>JZKD02S2044402.1:34256-54361 GCA_000966675.3 Picea glauca | reverse complement strand
GGGCTAGTCAGATACCCTATCTTACACAGGGTGTATCTACAAATTTAAAATGACCCAGACACTAAAATTTTTACCACAGATACAATACTAATTTATGTAAATGGTATCCAAAGGGCAGTGTCTGAAACGTTACATAAATTTTTTTATAGTGAAAATTCCTCAATGACTCATTTCAGGATGATTCCATAACCCTATATTGGAAAGGCTTTATCTCCGAAAGTATAAGGCCTTAGGAGCTGAATTTGGAACCCAATGTACCTTGATCTGTCTACTAAAAACCCTTTAAGCGGTTCCTTCTGAAACATTGTAGAAAAAAAGTTATAGTGAAAATTCCACGGTGTCTCAAATGTAGCAGAGAAACCCCAAGACCTTGAGCTCTGATACCATATGTTAAGAACCAAACATCAATATAGCATACAAAAACCTCTAGAAAAGTACTCAACGCCTTGAAAAAGAGATAATATCAGATAATAAGCCTCTTCGAGGGGGAAACCTCCTTTTACTCCAATTAAATGTTCAAGTACAAGATGATTCAAAATGAAAATGTCTCCTTGGTATATATAGGAGACTAGGAGGTATAATTACAAATAATGGCCTAAAGCCGACATAATTAAAAGAAAATTACTAATCTAAATTACAACTAATGGCCTAAGCCGACATAAATAAAATAACATTACTAATCTAATATGCCCCAATTAAGGGGTAATGAGCCAACATTAGGGCTTAACAAAATTTGGACCATTCATTATAAGGTCACAAATCTAACAATAGAAATTATCTTAGGGTTTTTTTCACTAGAAGGAAACCCTCTTTTATGAGGGAAATGTATTGCATCTATGTATGATGGCGAGTATTGTACTCTGAGAGAAGATACTGTGAGACAAAGAAGAGGAAGTTACAACGGGTTTTGTTGTAGGTTGTATCTCTTCATTTGCTGGATAGTAATAAAGGAAGGACCTAGAAATTTCTCTGGTGGACGTAGCCCACACTGGGTGAACCACGTAAATCTTTGTCTCTCTTGTATTGTGTATCTTTTATGTTTTGTTTCCGCATTTGTTTTATTTTATTTCTCCGCAGTCCTGTTTTTCTAACAACTGGTATCAGAGTGAAAGGTAACTCATAGGAAAACAAGGTTCCTGGTTCAAGTGGGAGCAATGTTAGAAGATGGAAAGTTTAGGGTAGAGAAATTTAATGGCCAAAACTATTAGTTATGGAATATGCAGATGGAAGATTATTTATATCAGAAGGATCTATTCTTACCATTGGGTGGAGTAGCAAAGAAGCCGATGACCATGAAGGATGAAGAATGGGAGATTATTGATAGAAAGGCTCTAGGAACAATATGGCTGAGCTTGGCAGTGTTGGTGGCTTTCAATATTTCAAAAGAAAAGACAACAAAGGATCTGATGGAAGCATTGACTAAACTATATGAAAAAACCTCAATGTCCAATAAGGTATTTCTAATGAAGATATTATTTAATATGAAGATGACAGAAGGTGGGTCTGTTGTAGATCATTTAAATGAATTCAATACAGTTACTAATCAACTAAGTTTCGTAGAAGTGGACTTTTATGATGAGGTTAGGGCTCTTCTAATCTTGTGCTAATTTCCAGAAACCTGGAACGGCTTGGTCATGGATGTAAGTAACTCTGTCTCTAGTTCAAATACTTTAAAATTTGATGATGTTGTTGGTGTTATCCTTAGTGAGGAAATGCAATGGAAAAGCACAGGTGTGACATCAGGTAATGCGTTGAACATGGAGAACAGGGGAAGAAAAAAGGATAGAGAAAAGGGCTCAGGGAACCATGGGAATTCTAGGAAGGGTAGATCCAAATCTAGACTTCGAAAGATAGAGTGTTGGAATTGTGGGAAGAAAGGACATATGAAGAAAGGCTGCAGATCTCCAAAGAAACGAAGAGATGGACAACAGGAGAGAAATTAGGAAGCAAATGTAACAGGTGATGTGTTACAGGATGCTTTGATTCTTTCTGTAGATAATATTTCTGAGTCTTGGGTAGTAGATTCAGGGGATTCATTTCATGCTACACCCCATAGGAAACATTTTCTAGAATATTTTCAAGGTGATTTTGGACAGGTTCATTTGGGTGATGATGCACCATGCAAAATTGTTGGAATGGTAAAGGTAAAAATAAAGCAACGCAATGGAAACCAATGGTTTTTGAAAGAGGTAAGACATGTTCTAGATTTAAGGAAAAATCTAATTTCAACAGGGTAGTTGGGAAGTCAAGGTTGTATATCCATATTTATAGATAAGACTTGGAAGGTCATCAAAGGATCATTGGTGATAGAAAAAGGAGAGAAGTTAGGTACATTGTATTTATGTACTGGTAATACTGACTCTTCTATATATTTAGCTTCTACAAGAGTGGATACAACACTATGGCATCATAGGATGCAACACATGAGTGAGAAGGGTATGAAGATACGTCACAAAAGAAATTTGTTGCTAGATCTTAAACAAATTGTTTTGGACTTCTGTGAGCATTGTGTTTATGGAAAACAAAAGAGAGTCATATTTCTCAGAGTTGGAAAAGAAAATAAGAATGAAAGGTTAGAGCTTGAGCATACAGATGTATGGGGACCAACTCAGGTATCATCTCTTCNATTTCATATTCAATGAGAATGTCATGTACAAAGATCAATTGCAGGGAAAGAAACAAGAAGAAGAAAAACTAGAATACACGGTGCTTGATGAGATCACTAAAAAAGAAATTCCAAAGGAACTTAAAAATCAAAATGTACAGCAACAGGAGTAGCAGGTACCTCAAACACCTGCAAGTGTTGTTAGAAGATATACTAGGTTAAGTATACCCCCTGAATGATACTCTCCTTCATTGTATTATTTATTGTTGACTGATTCTTGTGAACCAGAATGTTATGAAGAGGCAATGCAGGTAGACACCAAAAAGAAGTGGGAGAAAGGCATGAAAGAAGAAATGGATTCCTTAGAAAATAACCAGACTTGGGAATTGGTTCAGTTTCCTACGGGAAAAAGAGCATTGCAGAATAAATGGGTTTACAAGTTGAAGGAAGAAGATGGAGGAGAAAAGCGGTACAATTCTAGACTTGTTGTAAATGTGTTTGCACAAAAGAAAGGTATAGATTTTGATGAAATATTTTCTCCTGTTGTTAAAATGACTTTAATTAGGACTATTTTAAGTCTTGTGGCAGTAAAAGATTTGCATCTTGAANAAGAGGAGCACCACAGGGTATGTTTTTACTATAGGTGGAACAACAGTAAGTTGGATTTCAAAACTACAAAAGGTTGCTGCACTTTCAACAACAGAGGAAGAGTATGTTTCTGCTACAGAGGCTAGTAAAGAGATGATTTGGTTACAAAGATTTATGGAGGAATTGGGAAAGAAGCAGGAGAATAACAAGTTGTACTGTGATAGTGAGAGTGCAATTCATCTTGCAAATAACTCAGCCTTCCATTCAAATAATAGGCATATACAGTTGAGGTACCACTTCATATGATTCACCTTGGAATATGGACATTTGAAGTTGGAAAAGATACACACTATCTAGAATCCTCTAGATATGTTAACAAAGGGAGTAACCAGAGATAAACTAAGTTCCTTCTCAGTTTCAGTTGGTCTTCAAGAATGAAGATGAAGATGAAAATTTTGCTAGGTCCAAGAAGGATCAGATTCCATCATATACAATAGCGGTGGAGTTGTTGAGACCAGTCTCCAAGTGGGAGATTGTTGGTTGTGGAGCCTGATTATCTTCCTGACNAAGAGGAGCACCACAGGGTATGTTTTTACTATAGGTGGAACAACAGTAAGTTGGATTTCAAAACTACAAAAGGTTGCTGCACTTTCAACAACAGAGGAAGAGTATGTTTCTGCTATAGAGGCTAGTAAAGAGATGATTTGGTTACAAAGATTTATGGAGGAATTGGGAAAGAAGCAGGAGAATAACAGGTTGTACTGTGATAGTGAGAGTGCAATTCATCTTGCAAAGAACTCAGCCTTCCATTCAAATAATATGCATATACAGTTGAGGTACCACTTCATATGATTCACCTTGGAATATGGACATTTGAAGTTGGAAAAGATACACACTAGCTAGAATCCTCTAGATATGTTAACAAAGGGAGTAACCAGAGATAAACTAAGTTCCTGCTCAGTTTCAGTTGGTCTTCAAGAATGAAGATGAAGATGAGAATTTTGCTAGGTCCAAGAAGGATCAGATTCCATCATATACAATAGCGGTGGAGTTGTTGAGACCAGTCTCCAAGTGGGAGATTGTTGGTTGTGGAGCCTGATTATCTTCCTGACTTAAAGGTCTTGTGTTTTTTCAGCCGTGTTTATACCCCATGAAGACTTTACACCCCAGAAGTATGTACACTCTTCCATGCCGGGGAGTGCAGAGGGGGGTTACCCCCTCTGCGGGGTTTGGGGGGTCCTATCCGCTCGGCTGGGGGGTTTGGGGGAAAGAAAGCCCCCGACAGGGGTTCAAGGCCAGCATCCCCCGAAGGAAAATTTTCCTTGTAAAAGTATATTATAATTTCATTGTAAATATGGACTGTTCATTATAAGTTCACAGATCTAACAATAGAATTTATGTTAGGGTTTATTTCCCTAGAAGGTAACCCTCTTTTATGAGGGAAATGTATTGTGGCTATGTATGATGGTGAGCATTGTATTCTGAGAGAGGATACTGTGAGAGAAAGAAGAGGAAGTTACCACGAGTTTTGTTGTAGGTTGTATTCCTTCATTTGCTGGATGATAATAAAGGAAGGCCCTGGAAATTTCTCTGGTGGATGTAGCCACACTGGGTGAACCACGTAAATGTGTGTCTCTCTTGTATTGTATATATTTTGTGTTTTGTTTCTGCATTTGTTTTATTTTATTTCTCTGTGGTCCTATTTTACTAACAGGTACAAGGTAGTTAAACTTGGTGAAGAAGTTATCTAGAATGGGGCCGCATTAACTTTGATCACGATATATCAATATCGATGGCCAGGAGTCATTGCAGAGATCAAATTTGCATGACAGGTAATTCTATAGGGTGGTCCTACAATCCAAACCATAGTTTCCTAGAAGGGGTACTTATTAGGTTGGGGACAATTGTGGAACAATCGATAGGTTTCTACAAAACCACCAACCCATGTCCCCTCATTTTCAAAAGTACTAAAGTTGATGTGATGTTTTCAGTATTTATTAGTACAAGCATGGAGACCATGGGCCCTAGTGGACGTGTGGCACCTGATTCCAAGGTCCAGAGACTTGGTACTCTGGAGGAATTGTGTTCCAATTGCATTGAGTTGAGAACTCTCGGAGTATGGAGTTAATCTCAACCAATGATCATGAGAAGGTACATCGCAATCGATACCACAATCCAGAGACTGAGCACTCCAGAAGGTTGGAGAGTATGGATAGCCCAGAACTTTCGAGGGCTAGAGTTTTGTAATAAATCCCAATCATTAGTTGTTGAGGAAGGCATGGACCATTGATCCACCCCACTTCGTGAATTTTTCCAATTCCGTGTTTGGGAGAAATAAGGCACGAAGTAGCAAGAGCTTCTAAAGCTGAAGTTCTAGAGCTCCAAAGCTCTCAAGGCTCTAGATAAGCACCTATTTGATAGCACCGGGTCATGTCCCATGGTCACATGCCATTGAGGGATGAATATAAATGGCTAGTGACCGAAAAATGTGTTAAAGTCATACGTTGTTATGGTATATGTTCATTAGACTATACTAAAGTCATAGATTCTTATGGTATCCATATAACAGTCTATATGTTAAACAATATATATATCGTTGTGGGTAGTGTTAGTGTTATTGTTATGGATATATTATGTGATAGTCTATAGTCTATAGTGTACATTGTTGATGAGATCTAGGAGAATTATGTAGATGTGGATGATATAATATTAATGATAGTATATTGCACATTGTCTTACGAATATCATGTCTTGACATAGACATGGTGGTTATTCTAAGGGTTGTGACTATCGTGGTCACAATTTTATTCAATACAAATAAGTGTATGATTATAATCCAATAACGATGGTAAATCTGCTATGCATACAATAAAGGAATAAATATGTGTTTCATGGATTATATCTGTGTCATAATCGATGTTGGAAAGTCAAGGAAATTTAATGTCCCCTAACAAAAAATAAATTATTTGGGAAATTTGGGGTTCATTACAGAGGAGACCTAGAAACTCCATGATGATTGACTATCAAACCCAAATGCTGAAGGTATTCCCATGCCCAGGTCAATATTCATGATGTGCAAGGCACATATTGGAAAAATGCATGATGTCCCACCAATGATAAAAGAAAATTTCAAATTGTAACTACTGTATTTGTTTCTTATTATTGCAAAGGGAATAAGACAAATGTTGGAAGGCGAAAGGTCACAGAGGAAGGTTGAAGAACAAGGGTCACACTGAACCGCATTAAAGACTAAAATTATACCCAAAGAAAGGAGTTTTGGCTCTTCAAATAGTGTACACTTATGAACTATTTTGAGAATCCCTCAGGGTCAACTTTTGATTGAGAGAAGGACTAGCATCTGTCATTGTTTTGTTGTGAACTATTTTAGGCAGGATGTATGTTATTCACATGGGCTGTAAGAAGAAGTTTTCTTATGGACTATTCTGATGAAAGCTATGCTACTCTTAATATTTGTTACTCTTTATTATCTTATATCTCTTTGAGAACATGAGTTGTTGAAGTATGCACATATATGATTTAGAATTTTCTAGTCATGTTTATGTATGCATGTTTATCTAATTATGCACCTTCATGACAATTGTTTGATTGGTTTTTTAGGTAGGGTTTAGTTTCATTACATCTCATGCAATTGTGATAATTATATATTGGATAGGATAGTATAGGTTTAGATTATATTATACCTACATTTACATAGTCTTCATCTACATATTTGTTTTTCATAACCACCCGTGTTCCACCCTCATCAGTGGACCCAACCATAATTGGTAAACAAAAACTGTGAATGGCTTTCGAGCCATAATATAGATGGGTTCCCTATTCCAAATTGTGAGAGGTATAATTGTGATTTCTTACCAGGGGTAACCCCTTATTGTTGTTGGGGGAATTTAGACCTATCAACAATTACCTAAAACCAACATTGAGAACAACACTCTAGAAGATTACTCTCTAGTTTATGGGTAATTGGGTAGTAGACTAAGGGTATGATCAAGCCTTCTTAAGTAGTTCCTAAAGAAATTGTGATGAGTACTAATGTTAGACCCCACACATATATTACAGATATATAACACCTAGCAACCCTTTTCCCTTAGGGCCCTTGAAACCCTACTCCCTACTACTAGTCCACGAAATTCCTACATAAATGGATGTATTGCAAATTTGTGCATTATGTCATTGGAAACCTTGCTTCCTACTACCAGTCCATGAAATTCTTACATAAAATATAATGTTAATAATTCGAGCATTATTTTAGCATAGTAGTATTTAGATGGGAAAATAACTCTGTAGAAGTTTAAAAAAATGAGTTTTGTTCCTAACCACAACCTTATTTGAGTCCTATTTCAATATAATCCTTGTGTAAATATGATAATAATCGTACCACTATCCAATAATCCTTTTTGGTGGATCTACTCACCCCACTAGAAAACCATATCAACAAGCCCAAAAACAAGTGCTAATAACATTCATACCACTCTCAATTAACCTTTTTCTTATGGACCCACATCTCTATGGCTATCAGAGTCTCTAAGATAGTCAAGAGAGTCTCCTTCTTGGAAAATCAGTGTGATGATTTGGAACACAAAATTGAGCACAACCAATTTTCCCAACAAAATTTTGATTCTAGAAATGAAAATCTTGCCAAAATGGACTCAGTCTCAAACCAATTGTCCCAAATCATGGTGATGAACAATATTCAATCTATGGGTTATCAATACTTGGACTAGCCATCCCAAAGGGAAGATGCCGAGACATCCAATCTCATGGGGACTCACTATAACATATTTTTCCATGACCCTATGACTCAAATATGCAACATACTACCTAAAGTGGATGTCAACAAATTTGATGTCTCCAAACCCAAATGTTGTCAGATGGAACATAATTTTTCTTTGCATGGCATCACATATGACTTAATCAAACAACATTTGGGTGTATTATATTTAGATATTAAATTCTAGCAATGGTGGTAATGACATCAAAACTCTGACAAAGTTTATATTTCTTAGAAAAAAATTGTCTCAAACCTCTATGAACATTTTAAAATAAAAACTCATTATTTGGGCCAACTAACCAATATTAAAAGAAATGATACATCCAAAGAGTTTATCTCCACTTTTAAGAAACTCACCATATACACTAAATGCATGTGAGATACCCTATTAAAGAAATTATTTATCATTGATCTGAAGGAAGCGACATAGGTACATGTCTTAATGAATCATCCTACTACTTGGTTGGAATCCCATCAAAGAGATAGTTAATCCCCAAATGTGGTGAATTCTCAAATTAAAAATTCACCATTTATTCCCCACCTCATCCTGTTGTTTCCTCCTCTACCGATCCATATTTATCCTCTCCACCCCCTCAAGGTCTATAATTTAACCACTGCTAAAATTATAGAGTGTCAACTTAAAAGTCTCTACTACAATTGTGATGTTATTTTGTCGAGCATAAATTTAAGGAGAAAAATATCTTTATAGCTATTTTGGAAGAAATTTTCNGAGTTTTGTTGTAGGTTGTATTCCTTCATTTGCTGGATGATAATAAAGGAAGGCCCTGGAAATTTCTCTGGTGGATGTAGCCACACTGGGTGAACCACGTAAATGTGTGTCTCTCTTGTATTGTATATATTTTGTGTTTTGTTTCTGCATTTGTTTTATTTTATTTCTCTGTGGTCCTATTTTACTAACAGGTACAAGGTAGTTAAACTTGGTGAAGAAGTTATCTAGAATGGGGCCGCATTAACTTTGATCACGATATATCAATATCGATGGCCAGGAGTCATTGCAGAGATCAAATTTGCATGACAGGTAATTCTATAGGGTGGTCCTACAATCCAAACCATAGTTTCCTAGAAGGGGTACTTATTAGGTTGGGGACAATTGTGGAACAATCGATAGGTTTCTACAAAACCACCAACCCATGTCCCCTCATTTTCAAAAGTACTAAAGTTGATGTGATGTTTTCAGTATTTATTAGTACAAGCATGGAGACCATGGGCCCTAGTGGACGTGTGGCACCTGATTCCAAGGTCCAGAGACTTGGTACTCTGGAGGAATTGTGTTCCAATTGCATTGAGTTGAGAACTCTCGGAGTATGGAGTTAATCTCAACCAATGATCATGAGAAGGTACATCGCAATCGATACCACAATCCAGAGACTGAGCACTCCAGAAGGTTGGAGAGTATGGATAGCCCAGAACTTTCGAGGGCTAGAGTTTTGTAATAAATCCCAATCATTAGTTGTTGAGGAAGGCATGGACCATTGATCCACCCCACTTCGTGAATTTTTCCAATTCCGTGTTTGGGAGAAATAAGGCACGAAGTAGCAAGAGCTTCTAAAGCTGAAGTTCTAGAGCTCCAAAGCTCTCAAGGCTCTAGATAAGCACCTATTTGATAGCACCGGGTCATGTCCCATGGTCACATGCCATTGAGGGATGAATATAAATGGCTAGTGACCGAAAAATGTGTTAAAGTCATACGTTGTTATGGTATATGTTCATTAGACTATACTAAAGTCATAGATTCTTATGGTATCCATATAACAGTCTATATGTTAAACAATATATATATCGTTGTGGGTAGTGTTAGTGTTATTGTTATGGATATATTATGTGATAGTCTATAGTCTATAGTGTACATTGTTGATGAGATCTAGGAGAATTATGTAGATGTGGATGATATAATATTAATGATAGTATATTGCACATTGTCTTACGAATATCATGTCTTGACATAGACATGGTGGTTATTCTAAGGGTTGTGACTATCGTGGTCACAATTTTATTCAATACAAATAAGTGTATGATTATAATCCAATAACGATGGTAAATCTGCTATGCATACAATAAAGGAATAAATATGTGTTTCATGGATTATATCTGTGTCATAATCGATGTTGGAAAGTCAAGGAAATTTAATGTCCCCTAACAAAAAATAAATTATTTGGGAAATTTGGGGTTCATTACAGAGGAGACCTAGAAACTCCATGATGATTGACTATCAAACCCAAATGCTGAAGGTATTCCCATGCCCAGGTCAATATTCATGATGTGCAAGGCACATATTGGAAAAATGCATGATGTCCCACCAATGATAAAAGAAAATTTCAAATTGTAACTACTGTATTTGTTTCTTATTATTGCAAAGGGAATAAGACAAATGTTGGAAGGCGAAAGGTCACAGAGGAAGGTTGAAGAACAAGGGTCACACTGAACCGCATTAAAGACTAAAATTATACCCAAAGAAAGGAGTTTTGGCTCTTCAAATAGTGTACACTTATGAACTATTTTGAGAATCCCTCAGGGTCAACTTTTGATTGAGAGAAGGAATAGCATGTGTCATTGTTTTGTTGTGAACTATTTCAGGCAGGATGTATGTTATTCACATGGGCTGTAAGAAGAAGTTTTCTTATGGACTATTCTGATGAAATCTATGCTACTCTTAATATTTGTTACTCTTTATTATCTTATATCTCTTTGAGAACATGAGTTGTTGAAGTATGCACATATATGATTTAGAATTTTCTGGTCATGTTTATGTATGCATGTTTATCTAATTATGCACCTTCATGACAATTGTTTCATTGGTTTTTTAGGTAGGTTTTAGTTTCATTACAACTCATGCAATTGTGATAATTATATATTGGATAGGATAGTAGAGGTTTAGATTATATTATACCTACATTTACATAGTCTTCATCTACATATTTGTTTTTCATAACCACCCGTGTTCCACCCTCATCAGTGGACCCAACCATAATTGGTAAACAAAAACTGTGAATGGCTTTCGAGCCATAATATAGATGGGTTCCCTATTCCAAATTGTGAGAGGTATAATTGTGATTTCTTACCAGGGGTAACCCCTTATTGTTGTTGGGGGAATTTAGACCTATCAACAATTACCTAAAACCAACATTGAGAACAACACTCTAGAAGATTACTCTCTAGTTTATGGGTAATTGGGTAGTAGACTAAGGGTATGATCAAGCCTTCTTAAGTAGTTCCTAAAGAAATTGTGATGAGTACTAATGTTAGACCCCACACATATATTACAGATATATAACACCTAGCAACCCTTTTCCCTTAGGGCCCTTGAAACCCTACTCCCTACTACTAGTCCACGAAATTCCTACATAAATGGATGTATTGCAAATTTGTGCATTATGTCATTGGAAACCTTGCTTCCTACTACCAGTCCATGAAATTCTTACATAAAATATAATGTTAATAATTCGAGCATTATTTTAGCATAGTAGTATTTAGATGGGAAAATAACTCTGTAGAAGTTTAAAAAAATGAGTTTTGTTCCTAACCACAACCTTATTTGAGTCCTATTTCAATATAATCCTTGTGTAAATATGATAATAATCGTACCACTATCCAATAATCCTTTTTGGTGGATCTACTCACCCCACTAGAAAACCATATCAACAAGCCCAAAAACAAGTGCTAATAACATTCATACCACTCTCAATTAACCTTTTTCTTATGGACCCACATCTCTATGGCTATCAGAGTCTCTAAGATAGTCAAGAGAGTCTCCTTCTTGGAAAATCAGTGTGATGATTTGGAACACAAAATTGAGCACAACCAATTTTCCCAACAAAATTTTGATTCTAGAAATGAAAATCTTGCCAAAATGGACTCAGTCTCAAACCAATTGTCCCAAATCATGGTGATGAACAATATTCAATCTATGGGTTATCAATACTTGGACTAGCCATCCCAAAGGGAAGATGCCGAGACATCCAATCTCATGGGGACTCACTATAACATATTTTTCCATGACCCTATGACTCAAATATGCAACATACTACCTAAAGTGGATGTCAACAAATTTGATGTCTCCAAACCCAAATGTTGTCAGATGGAACATAATTTTTCTTTGCATGGCATCACATATGACTTAATCAAACAACATTTGGGTGTATTATATTTAGATATTAAATTCTAGCAATGGTGGTAATGACATCAAAACTCTGACAAAGTTTATATTTCTTAGAAAAAAATTGTCTCAAACCTCTATGAACATTTTAAAATAAAAACTCATTATTTGGGCCAACTAACCAATATTAAAAGAAATGATACATCCAAAGAGTTTATCTCCACTTTTAAGAAACTCACCATATACACTAAATGCATGTGAGATACCCTATTAAAGAAATTATTTATCATTGATCTGAAGGAAGCGACATAGGTACATGTCTTAATGAATCATCCTACTACTTGGTTGGAATCCCATCAAAGAGATAGTTAATCCCCAAATGTGGTGAATTCTCAAATTAAAAATTCACCATTTATTCCCCACCTCATCCTGTTGTTTCCTCCTCTACCGATCCATATTTATCCTCTCCACCCCCTCAAGGTCTATAATTTAACCACTGCTAAAATTATAGAGTGTCAACTTAAAAGTCTCTACTACAATTGTGATGTTATTTTGTCGAGCATAAATTTAAGGAGAAAAATATCTTTATAGCTATTTTGGAAGAAATTTTCGATGATGAAGTTGAAGCTATACCTCAAGAGACCTTTCCTACACCCATTGAATATGTTACTCAATATACTCTATAGGATGTGGAACCAAAAATATCCCTACATGTCTCGACTAGTATYTGGACACCCAAACCCTCAAATTGATTAGATACATGAAAAATAGAAAAGTAATTATCTTAACTGATAYGGGTAACACCAACAACTTCATTCCCTAATGTGTATCCTAATAACTAAATCGATACATCCATGTTGTAAACAACTCCCAGATTATGATTGTTAATGGAAGTTCCATAAAATGTAGTGGTCATTATGAAAATGTGTAGCTTCAAATGGGTTATTATTATATTAGCATAGATTTCCATATTTATTGTATTTCAAAACATTTTGTCGACATTTCAAATCTGCGATACACATTCCATCATCAAGACTCATAAATTCTTGGAATCAAATAAGTAATAAATGATGTGTAGATGCATAAATCATTAGGAAGGCCATAATTTAATACCGATAAAAAAACACTAGAGTTAGGAAAATCTATAACACTACAAGTCGAATAGATAAAATAAAATAGAAGGAGAAAGGGAAAGGATTAAGAACATAAAAAAGGAAATTAAAAAAAAGATAAACAAAGGAAAAAATAAGAGGAACTCTAAAAGTTTAAACAAACCAAAAAACCTACTCAGAAAATAAAAATAAAAAGAGAAACAACCAAATGGTTAGAAAGATAAAGCACAAGAGAGAAAGAATGAAAAATCACATAAAACAACAAACAAAAGAGGAGGAATATATAAATGAAACTTATGAAACTTCAAAAAGGAAAGGAGGAGGAAATTAAAAAGAACAAAAAAATACTAACGGGTTAACTCTAAAGAGTGGGGAGCCAACATTTTCTTAGCTTAAGGCTATCATCCCTATTCATACATTTGTTTTCCTTCACAATTTCCATGTCATATCTAATACATATTTTGGATAAGTGATCAACACTTGCAAGAATCTTGACATATTCAATACAAATGTTATGTTTTGTCCTCGTAGAGTACTCAACCAAGGATGAAGAATTTTCATGATTACAAGTAATGTTTGCTTTGTGTTGCTTAATTCTAACCTAAAAAGACCTCATAGTATTACCAATGTAGTTTAGACCACATGAACAAGGGATGTTGTAAATCCCTTTTTGTAGATTAGGTTCCATAGGGTCCTTCACCAAAATAAGGAGGATTCTAATTGTTGGGGGTTGAAAAATGGGTTTTTGTATTGTACTTTCTAAGGATTCTAGTGATCTTCTCTGATGTGCCTTGGATATATGGGGGCACCAAATTATGGTGTCCTTCATCAGTGATATTTCACATTTTATGGGTTCTTTTTTCCATATGAAAATCCTTCTTCACCTGTCAATCCTTATAACCCCTCTTTATGAAAAAAATAGTTAAGTGTTTCTTTTCTTTTTCTAAATGCTCCTCATCAAAAATTCTTAGGGATCTAGTAGATAAGGTGTTAATGACCCCCAGTTTTTGGGATGGATGATGATGGGAATTAGCATGAAGATATTGTTTAGAGTGGATTTTATTATGATAAACTTGATGTGCCAAGGAAATATCCTCCTTTCCTTAAATGATAACATCCAGGAAAGGAGTAGAATTATAGTCTTTCAATTCCATAATGAATTGGATATGTTTAGATTGACTATTCAGGTGTTCTAGAAACTTTTTTAGGTTCTCTCTACCATGAGGCCATTTTAGATTCGTATCATCTACATAATTGACCCACACATCAGGTTTAAGGGGGGATAAATTGATGGCCTTCCATTTAAAATGCTCCATATAAATATTTTCCACAATAGAGGATAGTGGAGACCCCATCGCAACCCCACGCGTTTGTTCATATATTATACCCTAGGAAATAAAAAATGTAGACCCAATACATAATTCAACCAATTTAGCTATTTGTGAGTCAATTATTTTTTCAGTAAAAACTATTGTTTCATTGACCAATATCATAGTAAAAAGAGACACTACATCAAAACTAAGAAGGATGTCCTTATTCTCCACCTTGAGATTCTTGTTTTGGTTTACAAAATGGGTTGAGTTCTTAGCATAAGAGCCTATGTTTCCAACCAATGATTTCAATTTATTAGCCAAAATTTGGCCAAAAGGTAACTGGGGGATCCAATAGTATTGAAAATAGGCCCGAGGGGAACTCTATATTTATGAATCTTAGGTAACACATAGATTCTGGGAATGAGGGGGCAACTGGGTATGGGTTTCTTCTCAAATATCATCATCCAGAGATGACATCTTAATAGTCTCATACATTTCCTTTATTATTTTATTCAAAGGATTCCTCTTTAATTTATTATAACACCTCCTTAAATTCATATGTTCATACATTGTCTTAACATAATATTATTTATCCATAACCAATGTTGATCCTCCCTTATCAACTTTCAAAATAACTATATTATTGTTGCTTCTTAATGTTGTCAAAGCTTCATTTTCTTTTTTATTCCTTGAAAACCCACATGTTTGATATTTAAATGGGTGGTTGTGACATTATCTTGGGTTTTGAAAGGTTATGGACATTATTTTTGATGTTTGGGCAACATCAGAAAGACATTCTACTAGATTGATAATCAATAATGAGGTTGTTAATTATTAAGCAATATTATTACTTATAATATTATTATTGTAATAATGTATTTATGATATAAATTATATATATATATATATATATATATATATATATATATATATATATATATATATAATTATAAGGCATAAATCATAATATAAAGTATAAATATATTTATTACCTAAGGGACACATCTCTTCATGGCTGGTCACCATGGTCACCATATGTTCTTTATATATAGAACACTCATCATTGTAATAAGATATTCATTCATTCACATACAATATCATCTCTTATGAAAAATCAACATGGTATTAGAGTAGGGTCGGGCTTAATTCCCTCACAAGAGGGTCAGGGAAAATAAGAGATAGCTTGTGTTTGAAATCAAAGCGCATCTCAACAAGAAGGTGGCAATGAGTAATCTGAAAACAAGACATAGATTCTAAAGATGAAAAAACAAATCAACATTTGTTACAGAACTAATTCCTGTTGTTATTAGTCCCAATTTTAAGTTTCATATATAATGAAAACAGGGAAGGCTACGAGACCAGAATACCCAAGTATTTTACAAAGGAAATTCAGGAAAGAAAGGCTAGATATTTTTGTGTCCTACCTATCAACCAAAATTGGAAACCATATGGTTATTAAGCATTGTGTGGATAAGTAAGGAATACTTCTTTATTTGGGTGTGAGAACCTATAAGGTATCTGCATCAAATTAATGTGCAATGAAACATAGTACAAAGTCAAACACTAGATGCAAGTTGCATGCTTGTTGGAGGCTGCGTTATATTGGTGAGAAGTCGTACAATGTGAAGAATGGAATAAGAAAGGTGGGAACAATTACAAAGTGCCAAGGAGTTTTTCTTGTCTAATCATTATGGTACCTAGAGTGTGAATACCATCGAGGATACCTATGGTGTAAACAACTTCAATAATTACTCGAAGGAGTCGAAACTCAAAATCCTTGCCTGAGAAGACTCTTTCTGTTGTTTCAAATACATGGTCACCTCTAGAAAATTTAAACCCAACCATGTTCCTATGTACTGAGATTATAAATAGTGACAGAAGCACAAGAGAAAGTAGCTTCTGAATCCAAAGAAAGAGTTACTATGGAAAGGAAAACAACAACACTTTTTGAAATGATAGCATCAAATATAGAGCTTATAGAAGCAAGTCTTAGAGAAGAGTTTGCTGCTATAGAGTGAGAATGACAAGGATTACGAACATAGATTGTTGTAGTTGAAGAGAGCATGGAGGTTTTTTTGGTTCTCTCCATTAGAATGGCGCAACGTTATTGATCAAAACGATGAATTTTGAGTCACAAAAGGGCGTTCTCTTCATGAAACTGTGAAGGACCCGTAGAGATATTTTCCTATGTTGTGCAATACAAGATACAATTATGAGTCTTGGTAGTAGTTTGTGCCCATAACTATCAAAAGTACATGGACTAGCAGTCAAAGAAGGAGATAAATAATATCTTCATAAGGATATGGTGATGTGGTGAATTCTACCATGCCATCAAGTTATAGAGAGAATGAGGTGCTAATATCCCAAGAAGTTCAGAGGTCACGGTTCTTTCAAGGATGCACCAAATGAGTTTGATGAAATAGCCATAGAGGAGATCAGTAGAATGGAGAAATATATTCAAGGAGTATAGATAATTGAGTCCAGTACTACAGGAAGATGGTGGGTTTTTTGATGTACTTGATGATCAGAAGACCAGATATATGTTTTGAACACCTTGAACCAATATATGGAGCAACCTCGGAAGGTTCATTTGGTAACAACAAATCATGTGATGGGGTACCTTAAGGTTACATTGGATTATGGTCTTAGGTATGTGATAGGACATGAGTTCAGGTTATATGGATATTCGAATTCAGATTGGATCAACAATATTCCTAATCAGAAGAGTACTTTCGCATATTGCTTCAGTCTAGGCTTCAATATGGTTTCAAGAAGAAACAAGAAGTAGTTGTGTGTATCACTTAGCATGGTTGAGGTAGAGTATGTGGAAGCATGTGGAGCAAGGCACGAAGTAGTGTGGATTCGGAAATTGATGACTATTGGACTAAATTTGACTTGTAGGTAAGACGTACAAGAAGAGGATGATGAGACTTGTTTTGGAGGACAAGTCATGAAGTCAACAGGCAGAAGATTCAGTTGATATTCATTGCTCAAGAGGGAGTTACACAGTCAGTTCTAGGGGGAGATGGGTACTACAGTAAGGACTAGGAGGCTCCATCAGATGTAGGAAGAAATCATGTGTGGTGCTCAGTACGGTTGAAGTTGAGTATTTGGAAGCATGTGTAGTAGCAGTGTGGCTTCGAGAAATTTTGTCTCGGTTATTTGGTGTTAGAATAGAGGCAACCTATATTTGGTGTGACAACCAGAGTTGCATGAAGTTGTTAGAGAACCCCTTGGTCTATGATAGGTCGAAGCTTATCGAAATTAGATATTACTATGTCAGGGATATAGTGCATAAGGGAGCAATGAGGCTCTAGTTTCGTGACTATAGAGGATCAATTTGTGGATTTGTTTACCAAGACGATGTCAAGGATGAATTTTAAGTACATAAGGGACAAGCTTGGTGTGGTCCCTCTTCAGAGGGATTTTTCTCATCCAGCATGAAAAAGGATTAGCACTGAGAAATGAGTGCACATGATTAGGTACTGATGCACTGCATGGATTGGATTTCCTGGGGACATGTTGTAGCTATTAAGAGCTACCCATAGACCTTGGTTGTATGGGGTGATGTTATGTTCGCATTGATACATGTGGAAATCATCCAACATGAAAAAGAGTTGGCACTGAGTGTTCTCATCCAAAATTAAAAGGGGTTGGCACTAAGACATGAGTGGACATGATCAGGTATTGATGAATTGCAAGAAGTGGATGTCCTGGGGACATTTTGTATCTATTGAGAGCTATCCACACACCTTGGTTGCATTAGGTGAAGTCATGGTGCAATATGTATATCTAAGGGCTTGCACTAAGACATGAGTGTACATGATCAGGTATTGATGCATCACAGGGAGTGGATATACTGGGGACATGTTGTAGCTATTGAGGGCTACCCACAGGCCTTGGTTTCATGGGTTGAAGTCATGTTTTCACTATGGATATCCGAGGATGTATAGATTCACATGTTCAATAATCAATGGATGTGAGCTAGTGTGGTATCAGACTTGGAGTCTTTGTCTCAAGGAAGTGACACTTGGTTGCTAGACACTTAGTATAGAAGGGAGAAATAACACTCCAATATGTTTCAGAAGGGAGCAATGAGGCTCCAATATGTGGTTATCGATGAGAAGGTTGTGGATGTGCTAATTTTTTTTTTTCAAGGATGAAGTTTGAGTACTTCTGGGACAAGCTCAATGTATTCCCTCTTCAGAGGGAGTGATGGCTTAAGAAGTTATCGTAGGATACTGAATAGTCTCATGATGACATTTTGTAGCCATTGGAGAGCTACCCACGGATCCTATATGCATGTTGAAGAGATGAGGTACATATGTTATCGTAGGGTACTGGATGTCATGCATAAGATATCCACATTTTATGTGGGAAACTGGATAGTCTCATGATGACATGTTGAATCTATTGGAGAGCTACCCACTATCCCTGGATGCATGTTGTGAAGTCACAAGGGTGTACGTGATGAAGTACAAATGCATTACAAGGTAGTGGATTTCCTGGGGACATGTTTAAGTTATTTGAGAACTACCCATAGGCCTTGGATGCATTGGTTGTAAAGTCACAAGGATGAGTATGATGAAGTACATATGCATTGCAAGGTAATGGATGTCATGGTGACATGTTGAAGCTATTTGAGAGATACCCATAAGTAATCTTCAAAGGTAATCCTCAGAGGTAATCTTGGAATAATGTAGAATGGATTCCTCATTGAGAGGGAGTGTTGATGTTTGGGCAGCATCAGAAAGAAATTCCACTAGATTGATAATTAATAATGAGATTATTAATTATTAAGAAATATTATTAATTATAATATTATGATTGTAATAATATATTTATGAGATAAAGTATATATATATATATATATATATATATATATATATATTAAAGTATAAATATATTTATTACCCAGGGGACGCATCTCTTCATGGATGGTCACCATGTTCAACATATGAAAAATCAACAATTAGGTCCCATCACCATGGATTTTTGTGAGTTACGCATTAGTTTGCAACAGGAGGGGCATCACTACACTTTCAAGGGAATCACTATTGGTCTCTAGATATCATCAAATCCCACCTTTTGGAAAATATTTTTTAAAATGGAATTCATGCATTGTCACCCAAGTCCATGCAATTTGATCCTTTGAGACACCTTCTCAACCCATCCATCCTGACATGAAGTTGGTCTTGGCCAAAAAAGAATCTATCTTTGAAACTACCCAAGGCCTACCACCCTCTTGATTTGAGAATGATAATTATATTCCACTCATACTATGTATCCTCTATAATTCCCATTAAGACTAAGTCAAATACCAACCATGAGTTCTTGAAGAAGTGGAAATATATATGTATGTATGTATGTATTTGAAAGAAGAAAAACAAGACAAGATGTAAATAATTTATCACACACCTACATCCTTCATTAAAACTTAAGAAACTATATATAAAGGTTGATCACATCAATTTATTCTTAATACTCCATTCACATCCACAATTAAAGTTCAAGAGAGTGTTCAACTCTTAGTAAGAGACCACACATAAATTCTCAATCTGGGTTATGCACAATCCAATAAAAT
>JZKD02S2044402.1:2328-31169 GCA_000966675.3 Picea glauca | reverse complement strand
CTCTTCAGATATCACGTGTCTTAGGTATTGTAGCTTTCTTTGGTAGAAATCACACTTATCAAACTTTGCATACAACTTATGTTTCCTTAGGGTCGACAATATTATTTCGAGATGTTCTTCATATTCTTCTTTCATTTTTGAGTAAACTAAAATATCATCGATAAACACGAACACAAATTTATTGATATACTTATTGAATATACTATTCATCAAACACATAAAGGTTGTTAGTGCATTAGTAATACCAAATGTATTTACGACAAACTCATAATGTTCGTAACGTGTTCTAAATGTTGTTTTATTTATGTCTTCGTCTTTTATTCTGACTTGGTGATAAATAGACCTTAAATCTAACTTAGAGAAGATCCTTGCTCCTCCAACTTGGTCAAACAGATTGTTAATTCTAGATAAAGGATACTTATTCTTGATCATCATCTTATTTAGTTTTCGATAGTCAATGCAGAGTCTCAAGGTCCCATCTTTGTTTTTAACAAAGAGAATCGGTGCTCCTCAAGGTGAGACACTTGGTCTAATATATTATTTATCTAACAATTATTGCAACTGAATTTTCAGTTTCGTTAATTCGGGTAGACTCATTCTATAAGGCTCCATAGATATCGAGGCAGATACAGGTAGTAGATCGATAGAGAAATCTATCTCTCTTCGTGGAGGTAGTTCTAGTATTTCTTCCACAAATACATATTTACACACATGTAGGACTGCAAATTCCTCTAAACTGGCTTTGTTTTCCTTTTCTAACAAATTAGTTACCCGAACAACATAAACCTTGCAACCTTTGTTCATACATTTCTTAAACTTCATGACTGATATTTGCCTAACCAAAACTGGTTTCCTAATCCCTTGTATCGTCCTAACTGTGTTGTTTTTGTATATGTAAATAAGTGACTTTTCATAATAGTTTAATATTACTTTATGTTTATCTAACCAATATGTTCCAATGATTAAATCGTAAGATCCCAGAGGTAAAATGTTCAGATATAACTTTGTACTTTGATCGTCTATTCTGAGTTCACATTCAGGATTAAAATTTGTTACCTTTCTCTTGGTCCCTATTGCTAACTGTACTAACCAAAACTTAGCATGCTTTACTTTCTTGATCTTTTTTAATTCAAATAAACCAAGAGTAACATAACTCAGACTAGCTCATGGGTCAATTAATATAGAAATGTGGTTATCATGAATTTTACCTTCAACCTCCACGATAGTGGATTGATGATTAGCTTGCCTGTCATCCATATATGCATTAATTTTGTACACACCTTTGTCCAGATCTCCTATTGTCAAAGATTCTTGAAGGTTATGGACTGAAGTTCTTTCCATGGAAATTAAGCGTGGAAAATTTATGCTCAAGTGAGGTTCTCCACACTCCCAACACTTCAATGGTTCTCTAGGGTTGTCCCCAACTTTATTGACTCTCAGTTTAACTTCTCTACCTCCCCCTTGAGCACTCTGGGTGTTTGAATGATAGTCCTTCTTTTGGAAACTTTTTTTCCATATTATGCAAAGGGGCTGGTTGGAACCCTTTCTTTCACTGATTCATTATGTCTTGTTTCTTGTCCTTCCATGCCTTGGGAATTTCAGACATATGTTCGTACTAATCATAGCACATCCAAGCCTTTCTAAACACTTCATTTAAATTATTGGGATTTTCAAATTCAATTCTTTCTTTGTACGACTGTGGCAGATAGCTTAAGAATTGGTGTATCTTTACTTTGTCTTCCTTGATGTATGGTACAAATCTCAATAGTTCTAGAAATTTATTTATCAGGTCGTCCATGGTCATTTTTCTGAGTCTTAGTTCATAGAATTTCTTAGTCTTTCTTTAATAATAGTTTTCTGACAAATATGTCCTCTTGAAATATTTCTTAAAATCTAACCATTCCATTTGTTTCTCTTTCAATCCCTTAGCCAATTTTAGGTCTTGCCACTAGATACTTACTTTTCCCTTCAAGTTGTAAATGACCATTATGACTTTCATATTACTAGATTAATTGTAAATCTAGAATTATTTGTTTATATCTAGTAGCCATGCTTCAACATCTTCACCCATCCTTGATTCTCCATCAAAGGTGGATGGTTTTTTTTTCTTGAATTCACCTTCCAGGTGATATACTTGTTTTCTTTTTCTTCCCGTAGTTGTTTAGTTTCCTGTCATGTGTGTGTCTTCGAAATAACTATCCTCATTTTCTGTTTCATGAATAGAGTTTTTTTAGGACCTTCTGATTACTTCTTCCTCTTTTTCATTGTTCTTTGGGATCCTCTTGGTTACTATATTGTGTAGCAACATTTCATTTATTTCTAATTGGTCTTCCTGTGCCTTTTTCAACTTTGTGTTATCTGCTTTAAACACTTGTAATTCCACGATGAGGTTCTTCATTGTTTCCAAAACCTGGGTGGTTGAACTTCCTTCGCTATTATGCCTTGATTCTTTAGGAGGTCCTTGATTAGGATTCTCTTCAGGTCTGATTTCTTCTTCATTCTATGCTGACATTATCACAACAAACCATCAATTTTTTTGTTTGTAACAGTAAACATATTTGTTATTTTTTCTTCAACAGAAATAAAACAATTAAATTAATTTGACCTTGCCCTATGGTCCAAGTGTTGTAACCTTTGGCTCTGATACCATATGTAATGTACCCCAAATTTCCCAAATAAAAAAAAAATGTTAGGGAACATTAAAGTTCCTTGACTTTCCAACATTGATTGTGACACAGAGATAATCTATTAAACACATATTTATTCCTTTATTGTATACATAGTAGATTTACCATCGTTATTGGATTATAATCATACACTTATTTGTATTGAAGAAAATTGCAACCAAGACTGTCATAGCCCTTAGAATAACCACCATGTCTATGTCAAAACATGCTATCCATAACATAGTGTGTAATAGACTATCATTAATTTTATATCGTCCACTTCTACATAATTCTCCTAGCTCCGATCAACAATGTATACTATAGACTATAGACTATCACATAGTCTATCCATATCAATAACATTAACACTACCCACAAAGATATATATATCGTTTAACATATACATTGTTCTATGGATACCATAACAATGTATGAATTTAGTATATTGTAACAAACATATACCATAACAACGTATGAAATTAACACATTTTTAGGCCACTAGACCTTTTTCTTTATCCATCAATTACATGTGACCATAGGCTATGACCCGATGCTATTGGATAGGTTCTTATCTAAAGTCTTGAGAACTTTAGGGCTTCGAAACTTCAGCTTTAGAATCTATTGCTACTTCGTGTCTTATTTATCCCAAACACCGAATTGGTGAACTTCACGAAGTGGGGTGGATCAATGGTCCACGACTTCCTCAACAACCAATAGTTGGGATTTACTATGGAACTTTGGGCTTCGGAAGTTCTGGGTTGTCCATACTCTTTAACCTTCCAAAGTGCTCAGACTCCGAATTGTGGTATTGATTGCCACATACCTTCTCCCGATCAATGATCAAGATTAACTCCAGACTCTAGGAGTTCTTGACTCAATGCAATTGCAACACAATTCCTCCAAAGTACCAAGTCTCTGAAACTTGGGATCGGGCACCACACATCCACTAGGGCCCATGGTCTTCATGGTTGAACTAATAAATACTGAAAACGTCACATCAACTTTAGTAATTTTCAAAATGAGGGGACATGGGTTGGTGGTTTTGGAGTAACCCACTGATCGTTTCACAATTGTACCCACACTGACACGTACCCCTTCTGGGAAATTGTGGTTTCGATTACTAGACTTCCCTGTAGAATTATCTGTCATGCAACTTCAATCTCTGCAATGTCTCTCAACCATCAATATTGATAGATCATAATCAAATTTAATGTGGACCTGATCTAGCTAACTTATTCGCCAAGTTTAACTACCTTGCACCATCACCTGGAGCTCCATGTGTGATGTATGAGCATCGCTCCAAGCCAGCTAGCACATCAAAGAACGCATTTGATGGAGGATAGAGGCACAACCCTTTCACTTTCAAATTTTGAAATTTCAAATTGTATTAAATGATTGTAAGGCTAGTAGAGCCAAAAAGCCATGCATATGCACAAGCTTTAGTAAAGTTTGCCTTAAATAGGTTGTAATGATGAGATCTAGATCCGATTCGGACTAGATATCCCATTCAATGTAAATTCAATGTAATTGAATATAGTAGGTAGCTTGGAGGGAAGAGCTCAAAGAGCCCCTCATGTAAAAGATCTTTAGCATCTTATTTTGGGTTGGTTGAATTGAGTTGTGAGTTAGTTTTAGAAGGAGAGAAGAGAGTCGAGACTCTGTTGTAGTCTGAGCTTGAACACATTGTAATTAGGTATTCTTGATTAATACAAACAAAGCAGTTTTTCTTGCATGTTGTTGTCCACATGTTTATGAGTTCATGAATGAATGTCTTTATGTGTTGATGATATGTTGTAGATGTATGTTAGGTATGCATTTACAGGGATAGACATAATTTACTATTTGTGAGTTCTTTTATTCAAGGTTTGGGTACTTTGAGGCTTCATGCAAGAGGTTGCATGATAGAATACTGCGGGTTCTGTAAGCCAGTGCAAGGAGTGCACTTTTGAATTCTGCAGATTCAAACAAAGACGTGCTAGGAGGGCGCACTAGCTGAAGTCACTGACTCAAGGATAATCCTCAAGGTTGTTGAATACCTTGGAGGTAACACTATGCAGAAGAGAGCACAAGACAGACCAAAATCATTGAGTGATTCTGTAGAAGCTCTGCCAAGAGGGCATTGAGAAGGTACATAGAAGGCATAGAGAAGACATAATTTCTACGAATTCTATAAGACTTTGCCAAGAGGGCATTGAGCGAATGCACAGGATGCATTAGGAGAAGAACTCTATTTGAGTTCAACGAGAAGACAAAGTCATTAAGGATTTTTTGGAAGCTCTTCCAGGAGGGCATTGAGACAGTGAAAGTGTGCACAAAAGGAATTATATTTTGAGTTCTAAGGAAAGAGAAGAGTCAAGGGAAGACCTTCATAGGGTTACTGAACACCCAATAGGTTCAGCAAGGAGTGCCTGAGCACAAGTTGCCAGAGGGCACTTACATCCCTTCAAGGAGAGAAAGGGACAAAGACCCTTTGAGGTCAGAGCCATAGCCAAGCTCAAGACAGATAGCACAATCATGTGTAGGGACCCTACAAGAGGTTGCAGAGGTCGAGAAACCCTTTGAGGTTTCAGAGATAAAGAAAGATCAGGAGGAAAAGTTCCTTTGCACATAGAGCGATCGATACAAGGAGTGAAAAAGATTGAGAAACCCTTTGGAGGGTTCAGAGTGTGAAAACATCAAGAGGGACAGTGTCTTCAGAACGCAGGTGGGAGTCGAGGATACAAGCTTCACAGCAGGAGAAAAGGATGAGACGTTTGAAGCATTTGAAGTCTTCCAATTTTAGGAAGAAGTGAAAGCTCGGGAGGGAGCACAACTGCCGTTAGATCAGCTGAAGAGGACAAGATCTGGATCATCGAGTTTCACGTCCAGGGAGTAGCAAAAGAGTGCACAGGAGAAAGAGATCTAGGCATCATATCTGGGCACATGGACCGATAGCCATCGGATCCAGGAGAAGTTGCGCGAGGTTTAACACTCGTATGTGAAGAAGGGAAGAAAAGTCATATTTTGACATTTTGGCTACTGGGAGATACAAAGGGAAAGAGTTAGGACTCTTGACCCACAAAATCTTGAAAGGATCATGACCGTCCAACAAGAGGACACATGGCGAGCGGTCGAGGTTTTGGGGAAATCCCCAAAAGGAGGATTTTGGCATTTCATCTACCGGGAATGAAAAGGTTAAGAGTTCGGAACTCTTGACCCATGAAATCCCAAAAATACACAAGCTGTCAGATCAAGAGAGGCTATGAGCCATTGATCCCAGTAGTGGAGCAGAATACCGACATTTTTGGGTTTGGTACTTCGGTATTTCGGATACTGGGAGCTCGACAGGGAAAGGAGTTGTTGTAGCTGGGATTGCAAAGTTGCAAAATGCGAAAACCCGAAAGAAGATGGAGGAGTAGCGTGGTCATGGGATAGGGTCACATATTTCAACATTTCAGGATTCGTTTTTTCAGCAATCCTGAGGACAAGAGGTCGAGGGAGCTTTGTGCTGGAAATCCCTAAAGTCGCGAAACGTGACATATCTTTGGAGTGGGGTTGCGGTCACATGTTTCAACATTTTGAGATTCAGATTTTCATCCATCCTGAGGACCAAAAGTCGGGCACTTTAGTGTTGGAAACCTCAAAGTCATGAAAGAAACATATCTTTGGAGTGGGGCTACGGTCACACGTTTCGGAAGTTCGGGATTCGACTTTTCGGCAATCCTGGGGACAAGAAGCTAGGAACTTGACATTGAAAGTCCCGAAGTCATGAAATGCGACATGCCTTCAAAATTAGGGTTGTCGTCACGAGGGAAGGTGGTTACATGGAATGAGGATTGGCCAAGGGCTAATCGTTGATTGAGCCATTTTGGCATTTCAGAGTTTGGGGAATCAAAGAGTCAAAGAAACTCAACGCCAGGGTTTGCGAAATCATGAAACCTGAAGCCCTTTTCTGGAAAAAGGTCATAGTCGTGTCTAGAGGCCGTGTGCAGGTGAAAACTCGTGCCTAGTGCATGTTTGTGTAGGTGGGGTTTTTGTGAAAGGACCTATGGATCAGGTTCATTGGATTTCAATGAAGGCCTGAAGGAACCATTTTAGTTCTGTGGATCCGAAGGGAGATCGATCCTGTAGCGGATTTTGGCCTAAGGGTCGGTGGGGTCTGCAGCAGTGTGGTATTAGATCCACTTCATGTATGTAAACTACAGACGTAGGGAGGCAGAGTAGATAAAGAGGAGAGCAATAGATTTTTTGTTTTCATATCATAGACAAGAGGAGGATTGTGAAGGGATACAGTCTGATACCATCAAGTGGTATCAGAGCTTGTTTTGGTCAGTATATTGCAAGCAGAGGGAGACAGAAGAAAAAGAGGAATATAGAGTGTTGAAGCTCTGTGGTGATTTTTTCAGGACATAGCAGTCAATAGATAGTCAGGAGGACTATAGGAGAAGATGGAAGCACTCACGGTTGCAGAGTGACAACAACAAGTTTGCGAGGAGGGCAGACCGGAACAGGAAAATGGCTACTGAACGCCATGGATGTGCTGGAAATAAGAACCACCATCAACATAATAAATTTGTGATGGATAAATAACTCATCGAGATCAGAGCGAGGATGGAGGAGCTTGCATTTCAGATATAACAAGATGAAAAATCACAATGGGTATATGAATGGCCCATGAAAACGAAAGCAAAGTGGCCAGTCAAGAAATTGTTGGCCAAAAGTTAGCGAAGACTGTTAAAAGGATGGCTAAGGCATGTTTAAAGCCTCAAAGATGAATAGGAAATGGTTCACATATGTGAGCCAGAAGTTGGGAGAAATCTCAATGATGATGAGGAGAAGGGATCACTGGAAGTTCTCAGAGACTATCGAGTGGGAAGTGAGGAATTTTCAATTTTCCAAGAGGGCAATAAGAAGAGGTCACATGATGATCTCAAAGATTGTCAGGAGGGCAGAGAGGAAATCCAAAATTGCCAGGTGGGAAAGGGAAAAGAAGTGAGACTGTTTGAAAGTCTCAAGAGCTCAGAAGTGAGTTCATGTCAGCAGGGAATGTTGATGGAGATGGGATCAATTGATCTCATAGATTTCCAGGTGCGCAGTAGAAAAATCCCATGTTTCCATGTGGGAAAAGGAGAGCAGATGAGATTGACTGAAAGTCTCATGAACTCGGAGGTGAGTTCAGATCAGTGAGAGGAGCTGACAGAGAAAGATGATCAGGTGAGCATTCTGATGATTGGAGGAATAAAGGTATTCCTACCATATAGCCCAGTGGAGGCCAGCATGTGTGTTGTCGATGCAGCAACAACAGAAAGATAGCCAGTTGTGATTGTCGAAGAGATGGAGCATATATCAGAGGCTGCCCAAGTAGAGGAAAAGGAGCATTTAGGAGAATGGCTCAAAATTTTCAGCCAAGAAGTTGAAGGGGAGACAACTGCAACACTGAAGTTGACAGCAAGAAAAGAAAAATAACATGCAACTAAGATGCTCACTCCATAGGAGAAGGAGTTGGAGATGTTGGAGGATTGGTTGAACCAACGAGATCCAGTAGACGAATTCCATGAGAAGACAGTCATACATATGTTAGCAGAGGAGAATTCCAAGGAATCGCTCAGAAATTTCAACCAGGGAGCTAAACAGATGATGACTGTAGTGCTGAGGCATGCAACAACAGGTGAAGGAGAATTCCAATCTGAGGAACAACTGGAGGAAGCTAGAGATATTCCAGCAGGAGAACTAACAGTCAAGATGTCAGAAGAGGAAGCTAAGAAGAGACTCGATGATGAAACTATAGAAGAAGAGTTGTAGTAGAGTGTCCAACTAGTGCCATAGAAGAGGAAAACAACATGGGGGATCATGATGATCTACCCACCGATAAGGAGGAACTGCAGCCGAGAAGACTGCATAAGGAGAGCCAGACACTCAAGCAGTTGGACATGATAATTGAGGATATCATAAGGCTGATCATTTGATCAGCAGAAGTGGTTAGAAAAGGGAATATGAATAGAGGAGAACCTTCCATAGCAGTGAGGTAGCAATAGTAGCAGCAGCAGCGAAGCAATGGAGTGGATGGACAACTCCAAAGAACTATTTGGGATACAGCTGTATTTCAATAATGATGTTGAGAAGATCATGAGCAGGAGCTCATGAATTTTTCACAGCATAGGAGTATGATGTAGGAGCATCTATCCAAGCCAGCTATGCGCCAACCAACCAACACATCAAAGCATGCATTCAATGGAGGAGAGAGGAGCAACCCTCTCACTTTCAAATTTTGAAATTTGAAGTTGTATTAAGTGATTGTAAGGTTGGTAGAGCCAAAAATCCATGCATATGCATGGGATTTAGTAAAGGTTTCCTTAAATAGGTTGTAAGGATGATATCTAGATCCGATTGGGACTAGACAACCCATTCAATGTAAATTCAATGTAATTGAATAGAGTAGGTAGCTTGGAGGGAAGAGCTCAAAGAGCTCCTCATGTAAAATATCTTTAGCATCTTATTTTGGGTTGGTTGAGTTGATTTGTGAGTTAGTTTTAGAAGGAGAGAAGAGAGTCGAGACTTTGTTGTAGTCCAAGCTCGAACACATTTTAATCAAGCATTCTTGATGAATACAAACATAGCAGTTTTTCCTACATGTTGTTGTCCACATGTTTATGAGTTCATGAATGAATATCTTTATGCGTTGATGATATGTTGTAGATGTATGTTAGGTATGCATTTGCAAAGATAGACATAATTTATTGTCTATGAGTTATTTTATTTTAGGTTTGGGTTCTTTGAGGCTTCATTCAAGAGGTTGCATGACAGAATACTACGGGTTCTGTAAGCCAGTGCAAGGAGTGCACTTCTGAATTCTGTGGATTCATACAAAGATGGGCTAGGAGGGCGTACAAGATAAAGTCACTTACTCAAGGATAATCCTCAAGGTTGTTGAATACCTTGGAGGTAAGACTGTGTAGAAGAGAGCACAGGACAGACCATAATCATTGAGGGATTCTGTAGAAGCTCTGCGAGGAGGGCATTGAGCAGGTGCATAGAAAGCATAGAGAAGACAAAATTTCTAAGAATTTTGTAATACTCTGCCAAGAGGGCATTGAGTGAATGCACATGATGCATTAGGAGAAGAACTATATTTGATTTCATCAAGAAGACATAGTCACTGAGGATTCTGTGGAAGCTCTGCTAGGAGAGCATTGAGCAAGTGCAAGTGTGCACAAAAGGAATTCTATTTTGAGTTCTAAGGAAAGACAAGTGTCAAGGGAAGACCTTCACAAGGTTACTAAACACCCAATAGGCTCAGCAAGGAGTGCTTGAGCACAAGTTGCTAGAGGGAACTTACATCCCTTCAAGGAGAGAAAGGGACAGAGACCCTTTGAGGTCAGAGCCACAGCCAAGCTCAGGACAGATAGCACAATCATGTGCAAGGACCCTGCAAGAGGTTACAGAGGCCAAGAAACCCTTTGAGGTTTCAGAGATAAACAAAGATCAGGAAGAAAAGTTCCTTTGCGCACAGAGTGATAGCTACAAGGAGTTCAGAAGATTGAGAAACCCTTTTGAGGGTTCGGAGTGTGAAAAGATCAGGAGGGACAATGTCTTCAGAACATAGGTAGGAGCTGAGGATACATGCTTCATAGAAGGAGCAAAGGCTGATACTTTTGAATAATTTGAAGTCTTCCAAGTTCAGGAAGAAGTGCAAGCTTAGGAGGTAGCACAGTTGTCGTTAGATAAGCTGGAGAGGACGAGATTTGGACCGTTGAGTTTCACGTCCAGGCATCAACAGAAGAGTGCGCAGGAGAAAGAGATCTGGGCCGTCAAATTTGGGCGCATGGACCAATAGCCATCGGATTCAGGAGAAGCTACGTGAGGTTTAACCCTCATATGTGAAGAAGGGAACGAAAGGCCTATTTCAAAATTTCAACTACCAGGAGATACAAAGGGCAAGAGTCGGGACTCTTGACCCATGAAATCTCGAAAGGATCATGACTGTCCAATAGGAGGACACCTGGCGAGCAGTCGAGGTTTTAGGGACATCCCTGAAAGGAGGATTTCAACATTTCGGCTACTGGGAATGCAAAGGGGTAAGAGTTCGAAACTCTTGACCCATGAAATCTCGAAAAGACACAATCTGTCAGATTAGGAGAGGCTATGAGCCATTGATCCTAGCAGTGGAGTGGAAGATCGACATTTCGAGGTTCGGTACTTCAGTATTTCAGTTACCGGGAGCTCGAAGGGGCAAGGAGTTGTTGCAACCAGGATCGCGAAGTCCCAAAACACGTAAACCCAAAAGCCGATGGAGGAGTAGCATGGTCACGGGATAGGGTCACATATTTTGGCATTTCGGGATTCATATTTTCGACAATCACAAGGACAAGAGGTCGGGGGAACTTTAATCTAGAAATCCCCGAAGTTGGGAAATGTGACATATATTTGGAGTGGGGCTGTGGTCACATGTTTCAACATTTCAAGATTCAGATTTTCGGCCATCTCAAGGACAATAAGCCAGGCACTTCGGCATTGGAAACCCCAAAGTCTCGAAAGCAACATATCTTTGGAGTGGGGCTGCGGTCACACGTTTCAGAAGTTCAGGATTCGACTTTTCGGCAATCCTGGAAACAAGAAGCTGAGCACTTGACATCGAAAGTCCTGAAGTCACAAAATGTGACATGCCTTTAGAATTAGGGCTGTGGTCACCAGGGAAGGTGGTTACATGGAATGAGGATTGGCCAAGGGCTAATCGTTGATTGAGCCATTTCAACATTTCGGAGTTCGTGGAATCGAAGAGTCAGAGAAACTCGACGCCTGGGTTCATGAAATCATGAAACCTGAAGCCCTTTTTCAGAAAAAGGTTGCGATCGTGTCTGGAGGCTGTGTGCAGGTGAAAGCTCGCACTTGGTGCATGTTTATGTAGGTGGGGTTTTCAGGAAAGGACTTGTGGATCGGGTTCGTTAGGTTGCAGTGAAGGCCCAAAAGAACCATTTCGGTTCTATAGATCCGAAGGGAGATCGATCCTGTAGCAGATTCTAGCCCGAGGGTCGGTGGGGTCTGCAGCAATGTGGAAGGACACACAAAGCTGACACGTGGCCTAATAAAGAGGGTGACATGTGTCTCGTTCTAACTGCATTTCTATCTTACAAAGGTTCTTAATTCACTGACGTGGGGCACACGTCCCATGTGTCCATGTCATCTTTAGTGATGTCAGTAGACCACATCACTTTGGGACTTCAGGCTTTGGGAGATTTCACCTTAGCATACCCCGTTTCTCCCGAACGCCAAACTACTGAACTTTCTTACCTTTCACTCTTAGCTTGACCCTATGGTTTTGATCTGTCCTTGGTCCAATCCAACCATAAACACTTTCCCCATGGATATATGATGTAGATCCTCTTCGGGACTTCATAGCTTCGGGATTCAACCCTTTCTACTCTATCACACATAAAATTCACTGAAGTCATGAAGTTCGAAGTACTTAGGGGATAATCCTCATTTTTATTCCTTTGTATATTATGGAAGTTGGTGTAATCAGATGAAGGAAGCATAATACCTCGAAATGTATTCAAATTCCATGTCCTTCCTTGACTGATCTATGCATGCATTGAATTTGGTTACATACAGAATTTCATGTATAGTTTCTTAGAGCTCTGTTTACAATAAGAGGTTGTGGAGTTTTTGGTCTATGGTACTCCAACTGTAATACTTTGAACAAGATCGATTAAATACAAAGATTGGTTTTGTAAGATACTTTGAATTCATCACTATTGTTATGTGGTAATAAAGAATGTATTCGAAATGTTATTCATTTATCTATTTTTACATGTTATCAAATTGATAAGAACCCATCAAATTTCATTCCTTATCACACCATGTCTCTACAGTGATTGTTATGTATAGATTTGAATAGCACCTCAAAATATATATAATCCAATGGTTAATAGGAAAATAACCATAGCTCTACCATTTCTTTATGTATGAGCATATATATATACCACCATCATATCTCAAACAACCAATATTTACAGTATTATTAAACTATGATAAGCCATAGGAAAACATGATCATACAATCCCTTACAAATTGATTTCATTTATTTATACAAAGTCAATCATATTCCTAACAAATGATAATCATAAATATAACATTGACAAAGAATACAAGTTGAGATACATATCTAAAACCTGATGTTGGAATACAAATAGAACAACCACGTTCCACCCAACCATAGAATAGAACATCCAAATTCACTTGTCCTGCTCACCCACTAGCCTGACCATCAGTCCATAAGAGCAAACTGAATGATCCTCCTTAGCTATAGTCGCCATCAACATATTAGAAAATCCTTTGCCTCACACTAACAGTGCTCATAACAACAAATTATTTATCAGAAAATCATTTGCCTCACACTAACGGTGCTCATAACAACAAATAGTTTATCATAAAATCTATTTCCTCACACTAACAATTCTCAGAACCAAAAATAGTTTATTTTCCCAACATACTCAGTAGTGTCCTAACTCCTCTCATATGTTGTTTTTATATGCATCCTTGTGCTTAGGTCTTTCCTTCCCTCCTTGGGAAATTCACATCTTTACAAATCCCTGATTTTTATGGGCTGCTAGTGCTCAAATTCCACATTTTGCACTTGTAAAAATCATCCTTGAGGTAACTCAAACATGTTCCCCAATCATGGAGTCATGGTCAGCTATTTTTAACATGGTTGTTCCATTTGTCTTCCAACATTTAATTTATTAAAAGTTTTTCTTCCACATGTGTCAAATAAAAGAGGACAGTTGGGAAAGTCAAATATTTGCCCAACAGACATCAAATAATTAATTACAACAATCAAAATTCCAAATTCATATTTTCCATAAATGGAAAATAATTTCCAAATACGAATTTTCCAAAAATGGAAATTTAGTTCAAAGTTCACTTAGAATTTAATATTCTAAAATTTGACGAAATTATATCCTCTTCATCTATTTTCCTCATATTTATTTGATGTTCCTCTATCACTCCTGGATATCTTTTTATTGATCCTCCATCATCTTTAGATGTAGATTTCATCACCAGAGTGTTGAGTGTGACCCTCCTCCACTCGCTACCTCACACCATTCAATGTACAGTATATGAGAATAACTTCAAATGTATATTAAGAATAATCATTAGAATGCATATAAATACGTGATTAAATGATTGAAATATCAAGTAAACTTCCCTGGATTCAATGCCTGGTTTGTCTACTCATGAGGCAATGTGTTCTAATAGGTTTCCAACCAGGTACCAGATATTAATATTGTAAACAGAAGGAAATAGGATAGGAATTTCTTAAAACGAATAACTAAAAATTTGTATATATTATAAATACCTTTCTAACGATATAAAGAATCCACAAAACAAAGACCCAAGTCAAATGTTATGGTTGATTTACGAAAGGAAGTTTTTTAGTTTTCAAAGGAGTTTATAGGAACTCCTCCAATTTGAATTGGAAGAGTTGACACTAAATCCTCCGATTTGCATCAAAGGATTTGATGGGAAATCCTCCAAATGTCATCATAGGATTTGCTATGAACTTCTGTTGTTGGGAAATAATACCCTACGGAATATCAAGCTAGGGTTAGACTTGCATGCAGATCATGACCTTAGAGAAATCACTTTTAACCTATCACCCCAAAACTCAAACCCCTTTTTCACATACAAGCATAGAAAGAACCTACTAACCTTTTTACTGATGTTTGGTGTAGATCCTCCGTTGCGCTTTGTCCGCTTTCTTGCACTACTCCTTCCAAAGACAATCCTGCATTCAAGACAAAACACTACACATGCATGTTATTTTTCTACTTGAGGGTTAGAGATTAAGCATAAATCAAATAAATCATATATAAATCATGCATTGGGATGGGAAAACTATTCTTTATTATTTTCAAGATGAATCAACTTACAATCAATGTTGAGANCTCTTCAGATATCACGTGTCTTAGGTATTGTAGCTTTCTTTGGTAGAAATCACACTTATCAAACTTTGCATACAACTTATGTTTCCTTAGGGTCGACAATATTATTTCGAGATGTTCTTCATATTCTTCTTTCATTTTTGAGTAAACTAAAATATCATCGATAAACACGAACACAAATTTATTGATATACTTATTGAATATACTATTCATCAAACACATAAAGGTTGTTAGTGCATTAGTAATACCAAATGTATTTACGACAAACTCATAATGTTCGTAACGTGTTCTAAATGTTGTTTTATTTATGTCTTCGTCTTTTATTCTGACTTGGTGATAAATAGACCTTAAATCTAACTTAGAGAAGATCCTTGCTCCTCCAACTTGGTCAAACAGATTGTTAATTCTAGATAAAGGATACTTATTCTTGATCATCATCTTATTTAGTTTTCGATAGTCAATGCAGAGTCTCAAGGTCCCATCTTTGTTTTTAACAAAGAGAATCGGTGCTCCTCAAGGTGAGACACTTGGTCTAATATATTATTTATCTAACAATTATTGCAACTGAATTTTCAGTTTCGTTAATTCGGGTAGACTCATTCTATAAGGCTCCATAGATATCGAGGCAGATACAGGTAGTAGATCGATAGAGAAATCTATCTCTCTTCGTGGAGGTAGTTCTAGTATTTCTTCCACAAATACATATTTACACACATGTAGGACTGCAAATTCCTCTAAACTGGCTTTGTTTTCCTTTTCTAACAAATTAGTTACCCGAACAACATAAACCTTGCAACCTTTGTTCATACATTTCTTAAACTTCATGACTGATATTTGCCTAACCAAAACTGGTTTCCTAATCCCTTGTATCGTCCTAACTGTGTTGTTTTTGTATATGTAAATAAGTGACTTTTCATAATAGTTTAATATTACTTTATGTTTATCTAACCAATATGTTCCAATGATTAAATCGTAAGATCCCAGAGGTAAAATGTTCAGATATAACTTTGTACTTTGATCGTCTATTCTGAGTTCACATTCAGGATTAAAATTTGTTACCTTTCTCTTGGTCCCTATTGCTAACTGTACTAACCAAAACTTAGCATGCTTTACTTTCTTGATCTTTTTTAATTCAAATAAACCAAGAGTAACATAACTCAGACTAGCTCATGGGTCAATTAATATAGAAATGTGGTTATCATGAATTTTACCTTCAACCTCCACGATAGTGGATTGATGATTAGCTTGCCTGTCATCCATATATGCATTAATTTTGTACACACCTTTGTCCAGATCTCCTATTGTCAAAGATTCTTGAAGGTTATGGACTGAAGTTCTTTCCATGGAAATTAAGCGTGGAAAATTTATGCTCAAGTGAGGTTCTCCACACTCCCAACACTTCAATGGTTCTCTAGGGTTGTCCCCAACTTTATTGACTCTCAGTTTAACTTCTCTACCTCCCCCTTGAGCACTCTGGGTGTTTGAATGATAGTCCTTCTTTTGGAAACTTTTTTTCCATATTATGCAAAGGGGCTGGTTGGAACCCTTTCTTTCACTGATTCATTATGTCTTGTTTCTTGTCCTTCCATGCCTTGGGAATTTCAGACATATGTTCGTACTAATCATAGCACATCCAAGCCTTTCTAAACACTTCATTTAAATTATTGGGATTTTCAAATTCAATTCTTTCTTTGTACGACTGTGGCAGATAGCTTAAGAATTGGTGTATCTTTACTTTGTCTTCCTTGATGTATGGTACAAATCTCAATAGTTCTAGAAATTTATTTATCAGGTCGTCCATGGTCATTTTTCTGAGTCTTAGTTCATAGAATTTCTTAGTCTTTCTTTAATAATAGTTTTCTGACAAATATGTCCTCTTGAAATATTTCTTAAAATCTAACCATTCCATTTGTTTCTCTTTCAATCCCTTAGCCAATTTTAGGTCTTGCCACTAGATACTTACTTTTCCCTTCAAGTTGTAAATGACCATTATGACTTTCATATTACTAGATTAATTGTAAATCTAGAATTATTTGTTTATATCTAGTAGCCATGCTTCAACATCTTCACCCATCCTTGATTCTCCATCAAAGGTGGATGGTTTTTTTTTCTTGAATTCACCTTCCAGGTGATATACTTGTTTTCTTTTTCTTCCCGTAGTTGTTTAGTTTCCTGTCATGTGTGTGTCTTCGAAATAACTATCCTCATTTTCTGTTTCATGAATAGAGTTTTTTTAGGACCTTCTGATTACTTCTTCCTCTTTTTCATTGTTCTTTGGGATCCTCTTGGTTACTATATTGTGTAGCAACATTTCATTTATTTCTAATTGGTCTTCCTGTGCCTTTTTCAACTTTGTGTTATCTGCTTTAAACACTTGTAATTCCACGATGAGGTTCTTCATTGTTTCCAAAACCTGGGTGGTTGAACTTCCTTCGCTATTATGCCTTGATTCTTTAGGAGGTCCTTGATTAGGATTCTCTTCAGGTCTGATTTCTTCTTCATTCTATGCTGACATTATCACAACAAACCATCAATTTTTTTGTTTGTAACAGTAAACATATTTGTTATTTTTTCTTCAACAGAAATAAAACAATTAAATTAATTTGACCTTGCCCTATGGTCCAAGTGTTGTAACCTTTGGCTCTGATACCATATGTAATGTACCCCAAATTTCCCAAATAAAAAAAAAATGTTAGGGAACATTAAAGTTCCTTGACTTTCCAACATTGATTGTGACACAGAGATAATCTATTAAACACATATTTATTCCTTTATTGTATACATAGTAGATTTACCATCGTTATTGGATTATAATCATACACTTATTTGTATTGAAGAAAATTGCAACCAAGACTGTCATAGCCCTTAGAATAACCACCATGTCTATGTCAAAACATGCTATCCATAACATAGTGTGTAATAGACTATCATTAATTTTATATCGTCCACTTCTACATAATTCTCCTAGCTCCGATCAACAATGTATACTATAGACTATAGACTATCACATAGTCTATCCATATCAATAACATTAACACTACCCACAAAGATATATATATCGTTTAACATATACATTGTTCTATGGATACCATAACAATGTATGAATTTAGTATATTGTAACAAACATATACCATAACAACGTATGAAATTAACACATTTTTAGGCCACTAGACCTTTTTCTTTATCCATCAATTACATGTGACCATAGGCTATGACCCGATGCTATTGGATAGGTTCTTATCTAAAGTCTTGAGAACTTTAGGGCTTCGAAACTTCAGCTTTAGAATCTATTGCTACTTCGTGTCTTATTTATCCCAAACACCGAATTGGTGAACTTCACGAAGTGGGGTGGATCAATGGTCCACGACTTCCTCAACAACCAATAGTTGGGATTTACTATGGAACTTTGGGCTTCGGAAGTTCTGGGTTGTCCATACTCTTTAACCTTCCAAAGTGCTCAGACTCCGAATTGTGGTATTGATTGCCACATACCTTCTCCCGATCAATGATCAAGATTAACTCCAGACTCTAGGAGTTCTTGACTCAATGCAATTGCAACACAATTCCTCCAAAGTACCAAGTCTCTGAAACTTGGGATCGGGCACCACACATCCACTAGGGCCCATGGTCTTCATGGTTGAACTAATAAATACTGAAAACGTCACATCAACTTTAGTAATTTTCAAAATGAGGGGACATGGGTTGGTGGTTTTGGAGTAACCCACTGATCGTTTCACAATTGTACCCACACTGACACGTACCCCTTCTGGGAAATTGTGGTTTCGATTACTAGACTTCCCTGTAGAATTATCTGTCATGCAACTTCAATCTCTGCAATGTCTCTCAACCATCAATATTGATAGATCATAATCAAATTTAATGTGGACCTGATCTAGCTAACTTATTCGCCAAGTTTAACTACCTTGCACCATCACCTGGAGCTCCATGTGTGATGTATGAGCATCGCTCCAAGCCAGCTAGCACATCAAAGAACGCATTTGATGGAGGATAGAGGCACAACCCTTTCACTTTCAAATTTTGAAATTTCAAATTGTATTAAATGATTGTAAGGCTAGTAGAGCCAAAAAGCCATGCATATGCACAAGCTTTAGTAAAGTTTGCCTTAAATAGGTTGTAATGATGAGATCTAGATCCGATTCGGACTAGATATCCCATTCAATGTAAATTCAATGTAATTGAATATAGTAGGTAGCTTGGAGGGAAGAGCTCAAAGAGCCCCTCATGTAAAAGATCTTTAGCATCTTATTTTGGGTTGGTTGAATTGAGTTGTGAGTTAGTTTTAGAAGGAGAGAAGAGAGTCGAGACTCTGTTGTAGTCTGAGCTTGAACACATTGTAATTAGGTATTCTTGATTAATACAAACAAAGCAGTTTTTATTGCATGTTGTTGTCCACATGTTTATGAGTTCATGAATGAATGTCTTTATGTGTTGATGATATGTTGTAGATGTATGTTAGGTATGCATTTGCAGGGATAGACATAATTTACTGTTTATGAGTTCTTTTATTCAAGGTTTGGGTACTTTGAGGCTTCATGCAAGAGGTTGCATGATAGAATACTGCGGGTTCTGTAAGCCAGTGCAAGGAGTGCACTTTTGAATTCTGTAGATTCAGACAAAGATGTGCTAGGAGGGCGCACTAGCTGAAGTCACTGACTCAAGGATAATCCTCAAGGTTTTTGAATACCTTGGAGGTAACACTATGCAGAAGAGAGCACAAGACAGACCAGAATCATTGAGTGATTCTGTAGAAGCTCTGCCAAGAGGGCATTGAGAAGGTACATAGAAGGCATAGAGAAGACAGAATTTCTACGAATTCTATAAGACTTTTCCAAGAGGGCATTGAGCGAATGCACAGGATGCATTAGGAGAAGAACTCTATTTGAGTTCAGCGAGAAGACAAAGTCATTAAGGATTTTTTGGAAGCTCTTCCAGGAGGGCATTGAGACAGTGAAAGTGTGCACAAAAGGAATTATATTTTGAGTTCTAAGGAAAGAGAAGAGTCAAGGGAAGACCTTCATAGGGTTACTGAACACCCAATAGGTTCAACAAGGAGTGCCTGAGCACAAGTTGCCAGAGGGCACTTACATCCCTTCAAGGAGAGAAAGGGACAAAGACCCTTTGAGGTCAGAGCCACAGCCAAGCTCAATACAGATAGCACAATCATGTGTAGGGACCCTACAAGAGATTGTAGAGGTCGAGAAACCCTTTGAGGTTTCAGAGATAAAGAAAGATCAGGAGGAAAAGTTCCTTTGCACACAGAGCGATCGCTGCAAGGAGTGAAAAAGATTGAGAAACCCTTTGGAGGGTTCAGAGTGTGAAAACATCAGGAGGGACAGTGTCTTCAAAACGCAGGTGGGAGTCGAGGATACAAGCTTCACAGCAGGAGAAAAGGATGAGACGTTTGAAGCATTTGAAGTCTTCCAATTTTAGGAAGAAGTGCAAGCTCAGGAGGGAGCACAACTGCCGTTAGATCAGCTGGAGAGGACAAGATCTAGATCATCGAGTTTCACGTCCAGGGAGCAGCAAAAGAGTGCACAGGAGAAAGAGATCTAGGCATCATATCTGGGCACATGGACCGATAGCCATCGGATCCAGGAGAAGTTGCGCGAGGTTTAACACTCGTATGTGAAGAAGGGAAGAAAAGTCCTATTTTGACATTTTGGCTACTGGGAGATACAAAGGGAAAGAGTTAGCACTCTTGACCCACAAAATCTTGAAAGGATCATGACCGCCCAACAAGAGGACACATGGCGAGCGGTCGAGGTTTTGGGGAAATCCCCAAAAGGAGGATTTTGGCATTTCATCTACCGGGAATGAAAAGGGTAAGAGTTCGGAACTCTTGACCCATGAAATCCCAAAAATACACAAGCCGTCAGATCAAGAGAGGCTATGAGCCATTGATCCCAGTAGTGGAGTAGAATACCGACATTTTTGGGTTTGGTACTTCGGTATTTCGGATACTGGGAGCTCGACAGGGAAAGGAGTTGTTGTAGCTGGGATCGCAAAGTTGCAAAATGGGAAAACCCGAAAGAAGATGGAGGAGTAGCATGGTCATGTGATAGGGTCACATATTTCATCATTTCAGGATTCATTATTTCAGCAATCCTGAGGACAAGAGGTCGAGGGAGCTTTGTGTTGGAAATCCCTAAAGTCGCGAAACGTGACATATCTTTGGAGTGGGGTTGCGGTCACATGTTTCAGCATTTTGAGATTCAGCTTTTCAGCCATCCTGAGGACCAAAAGTCGGGCACTTTAGTGTTGGAAACCTCAAAGTCATGAAAGAAACATATCTTTGGAGTGGGGCTACGGTCACACGTTTCGGAAGTTCGGGATTCGACTTTCGGCAATCCTAGGGACAAGAAGTTAGGAAATTGACATTGAAAGTCCCAAAGTCATGAAATGCGACATGCCTTCGGAATTAGGGTTGTGGTCACGAGGGAAGGTGGTTACATGGAATGAGGATTGGCCAAGGGCTAATTGTTGATTGAGCCATTTTGGCATTTCAGAGTTCGGGGAATCAAAGAGTCAAAGAAACTCAACGCCAGGGTTTGCGAAATCATGAAACCTGGAGCCCTTTTCTGGAAAAAGGTCATAGTCGTGTCTAGAGGCCGTGTGCAGGTGAAAACTCGTGCCTAGTGCATGTTTGTGTAGGTGGGGTTTTTGTGAAAGGACTTATGGATCAGGTTCATTGGATTTCAATGAAGGCCTGAAGGAACCATTTTAGTTCTGTGGATCCGAAGGGAGATCGATCCTGTAGAGGATTTTGGCCTAAGGGTCGGTGGGGTCTATAGCAGTGTCGTATTAGATCCACTTCATGTATGTAAACTGCAGACGTAGGGAGGCAGAGTAGATAAAGAGGAGAGCAATAGATTTTCTGTTTTCATATCATAGACAAGAGGAGGATTGTGAAGCGATACAGTCTGATACCATTAAGTGGTATCAGAGCTTGTTTTGGTCAGTATATTGCAAGCAGAGGGAGACAGAAGGAAAAGAGGAATACAGAGTGTTGAAGCTCTGTGGTGATTTTTGCAGGACATAGCAGTCAATAGATAGTCAGGAGGACTATAGGAGAAGCTGGAAGCACTCACGGTTGCAGAGTGACAACAACAAGTTTGCCAGGAGGGAAGACCGGAACAGGAAAATGGCTACTAAACGCCATGGATGTGCTGGAAATAAGAACCACCATCAACATAATAAATTTGTGATGGATAAATAACTCATCGAGATCAGAGCGAGGATGGAGGAGCTTGCATTTCAGATATAACANTGGAAGCTCTGCTAGGAGAGCATTGAGCAAGTGCAAGTGTGCACAAAAGGAATTCTATTTTGAGTTCTAAGGAAAGACAAGTGTCAAGGGAAGACCTTCACAAGGTTACTAAACACCCAATAGGCTCAGCAAGGAGTGCTTGAGCACAAGTTGCTAGAGGGAACTTACATCCCTTCAAGGAGAGAAAGGGACAGAGACCCTTTGAGGTCAGAGCCACAGCCAAGCTCAGGACAGATAGCACAATCATGTGCAAGGACCCTGCAAGAGGTTACAGAGGCCAAGAAACCCTTTGAGGTTTCAGAGATAAACAAAGATCAGGAAGAAAAGTTCCTTTGCGCACAGAGTGATAGCTACAAGGAGTTCAGAAGATTGAGAAACCCTTTTGAGGGTTCGGAGTGTGAAAAGATCAGGAGGGACAATGTCTTCAGAACATAGGTAGGAGCTGAGGATACATGCTTCATAGAAGGAGCAAAGGCTGATACTTTTGAATAATTTGAAGTCTTCCAAGTTCAGGAAGAAGTGCAAGCTTAGGAGGTAGCACAGTTGTCGTTAGATAAGCTGGAGAGGACGAGATTTGGACCGTTGAGTTTCACGTCCAGGCATCAACAGAAGAGTGCGCAGGAGAAAGAGATCTGGGCCGTCAAATTTGGGCGCATGGACCAATAGCCATCGGATTCAGGAGAAGCTACGTGAGGTTTAACCCTCATATGTGAAGAAGGGAACGAAAGGCCTATTTCAAAATTTCAACTACCAGGAGATACAAAGGGCAAGAGTCGGGACTCTTGACCCATGAAATCTCGAAAGGATCATGACTGTCCAATAGGAGGACACCTGGCGAGCAGTCGAGGTTTTAGGGACATCCCTGAAAGGAGGATTTCAACATTTCGGCTACTGGGAATGCAAAGGGGTAAGAGTTCGAAACTCTTGACCCATGAAATCTCGAAAAGACACAATCTGTCAGATTAGGAGAGGCTATGAGCCATTGATCCTAGCAGTGGAGTGGAAGATCGACATTTCGAGGTTCGGTACTTCAGTATTTCAGTTACCGGGAGCTCGAAGGGGCAAGGAGTTGTTGCAACCAGGATCGCGAAGTCCCAAAACACGTAAACCCAAAAGCCGATGGAGGAGTAGCATGGTCACGGGATAGGGTCACATATTTTGGCATTTCGGGATTCATATTTTCGACAATCACAAGGACAAGAGGTCGGGGGAACTTTAATCTAGAAATCCCCGAAGTTGGGAAATGTGACATATATTTGGAGTGGGGCTGTGGTCACATGTTTCAACATTTCAAGATTCAGATTTTCGGCCATCTCAAGGACAATAAGCCAGGCACTTCGGCATTGGAAACCCCAAAGTCTCGAAAGCAACATATCTTTGGAGTGGGGCTGCGGTCACACGTTTCAGAAGTTCAGGATTCGACTTTTCGGCAATCCTGGAAACAAGAAGCTGAGCACTTGACATCGAAAGTCCTGAAGTCACAAAATGTGACATGCCTTTAGAATTAGGGCTGTGGTCACCAGGGAAGGTGGTTACATGGAATGAGGATTGGCCAAGGGCTAATCGTTGATTGAGCCATTTCAACATTTCGGAGTTCGTGGAATCGAAGAGTCAGAGAAACTCGACGCCTGGGTTCATGAAATCATGAAACCTGAAGCCCTTTTTCAGAAAAAGGTTGCGATCGTGTCTGGAGGCTGTGTGCAGGTGAAAGCTCGCACTTGGTGCATGTTTATGTAGGTGGGGTTTTCAGGAAAGGACTTGTGGATCGGGTTCGTTAGGTTGCAGTGAAGGCCCAAAAGAACCATTTCGGTTCTATAGATCCGAAGGGAGATCGATCCTGTAGCAGATTCTAGCCCGAGGGTCGGTGGGGTCTGCAGCAATGTGGAAGGACACACAAAGCTGACACGTGGCCTAATAAAGAGGGTGACATGTGTCTCGTTCTAACTGCATTTCTATCTTACAAAGGTTCTTAATTCACTGACGTGGGGCACACGTCCCATGTGTCCATGTCATCTTTAGTGATGTCAGTAGACCACATCACTTTGGGACTTCAGGCTTTGGGAGATTTCACCTTAGCATACCCCGTTTCTCCCGAACGCCAAACTACTGAACTTTCTTACCTTTCACTCTTAGCTTGACCCTATGGTTTTGATCTGTCCTTGGTCCAATCCAACCATAAACACTTTCCCCATGGATATATGATGTAGATCCTCTTCGGGACTTCATAGCTTCGGGATTCAACCCTTTCTACTCTATCACACATAAAATTCACTGAAGTCATGAAGTTCGAAGTACTTAGGGGATAATCCTCATTTTTATTCCTTTGTATATTATGGAAGTTGGTGTAATCAGATGAAGGAAGCATAATACCTCGAAATGTATTCAAATTCCATGTCCTTCCTTGACTGATCTATGCATGCATTGAATTTGGTTACATACAGAATTTCATGTATAGTTTCTTAGAGCTCTGTTTACAATAAGAGGTTGTGGAGTTTTTGGTCTATGGTACTCCAACTGTAATACTTTGAACAAGATCGATTAAATACAAAGATTGGTTTTGTAAGATACTTTGAATTCATCACTATTGTTATGTGGTAATAAAGAATGTATTCGAAATGTTATTCATTTATCTATTTTTACATGTTATCAAATTGATAAGAACCCATCAAATTTCATTCCTTATCACACCATGTCTCTACAGTGATTGTTATGTATAGATTTGAATAGCACCTCAAAATATATATAATCCAATGGTTAATAGGAAAATAACCATAGCTCTACCATTTCTTTATGTATGAGCATATATATATACCACCATCATATCTCAAACAACCAATATTTACAGTATTATTAAACTATGATAAGCCATAGGAAAACATGATCATACAATCCCTTACAAATTGATTTCATTTATTTATACAAAGTCAATCATATTCCTAACAAATGATAATCATAAATATAACATTGACAAAGAATACAAGTTGAGATACATATCTAAAACCTGATGTTGGAATACAAATAGAACAACCACGTTCCACCCAACCATAGAATAGAACATCCAAATTCACTTGTCCTGCTCACCCACTAGCCTGACCATCAGTCCATAAGAGCAAACTGAATGATCCTCCTTAGCTATAGTCGCCATCAACATATTAGAAAATCCTTTGCCTCACACTAACAGTGCTCATAACAACAAATTATTTATCAGAAAATCATTTGCCTCACACTAACGGTGCTCATAACAACAAATAGTTTATCATAAAATCTATTTCCTCACACTAACAATTCTCAGAACCAAAAATAGTTTATTTTCCCAACATACTCAGTAGTGTCCTAACTCCTCTCATATGTTGTTTTTATATGCATCCTTGTGCTTAGGTCTTTCCTTCCCTCCTTGGGAAATTCACATCTTTACAAATCCCTGATTTTTATGGGCTGCTAGTGCTCAAATTCCACATTTTGCACTTGTAAAAATCATCCTTGAGGTAACTCAAACATGTTCCCCAATCATGGAGTCATGGTCAGCTATTTTTAACATGGTTGTTCCATTTGTCTTCCAACATTTAATTTATTAAAAGTTTTTCTTCCACATGTGTCAAATAAAAGAGGACAGTTGGGAAAGTCAAATATTTGCCCAACAGACATCAAATAATTAATTACAACAATCAAAATTCCAAATTCATATTTTCCATAAATGGAAAATAATTTCCAAATACGAATTTTCCAAAAATGGAAATTTAGTTCAAAGTTCACTTAGAATTTAATATTCTAAAATTTGACGAAATTATATCCTCTTCATCTATTTTCCTCATATTTATTTGATGTTCCTCTATCACTCCTGGATATCTTTTTATTGATCCTCCATCATCTTTAGATGTAGATTTCATCACCAGAGTGTTGAGTGTGACCCTCCTCCACTCGCTACCTCACACCATTCAATGTACAGTATATGAGAATAACTTCAAATGTATATTAAGAATAATCATTAGAATGCATATAAATACGTGATTAAATGATTGAAATATCAAGTAAACTTCCCTGGATTCAATGCCTGGTTTGTCTACTCATGAGGCAATGTGTTCTAATAGGTTTCCAACCAGGTACCAGATATTAATATTGTAAACAGAAGGAAATAGGATAGGAATTTCTTAAAACGAATAACTAAAAATTTGTATATATTATAAATACCTTTCTAACGATATAAAGAATCCACAAAACAAAGACCCAAGTCAAATGTTATGGTTGATTTACGAAAGGAAGTTTTTTAGTTTTCAAAGGAGTTTATAGGAACTCCTCCAATTTGAATTGGAAGAGTTGACACTAAATCCTCCGATTTGCATCAAAGGATTTGATGGGAAATCCTCCAAATGTCATCATAGGATTTGCTATGAACTTCTGTTGTTGGGAAATAATACCCTACGGAATATCAAGCTAGGGTTAGACTTGCATGCAGATCATGACCTTAGAGAAATCACTTTTAACCTATCACCCCAAAACTCAAACCCCTTTTTCACATACAAGCATAGAAAGAACCTACTAACCTTTTTACTGATGTTTGGTGTAGATCCTCCGTTGCGCTTTGTCCGCTTTCTTGCACTACTCCTTCCAAAGACAATCCTGCATTCAAGACAAAACACTACACATGCATGTTATTTTTCTACTTGAGGGTTAGAGATTAAGCATAAATCAAATAAATCATATATAAATCATGCATTGGGATGGGAAAACTATTCTTTATTATTTTCAAGATGAATCAACTTACAATCAATGTTGAGACCGACCACCATTCCTTGATCCTGATCCTGGGCTCCTCCTCTTCTTTGTCCTCCAACTGCTTTGCGTTAATTCTCCTTAGGCTTGAGGAAAGGCTAAAGGGTTGGGACAAATGGATTTGACAAATGGGCAGAGTTTCTTCGCTATGTTTTTCCACCTCCAAATAGTACCCCTACCCCTTCTTTTATAGGCTATAAGGAGCTAGGGTTTTGGATGAACTCTCGGCCATGCATGGCTGGGAGTTTCAGTTAACTGACCCATACCTTTTTGTCCCGTCGGCAACTTTCCTATTTTTTTTCTTTGTTAGGTAAACACGGGCTGTAGTAGGCCTACCAGCATTCCAACGCATCCAGTAATAGGCCTGCTAGCGTTCCAATGCGTGCAGTAGTGACTTAGGGCGTGTGTCACTTGATTTAAGAGGATTTTCAAGAGTTTATTCAGCATGGCTTTGGAAAGGAAGGGATATGAGTTGGCGTGATGCCAGGTAAGCATGTGTGGTGCAATTTAGGGTTATAATAGATGCCCCCTAATGTGTGAGGTCAGAAGAGCATTTGATGGTCGAAATACATTACCAATTCTTTACCAATCTGTACTGATATGCTGAATGAGTGAGCCCAGGAATCAGGAATCAGGAGGTGTCATCTGCAAAAAATATCAAATGTCTCATCGAGGCGGGCATACCCATGCTCAGGATAAAATAGAACCATGGCTACCAATCAAATACATTGTAGATCCATGTCAAAAAACTATGAAGAGTAGCCGCAAATAATACACAGCGGAGCTACATCTCGAAATCAGAAAGATATACATATAAAGTATCCATCTCCCAGAAGCTGATTCGGCCTGATGGTTGTACTTCAGAGTCAATCAACAACTTCAAAATCTTCTAAAACTCAGGTAGGAGTGTACTATGAGTGTACGACTGCACTACCCAGAGGTCTTCGACAACTCGTCGGTTATGGACTTGATAATCTTGATGATCGGACTGAAGGCTTCGGTGATTTCGAGAAAAGACTTGATTGGACGTTCAGAATGGCCAGGTATGCAGACAATAGACATATTGCAGAGGGGCTGACTCAAGCTTAGTGACAAACTTCCCTTGGATAATAGCACGACAAGTGACAAGACTCAGGCATCATATCTGTGAATCATAAGTCTACGAAGCAGGAGGCAACGCAAACTCTCCATATGTTTGGAAGAGTAACCAAACGGTGGAGGACACAACTCTATATAAAAAGAAAAGCTTCCTAAGGTCGTACTACATCCCATAGTCTGATGAATCAAATAGACAGATGTGCTTTATCCAAGGGTGACTCATGATGCTACCAATAAAGAAAATACTTTTCCCATCCTCTTTTTGGGGTATATTTGATTTTTTTTTTGTTCTTTTTGATGATTTTGAAAAAGAATAAAGGAGTATTACGTTACAATGGAGGAACAAGTACAACAAACATACTAGCTCAAGTCATAAAGACTAGACTGATGTTCTAGGGAAATTATACTCAAGAAAAATATTCCAGTGGCCAAAGGTGTTAAGACGCAAAGGTAAACTGATACTAGCTTGATGGGTAAAGGATGCAAATGTGGTTGATAGAACACACAATGGTAACGTCCTTCAATGTAAGTTTAACGAGCCCAGAGAAGGTAAGATCGGTGGTTTTTCATATTTAGAGAGTCTGAAAAATCATAAAAGGAAACTCCATTGGGGTACCTTTTTNGGGGTTTTCTTTTTCGTAAATTTAGTCTCTCAGGCCCGAAAAAGGAATAAAATTATACCTTAGGATACTCTTCTAAAGAATGGACATTTAATAGAGTATTCCTTTGTTTGTACAGTTGACCATTCGGACCGAAAAAGGGGTAAACTACCACCGGATAGACGTGACTTCAAATTTCAGTTTAACGAGCGTGAAAGGTCACAAGATTGCTCGACAATCTTTTCATGTTTAGAGGGTCTGAAAAGGGCTTAAAAGGAGACTCGTTATGTTTTTGGAGTCTAGAGGGTAAGACAAAGAGTGAAAAAATACCCATGCAAATGAGGCTCAAAATCATATTCAGGAAAGACTATATGGACTCCTGAGCCTACAGTGTTTTTAGAAATGGCATGGACACCATAATGCAACCAGGCCCTACCTAGGGCATCCATGTTTCGGTAAGCTCTACCACCAAGTTGCGACACTTCTAGAGAAGATATGA
>JZKD02S2044391.1:42014-53191 GCA_000966675.3 Picea glauca | reverse complement strand
GATTGTGAATTGAGGGTCATGCTTACATCTCTTATCCCAAGGGAAATATAATTTCTTCAGGATCTAGGTATCCTCCCTTTCACCTTTATTATCTAAGAAAGCATAACCCTTAATGACAATGAGATAATTAGTGGAATTATTCTTCTTGAATTTATGAAAATGGATTTCGTTAATTTCCACCAACTATACAACATACACTAACACAAAAATCACAAGAGTGGAGATCTTAAGAAGTCTATAGGGAGAAGATTCAATCCCATGCATCCTAATCATACAAAAATATTCTCCTAGAAACTAGTCACCCTTCCTATGATCAACACCCAATTTTAGGTAGGCTTGGATCTCCTCAGGCATTCTTTTGGGATCCTTCATTATTAAGACTATGAATGTAGTGAACATGAATTTTTTTATGAAATAAAACATGGAGGAGTCTGGTTCACCCTTCGTGACCCCATGGTAGCTAGTCAATGCATGTAGTGGATTTTCCATATTGGAAATTTTGTATCCCTAGATGAGACAAAGAGTGGATTTGATAGAAAATGAATAGATAAACCATGTATGAAGGGTAGTGGAATAACTTTTCAACCTTAAAATTATCCAATTGATGCCTCATTTCTATGGTTATGACCTTCATGTGCATGAAAGAGGGGATTGAGTGGACATGGAAAATTTTAGGGATGACCAACATGATTTCAAATCCTAAATTTTCGACAACACATGTATTCCAATAGAGGACGAACACCTTCAGTAACTACTTACATAACCAGTTCAAAGATTAACACATTGATTTTTTTACATGGTAAAACCCCAACGGGAAAACATCCACGACCCCAGCCAACATGGCCACTTGAGGAAATTTATTAATGCAAAATAAAAATATTACAAGAGAGTTTCTCACAATCAATCATCAAAAAATGACCCTCCATGCTCTTTAAATAGATATCATGTACCAATCGAGGGTTAAACCACATATCAATGTATCCATTAAGATCGAGGAGAATATGAGTCTTTAAATCACTCTATGTCGGGAACATATCGTGACCATCAGATTACAAATTCATAATAATGCAAGTAAAGAAACACACTTAGAAACACACTTTAACCTAATGACACATTAGATCAAGTTGATCTTAACTAACACCTAAGTGTATAAATATCCTAACACCCCCCCCCCTTAATAACAACTTGGGATAGGATTGAAGGATTTATAAAGGAGATACAATAAGAGAAGGAAGGAGGAATTAGAGCCTATCCCCATTCAATGACAACTTCCTAAACTTGTAACATAAATAGAAGTTTGGAAACCTTCACTTCTATAATATACTTTGTGAAAATGTCTACAACTTGATCATCACACGTTGGATGATTTTTTACCTTTTTTTCCGAGATGGTGAAAAGAGGGTCATGCTTTCATCTCTCATCCCAAGGGAAATATAATTTGTTTAGGATGTAGGTATCCTCCATTTCACCTTTATTTTCTAAGAAATCATAACCCTCCATGACAATGAGATAATTAGTGCGGTTCTTCTTCTTGAATTTATGAAAATGGATTTAATTAATTTCCACCAACTATCTAACATACCCTAGCAAAAAAATCCCGAGAGTGGGGATATTAAGAAGTCTATAGGGATAATATTCAATCCCATGCATCGTAATCATATATTAATATTCTCCTAGAAACTAGTCACCCTTCCTATGATCAACACCCAATTTTAGGTAGGGTTGGATCTCCTCATGAATTCTTTTGGGATCCTTCCTTGTTATGACTATGAATGTAGTGAACATGAATTTTTTTATGAAACCAAACAGGGAGAAGTATGGTTCAACCTTTGTGACCCCATGGTAGCTAGTGAATGCATGTAGTGTGGCGCAGGAGCATCGCTCCAAGCCCAGCTACGTGCCAGCCAACACATCATACAAGCGCATTCAATGGGATGGAGAGAGGCGCAACTCTATCACTTTTTAAATTTGAATTTGTATTAAATGTTTTGTAAGGAAGTAGAGAAAAAAGCCATGTGTATGTTTAATCTTAGTTAAAGGATGCCTTAAATAGGTTGTAAGGCTGGGATCTAGATCCGATCTGGACTAGACAACCATTCATTGTAAATTGAATGTAGTTAATGAGAGTAGGTAGCTTGGAGGGAAGAGCTCGAGGAGCCCCATTTTGTAAAAAATATTTTTTGTATGTAGGATTAGTTGGTAGAGTAGAATAGAGAAGAGAGGAGAGCCGAGACTCCGTTACAGTCCACGCTTAAAACACATTGTAAAGAGGCATTCCTGAATTAATATAAACAAGAGCAGTTTTTCCTGCAATGATTCTGTGTTTATGGATGAATGTCTCCATGTGCTATTTTATGCTGTAGATGTATGTTAGGTGTGCATTTGCAGGTGATAGATAGACTTCTTTATCTATCTGTGAGTTATTTGATTTCAGGTCTGGGTTCTTTGAGGCTTCATGCAAGAGAGTGCATGACATAACACTGTGGGTTCTGAAAGCCAGTGCAGGAGCGCACTTATGAATTATGTGGAATTTCAGACAAGGACGTGCCAGGAGGGCGCACCAATGGAAGTCATTGACTCAGGGAGAATACTCAAGGTTGTTGAACACCTTGAAGGAATAACTGTGCATAGGAGAGCACAGAGAGAACAAAATCACTGAGGGATTCTGTGGAAGCTCTGCCAAGAGGGCATTGAGCGAATGCACTGGATGCATTGAGGAGAACTCTTGTTTGAGTTAAGAGGGAAAACAGAATCACTGAGGGATTCTGGAAGCTCTGCCAAGAGGGCATTGAGCAAGTGCAAAGAGTGCATAGGAGAAATCTATCTTGAGTTCAGTGAGAAGACAAAACCACAATAGGTTTTGTAGAGCTCTTCTAGGAGGGCATTGAGCAAGTGCAAAGAGTGCACAGAGGAACTCTTGCTTGAGTTTAGAGAGAAGAAGAAGTGTCACAGGAGGACCTTCACAGGGTTACTGAACACCCTACAGGCTCAACAAGGAGTGCTTGAGCATGAAGTTTCCATAGTTCACTTCCATCCCTTCAAGAAAAGAAAGGGACCGAGACCTTAAAGGTCTGAGCAGTTGAAGCTCAAGGAGGACAAAGACCCGAGAAAGGAGTGCACCAGGCCAACACCTGAGTAAAGTGTTGAAGGAAAACCATCTGAAGGCTCGTCAAGCAGAGGGAGTGTGCACGGAACGAACTGATATCAAGTTTAGAAGCTCAGGAGGAATAGTGCCTTCACGAACAGAGCCACAACTGAGAGGAGAAGAAGGCTGAGAAGACCCTTTGGAGGGTTCAAAGTTGAAAATCTTAGGAGGGACAACATCCTTAGAATGCAGGCGAGAGCCGAGGTTACAAGCTTCACAGAGGAAGCAAAGGCCGAGGCCTTTGATACTCAAAAAATCTTCCAATTCGGGAAGAAAGTACAAGCTCGAGGGGGAGCTACAACTATCGTTGATTCAAGCACTAGAGGAGATATGTACCATTGAGATTCATGTCCAGGCAACAGCAGGAAGAGAGCACAGGTAGGAAAGCGCAGAGGAAGAGAACAGATCTGGGCTGTCAGATCTTGCACAGATAGCTGATAGCCATCGGATCTAGGAGGAGCTGCACAAGGTTTAACCCTCGTATGCGAAGAGGAGAGGACCCGTGAAGTCCCGAAAAGCATCGATATCATCCATCGTTGAAGAGGATGCATGGAAGAGGTCCAAACCCATCAGGGTTTCAGATACTAGGAGGTTGAATGACCAAGAGTTGAGGAGTTGCTGCATCGCGAAGTCCTGGTTCACGAAGTCCTGAAGAAGCAGGAGCCGTCGGATCGCGGAGCGCATAGCCATAGATCACGAAGGAGGTAAGGCTTCAGAAAACCAGGTTTCATATTTTTGGGAGTCTAGAGGGAGAGTTGCATGGTCAACGCAACTCCCAAAATTGCGAAGAGAGAAACGCCGACAGGAGGGTCCCAGCTAAGCAGGCCAGAGGACACGTGGCGAGCGGTCAAGGGTTTGGGAAGTCCCTAAAAGGCCCATTTCGACATTCCAGCTACCGGGGGATGCAAAGGGAAATATTCGAGACTCTTGACCCACAAAACCCCAAAAGGATGTGAGCCATCGATCAATATTGGATCGTAGCCATTGATCTCTTAGCAGAGGTACTTCGGTATATCGGATACCGAGAGTGCGAAGGGGCAAGGATTGTTGCAGCCTTGCATCGTGAAGTCCTGAAATGCAAAAACCTGAAAGCGTTTAGAGGAGTAGCGCTGGTTCACGGGACAGGGTCTCGTGGACAAGACCCAAGCAGGGAGCCAGTCACAAATTTCTTCATTTCAGAGTTCGACGATTCTGCAACTTTTGATGACAAGGAACCGGGGCATAGAGTATTGAAAACCGTGAAGTCATGAAGACACGACGTATCTTGGAGTGGGGTTGTGGTCACACATTTCAGCAATTCGGGATTTGACATTTCGGTCATCTCGAGGATAAGGAGTTGGAATGCTTGGTGTCGGAAGTCCCGAAGTCGCGAAACACGACACACTTTCGGAGTTAGACTGTGGCCACGGAGGGAGAAGTCACATGGATGAGATGTGGGTTGGGGCTAAGAGTCATTGAAGCCATTTCAAATTTTCAGCATTTTGGAGTTCGAGGGATCGAGGAGCCAGAGAACTCGGCAGAAGGATTTGTGAAGTCGCAAAACCCGAAGTTCCGAATCGGGAAAAGTCCCGATCGTATTTGGGCCGAAGGTCACATATTTTGGTGGCCGCGTGGAGGTGGAAACTCGTGCCTAGTGCACGTTGTGCAGGTGGGTTTTCGGAAGGACCTGTGGATCAGGTTCGTGGGGTTCCAGTGAGGGTCCAAAAGAACTGTTCTGGTTCTGCGGATCTGAAAGGAAGAGCGATCTTGTGCGGATCTTGGCCTGAGGATCGGGGGTATGCATCATAGTGGACTTACCATATTGGAAATTGTGTATCCCTAGATGAGACAAAGAGTGGATTTTATATAAAATGTATAGATACACCATGTATAAAGGGTAGTGGAATAATTTTTCAACCTTAAAATATCCAATTGATGCCTCGTTTCTAATGTTATGGCCTTCACGTGCATGAAAGAGGGGATTGATTGTACATGGAAAATTTTAAGGATGACCAACATGATTTCAAATCCTAAATGTTCAAAAGCACCTGTATTCCAATAGAGGATGAACACCTTCGATAACCACTCACACATCTAAATCAAAGATTAACACATTGATGTTTTTACATGGTAAAACCCTAGCATGAAAACATCCATGAGCCCAACCAACGTGGCCATTTGAGGCTATTTATTAATGAAAAATAAAAATATTACAAGAGAGTTTCTCACAATCAATCATCAAAAAAAGACCCTCCATGATCTTTAAATAGATATCATGGACCAATCAGAGGTTAAGCCACATATCAATGTAGCCATTAAGATTGAGTAGAATATGATTCATCGGATCACTCTATGTTGGGAACATATCATGACCATCAGATTACAAATTCATAATAATGGATACTACAAAAACACACTTAGAAACACACCTTAACCTAACAACACATCATATCAAGTTGATCTTAATTAACTCCTAAGTGTCTAAATATCCTAACTTCCCCCCTTACGAACAACTTGGGATAGGATTGAAGGATTTATAAAGGAGACACAATAGGAGAAGGAAGGAGGCATTAGAGCANAGAGTGGAGATCTTAAGAAGTCTATAGGGAGAAGATTCAATCCCATGCATCCTAATCATACAAAAATATTCTCCTAGAAACTAGTCACCCTTCCTATGATCAACACCCAATTTTAGGTAGGCTTGGATCTCCTCAGGCATTCTTTTGGGATCCTTCATTATTAAGACTATGAATGTAGTGAACATGAATTTTTTTATGAAATAAAACATGGAGGAGTCTGGTTCACCCTTCGTGACCCCATGGTAGCTAGTCAATGCATGTAGTGGATTTTCCATATTGGAAATTTTGTATCCCTAGATGAGACAAAGAGTGGATTTGATAGAAAATGAATAGATAAACCATGTATGAAGGGTAGTGGAATAACTTTTCAACCTTAAAATTATCCAATTGATGCCTCATTTCTATGGTTATGACCTTCATGTGCATGAAAGAGGGGATTGAGTGGACATGGAAAATTTTAGGGATGACCAACATGATTTCAAATCCTAAATTTTCGACAACACATGTATTCCAATAGAGGACGAACACCTTCAGTAACTACTTACATAACCAGTTCAAAGATTAACACATTGATTTTTTTACATGGTAAAACCCCAACGGGAAAACATCCACGACCCCAGCCAACATGGCCACTTGAGGAAATTTATTAATGCAAAATAAAAATATTACAAGAGAGTTTCTCACAATCAATCATCAAAAAATGACCCTCCATGCTCTTTAAATAGATATCATGTACCAATCGAGGGTTAAACCACATATCAATGTATCCATTAAGATCGAGGAGAATATGAGTCTTTAAATCACTCTATGTCGGGAACATATCGTGACCATCAGATTACAAATTCATAATAATGCATAGTAAAGAAACACACTTTAACCTAATGACACATTAGACCAAGTTGATCTTAACTAACACCTAAGTGTATAAATATCCTAACACCCCCCCTTAATAACAACTTGGGATAGGATTGAAGGATTTATAAAGGAGACACAATAAGAGAAGCAAGGAGGAATTAGAGCCTATCCCCATTCAATGATAACTTCCTAAACTTGTAACATAAATAGAAGTTTGGAAACCTTCACTTCTATAAGATACTTTGTGAAAATGTCTGCAATTTGATCATCACACGTTGGATGATTTTTTACCTTTTTTTCCGAGATGGTGAAATGAGGGTCATGCTTTCATTTCTCATCCCAAGGGAAATATAATTTGTTCAGGATGTAGGTATCCTCCCTTTCACCTTTATTTTCTAAGAAATGATAATCCTCCATGACAATGAGATAATTAGTGCGGTTCTTCTTCTTGAATTTATGAAAATGGATTTAATTAATTTCCACCAACTATCTAACATACCCTAGCAAAAAAATCTCGAGAGTGGGGATATTAAGAATTCTATAGGGACAATATTCAATCCCATGCATCGTAATCATATAGTAATATTCTCCTAGAAACTAGTCACCCTTCCTATGATCAACACCCAATTTTAGGTAGGGTTGGATCTCCTCATGAATTCTTTTGGGATCCTTCCTCTTTATGACTATGAATGTAGTGAACGTGAATTTTTTTATGAAACCAAACATGGAGGAGTCTGGTTCAACCTTTGTGACCCCATGGTAGCTAGTGAATGCATGTAGTGTGATGCGGGAGCATCGCTCCAAGCTCAGCTATGCACCAACCATCACATCGTACACACGCATTCAATGGGATGGAGAGAGGCGAAACTCTATCACTTTTTAAATTTGAATTTGTATTAAATGTTTTGTAAGGTAGTAGAGACAAAAACCATGTGTATGCGTAGTCTTAGTTAAAGGATGCCTTAAATAGGTTGTAAGGCTGGGATCTAGATCCGATCCGGACTAGACAACCATTCATTGTAAATTGAATGTAGTTAATGAGAGTAGGTAGCTTGGAGGGAAGAGCTCGAGGAGCCCCATTTTGTAAAAAAGATATTTTGTATGTAGGATTAGTTGGTAGAGTCGAGTAGAGAAGAGAGGAGAGATGAGACTCTGTTACAGTCCGCGGTTAAAACACATTGTAAAGAGGCATTCCTGAATTAATAGAAACAAGAGCAATTTTTCTTGCAATGATTCTGTGTTTATGGATGAATGTCTCCATGTGTTATTTTATGCTGTATATGTATGTTAGGTGTGCATTTGCAGGTGATAGATAGACTTCTTTATCTATCTATGATTTCTTTGATTCTAGGTCTGGGTTCTTTGAGGCTTCATGCAAGAGAGTGCATGACAGAACACTGTGGGTTCTAAAAGCCAGTGTAGGAGTGCACTTCTGAATTCTGCGGAATTTCAGACAAGGACGTGCCAGGAGGGTGCACCAGTGGAAGTCATTGACTCAGGGAGAAGCCTCAAGGTTGTTGAACACCTTGAAGGAATAACTGTGCAGATGAGATCACAGAGAGAACAAAATCACTGAGGGATTCTGTGGAAGCTCTGCCAAGAGGGCATTGAGCGAATGCACTAGATGCATTGAGGAGAAATCTTGTTTGAGTTCAGAGGGAAAACATAATCACTGAGGGATTTTCGAAGCTCTTCCAAGAGGGCATTGAGTAAGTGCAAAGAGTGCATAGGAGAACTCTATCTTGAGTTCAGTGAGAAGAAAGAACCACTATAGGTTTTGTAGAGCTCTGCTAGGAGGGCATTGAGAAAGTGCAAAGAGTGCATAGAGGAACTCTTGCTTGAGTTTAGAGAGAAAAAGAAGTGTCATAGGAGGACCTTCACAGGGTTACTGAACACCCTGAAGGCTCAACAAGGAGTGCTTGAGAAGGAAGTTGCCAGAGTTCACTTCCATCCCTTCAAGGAAAGAAAGGGATAGAGACCTTAGAGGTCTGAGCAGTTGAAGCTCAAGGAGGACAAAGACCTAAGAAAGGAGTGCACCAGGCCAACACCTGAGTAAAGTGTTGAAGGAAAACTGTCTGAACGCTCGTCAAGCACAGGGAGTGTGCACGGAGCGAACTGATATCAAGTTTATAAGCTCAGGAGGAACAGTGCCTTCACGCATAGAGCCACAACCGAGAGGAGAAGAAGACTGAGAAGACCCTTTGGAGGGTTCAGAGTTGCAAAGATTAGGAGGGATAACATCCTTAGAATGAAAGCGAGAGCTGAGGTTACAAGCTTCACAGAGGAAGCAAAGGCCGAGGCCTTTGATACTCAAAAAATATTCCAATTCGGGAAGAAAGTACAAGCTCAGGGGGGAGCTACAACTACCATTGATTCAAGCATTGGAGGAGATCTGGACCATTGAGATTCATGTCCAGGTAGCAATAGGAAGAGAGCATAGGTAGGAAAGTGCAGAGGAAGAGAACAGATCTGGGCCGTCAGATCTTTCATAGATAGCTGATAGCCATTGGATCTGGGAGGAGCTGCACAAGGTTTAACCCTCGTATGCGAAGAGGAGAGGACCCACAAAGTCCCAAAAAGCATTGATATCATCCATCATTGAAGAGGATGCATGGCAGATATCCAAACCCATCGGGGTTTCAGATACTAGGAGGTTGAATGACCAAGAGTTGAGGAGTTGCTGCATCGCGAAGTCCTGGTTCGCGAAGTCCCGAAGAAGTAGGAGCCATCGGATCAAGGAGCGCATAGCCATAGATCACGAAGGAGTTAAGGCTTTAGACAATTGGGTTTCATAATTTTGGGAGTCTAGAGGGAGAGTTGCATGGTCAATGCAACTCCCAGAATCGCGAAGAGAGAAACACCGATAGGAGGGTCCCAGCTAAGCAGGCCAGAGGACACATGGCGAACGATTAAGGGTTTGGGAAGTCCCTGAAAGGCCCATTTCAACATTCTAGCTACTGGGGGATGAAAAGGGAAAGAGTCGAGACTCTTGACCCATAAAACCCCGAAAGGATGTGAGCCATCGATTAAGATTGGATCGTAGCCATTGATCTCTTAGCAGAGGTACTTCGGTATATCGGATACCGGGAGTGCGAAGGGGCAAGGATTATTGCAGCCTTGCATCATGAAGTCCTGAAATGCGAAAACCTGAAAGCGTTCGAAGGAGTAGCGCTGGGTCACGTGACAGGGTCTCGTGGACAAGACCCAAGCAGGGAGCCGGTCACAAATTTTTTCATTTCAGAGTTCAACGATTCTACAACTTTTGATGACAAGGAGCCAGGGCATAGAGTATTGAAAACCCTGAAGTCGTGAAGACACGACATATCTTGGAGTGGGGCTGCGGTCACACATTTCAGCAATTTGGGATTTGACATTTCATCCATCTCGAGGATAAGAAGTTGGAATGCTTGGTGTCGGAAGTCTCGAAGTCGTGAAACATGACACACCTTCGGAGTTAGACTGCGACCACGGAGGGAGCGGTCACATGGACAAGATGTGGGCCGAGGCTAAGTGTCATTGAAGCCATTTCAATTTTTTGGCATTTCGGAGTTCGAGGGATCGAGGAGACAGAGAACTCGGCAGAAGGATTTGCGAAGTTGCGAAACCCGAAGTTTCGAATCGGGAAAAGTCCCGATCGTGTTTGGGCCGAAGGTCACATATTTTGGTGGCCGTGTGGAGGTGGAAACTCATGCCTAGTGCATGTTGTGCAGGTGGGTTTTCAGAAGGACCTGTGGATCAGGTTCGTGGGGTTCCAGTGAGGGTCCAAAAGAACTGTTCCAGTTCTGTGGATCCGAAAGGAAGAGCGATCATGTGGGGATCTTGGCCTGAGGATCAGGGGTCTGCATCATAGTGGACTTACCATATTGGAAATTGTGTATCCCTAGATGAGACAGAGAGTGGATTTTATATAAAATGTATAGATACACCATGTATAAAGGGTAGTGGAATAATTTTTCAACCTTAAAATATCCAATTGATGCCTCGTTTCTAATGTTATGGCCTTCACGTGCATGAAAGAGGGGATTGATTGTACATGGAAAATTTTAAGGATGACCAACATGATTTCAAATCCTAAATGTTCAAAAGCACCTGTATTCCAATAGAGGATGAACACCTTCGATAACCACTCACACATCTAAATCAAAGATTAACACATTGATGTTTTTACATGGTAAAACCCTAGCATGAAAACATCCATGAGCCCAACCAACGTGGCCATTTGAGGCTATTTATTAATGAAAAATAAAAATATTACAAGAGAGTTTCTCACAATCAATCATCAAAAAAAGACCCTCCATGATCTTTAAATAGATATCATGGACCAATCAGAGGTTAAGCCACATATCAATGTAGCCATTAAGATTGAGTAGAATATGATTCATCGGATCACTCTATGTTGGGAACATATCATGACCATCAGATTACAAATTCATAATAATGGATACTACAAAAACACACTTAGAAACACACCTTAACCTAACAACACATCATATCAAGTTGATCTTAATTAACTCCTAAGTGTCTAAATATCCTAACTTCCCCCCTTACGAACAACTTGGGATAGGATTGAAGGATTTATAAAGGAGACACAATAGGAGAAGGAAGGAGGCATTAGAGCA
>JZKD02S2044391.1:10446-22853 GCA_000966675.3 Picea glauca | reverse complement strand
TGCCTCTTCAAATGACTTAAGCACTATGAGCTAGCCACAAAGGGCGAATTACTACTTTAGAGAAAAAACCCACTTTTCATAAATTTGAACTTAAGCACCTTTTCTAGATAAGGGAGGTGTGCCCCTTAGAACTAGGCCAAATGGCCCTCATATGACCATAGAAGGGGGGCGTGCACCCTAACTGGAGGCTTAAGAAGAGTTTTTATGAAATTTTGGGTTTTGACCTTATTTTAGTGGATTTTTAGATGATTTTTAGTGATCTTTGAGGAGTTTTGGCCCTCTAAAGGGGATCTGAGACCAATTTGAGGCCATAAAGTTGGGGGGACGTTGAATTTTGACCCCCACATATAAACCATATGTTTTTGACAGTTTAAACAAGTTCAGAACAGGAGAAATGTTGTAGAATTGTGAAGCCAAAGACATTTTTATGCAGGGAAGCCATTGAGGAGGGGAACTTTGCAGGCCAATTCCAGGAGCTACGCTCAACCGTTTTCAGTTTCATCAGTTGTGTTGGGTTTTTGAGGTCAAGAAGAACACATCCAAGCTAGTTTGTAATCCATTTGACACTTTTCTGATGTACTTTTGGAGAATTGAAGATAAATAAGAAAGCCTCACCCACTAAGACAAAGGCCCAAAGACGTAGGCAATATTGCCGAACTCCGTTAACAAATTTGTTGTTATGGTTTGCTGATTCTTTGTGCTTAATTTCAGATATGCATATCTTATTATGGCTGCCATATTATACAATTAAATTCTTCCTCTTTATTCAATTCCTAAATAGTTAATGAACTCATGCTTTAAAATTTAACCATAGGCATCAAAAGATCTTTTCGGATCAAGTGGTATTAGAGTAGGTTTATGATTTGTTTTTGAGTTTGCATGATTACTAGGGAAAAGATGAATTGTGGTGAAGGAAATCTTGTTGAAGAGAATCTTGATATTGGATTGAGAAAGATGATTTCTCAAAGTGAGAAGATGGCATCAGAAGAGGGACTTTCTCATACCGAGATAGAGTTTCAAAATAATTTCTTCGCCATGTCGGATATGGTAAAGGTTTTATATGATGATTACTTGGAGGGGAAGAGACTGATTCTAGGTGAATATTCAAAATCCAAAAGTGAAGAAGGAGAGGATCCTCCTAAACCTCTTCCTTCACCTCCTTCTTCTCCATCAACTTCTTCTTCTTCTTCAAGTACAAGTTCCAAATATACCGCAAGAAAACATTCCTATAAACATAAACATGATATGCCTTTACTTAAGCTTGATGTGAAGTTTGAATTACCCATGGATTATGGTGAAGTCAATGCAAAGAGGATTGATAACTGGGTCATACAGATGGAATTTTATTGCAGTGTGCAACAAATCAAAGATGAGGCAACTCAAATCAAATTGGCATCACTTCGACTTGCAGGCACAACACTCATCTGGTGGCAAAGCAAGTTGCAAAATGGCAAGCAACAAATGGGTAATGTATTTTCATCATGGAAAGTTTTTTTTTTTGTACTTAAAAATAAATTTTATCCTTTGGGTTATAAAGAGAAGGCTTTAATTGAATGGCAAGGTCATAAACTAAGAAAGGGACAAATAGTGCAAGAATACATAGATGAATTTCGTAAGATGGCATTGATGTTAGATATTCCTTTACATACCCAAGAAACTCTTATGAAGTATATAGGAGGTTTTTCTGCACATATTCAAAACACTGTATTTATGTTTGGACCTACTAATATTGATGAGGTTTCTGTTCAAGCAACATACATTGAGGTAGGGAAAACAAAAGTTGGTGTATCAGGGGAATCGTCTTCAAGAAAAGAGGACAAAAGGAAGGGGAATGGAAAGAAAAAAAATTCAGTGACAAGAAGGGAAGATAATCTCCCTTGCAATAATTGCAAGAAAGAAGGGCATGATGATGGCCATTGGTGGCAATTGCATCCTGAGAAGAGACCAGAGTGGTTCAAAGAAAGGAAAGGAGGCAAACAGTTACAACAACAACATGACCAACCAACTTGGGATTAGATTTGGGTGATGAGTCTAAAATCATAACAGCTGGTTTGATAGGTAAAATTGGTGATGGATATGATTCTAGAAGTAAATTGTTTCACATAAGGGTTATAATGAAGCATACTAAGGTCGATACATTGATATATAATGGATCTCAATCTAACTTGATTGTAGAGGAAGTGGTTATACAATTGGGATTAAACACTCATATGCATCATAAACCTTACTCACTTAAATGGATAAGAAACAATCATAAATTGCACATAACAAAGAATTGCACTTTAAAGTTTTTGCCTCTCTGTCCTGCATCTAGAAATATGATCCTTAACATTCACTAAGAACCCTGTGCACCAATTAAATATATTTGGTTAAAGGAATTCAACTGCATACCCTATTTGAGATTTGGAAGTTAGATGAGGACTAGTACTTCCCGGCATTTTGGTAATAGTGAATAGGATGGCTCGTAAATAAAGGTATCTTATGTCCTTCATTACAATCCTACCAATTTCCTTGTGGGATCCCTACCTACAATATTGTGCAAGGTAATCATCAGTCTGAAATGATGTAGTTCGATGGAATAACAAGATGATGGGTGCCCCCCACTTGGAGAGCCCTGTCAGAAAGTATACATCCTTGATATCGGTCTCTAGAGAATGATATCCTACTTGGAAAACCTGTTCAGTTGCATCCCATAGCCTTATCAGGTGCTCAAGGAGAAGCACCTCCTTCCTCATGATTTTTAGCTTGAAAATTTTAAACAAGCCACAAGTTCAAAGCTCTACCCTTGTTTGAGGGTCATGCAAAGAAGCCATATCATCATTTCCATGCTCTCTTTCTTTCCACTCCAACATATTCACTATTAAAAAACTATTAAACATAATTAAACTTCATTAGTCAAGATATCAAGTCAAAGAAATTCTTTCTCATGGGTAAAAACAAGCAAGATTTTTTTTTGTTTTTCACTTGGATTCCCCCTGTAGGCCATTTAAAAGGGTCGATGTGCCCTCTACAAGAGTATCAGGGTGCCAATATCTAACTTGGTTCCCCCCCATTGTCTTAAGCGAGCGTTGATCTTGTAGGGTTCCATGGAGGCTCCAAAGAGGCCCATTAAAGTTTGAATAATGCATGCAAATCAAGATGAAAGCATGGAAATGATCAGATCACCAAACTGGTTTAGAAAAAATGAAGAAATATGGTCTGGAGCTCCCACAAACAATGATGGAAGAAACTGCACCAAATTGGAAAAAACTCCAAGTGAAATAGGCAAGTGAGAACAAGAGGTAAAATTAACTAGATTTTTCACCAAATGACCTTTTAACCACTTGAAAACTAGTTAATTCTTATCCTTTTTCACATTAGTATTTCATCTTATTTGATTTTTTTGTAGTTTCCATTAATATTTAAGGAACCCTTGACACTTTTTCTCCCATAATGGCTTGTTAATGCAAGGACATAGGAAGCATAAATTTTTGAAGACCTTGAGCATACTTCACCGTCTTTCAAGATCGTTAAAACATGAAGAGGTTTATGTTAAGAAATATTTTAATCCTTTTCGGTCCCATCAATCTAACTACGAAAAATGAATACTGTGACTTTATTTGGTTAGAAGAGTTCTCCTTCATTTTATTTTATGCTTTTTTAGGTCTAGGAGACTAAAATTACGAAAAATAACATGAAAAACCACCAAGTTTTCCTTCTTTGGACTCGTAAAACCATACATTGAAGGGCCCATATGGTAACGAACCCTTACTTCTTCTAGTTCATTAAACATAGGAAGAGGAACTTACCAAAGGTGAGTTATGTCAAGCACCTATTATCCCACTTGAGCTCGTTAAACAAGAAAGAGGTATGCATCTATCTGGATGGGGGAAAAAATGAAGGAAGTGGGTCAAGTGTCTTGAAACCTTTAACGCATCTTTCATTGTCTCCCTTGAACATGAGACTTGTTTGAATATGGCCTCACAATTGGTCAATTCACTTGCCTCTGATTCATAACAATCCCATGAGTTTTGTTACTCCTTCGACTCACCTGAAGAGTGTCTCGGTGATCGTCACACTATGTTTTAATTCATTTCTCAAATGAGTCAAAGCTATTGTGTCGTGCCTCATAAATTTTGAAGGGAAGTTTTTCATTTCAGACCAACCATATTCAGTATTACCAGTTTCCATTCCCATGTTAGTCCATATTCATTGAATCCACCATCCGATATCACTTTCCTATGACAGTTTCATGTCGATGGTGGGGGATACATCAAGGCCCTCCCTCAATGAGTCTTTTCCTGTTGAATTCAACACATTATTTGGGAATTAGACTTTGAAACACAGTAGTACCTTGGAACTTGCATGCCTCAATGACATGCCTCCTCGCTTTCGACAGTGGGTTTACATCATGACCCCTGATCGATTGATTCCACAGATGTTCGACTTCAACTCATTATTCACGTTCATTGGAATGTACTATAGGTAGTTTGGGATTCATTAACATCATTGGTGATTTCCCTCATGCTTGTTAACTATATACATCAATGACCAGTAATCAAGTGGTTTCTACCATGTTTGACATCAAATCATCTTTTCACATGGATAGAATCATACAGTTTTGGGATTGGGACGAAGACCTTGGGTTGAGTAATCATCATGTTCTATAATTTTCCCAACTTGCGATGGAGATATTTGACTAATATAAATACTATTACGTAGATCCACTTTTTATTGGTTCATGGCTATGTTCTTGTCATATCATAGCTCCACTGTGTATTATTTCATGGGTGTGATCATGTCATGTCATGGAGGAATGGATCAAAATTGTATCTTTAGTGGCCATCTTCATATTCGATATCATTATGGATCCATAATGTATTGATCGACGACCATGCTTTGAGATATTTATATTCTGAGCATAGGTATTCCTGCCTCGAAAATGAAACATATATTAATACTGTTTGATGATTGTTTTAAGCTTCTACCAGGTTCTCTGACTCCATCACCCTTGCATTGAAGAATCTATAAAGTGTTTCAGCCATCAATTTTCTCTTTTGACTTCACATTTTGGGGGGAAATCTGTTTCACGTCAAATTTCCACACTTGTATAATGTGTCGCACGTGGCGCAAATGTCATGTTCTAAGTGTCGCATGTGGATAAAACATCACATAATAAGCATCTCAAGTATTGCACCCAAATTGTCGCAAATGTCGTAAGTGTCGTAACATGATTCATACACTTTTTGTAAGTGTCACAACTCAATCGAAACCATGAAAACACTTGTCACAACCCCTAAATCATGTCAGAAGTAAAATCCCAATCATTTGGCAGTCAAAACATACCTTTTCACTTGGGATTTTGACCATATTTGGGAATTTAAGAAGACTGGTGCTCCTCTTCCCACTCTTAGTGAGCGTCGGTGCTCCCTATGCCATGTTAGGTGGGTTCCATGTCTCTTTGTCTTCATCTTTAAGGGAGTGCCATTATTGGTTAGAGGAAATCATGGTGAATCCCACCTTCTTCTAAGGAATAACTATGAAAGTTTGGGGTTTTTTTGGATTGAATCCTACTCCATAGCTCTATCTAAGGAAAGAATCATAACCTATGGATCCATAACCTCAACCTATTCCAAAAATATTCAAGGTGGTTGAGCGTCTCAAAGCCTATAAATTGGAGGCATTTCCATGGTGAAAAGGGGGAAATAAATCAGTGAAATATCATCATTTTAATCTTGATTCATTCATGCAAGGGTTGGATGAGGATATCCTAGAGAGGCTGCTACAAAATCAATCGTGGTTTCTAAGTATATTCTTATTGGTTCTTATTCAATATATACTTGGCCTATTTCCTTCAAGTTTATTTCTTGTTACATTTGCTTGTCTACTATTGCTCTAATGTTTGTAGATAGACTTGTCTTATCTAATCAACTAGAGTAGGAGATAGTTGTGTCTCTTTTCTATCTATTGAAGATATCAGTTTGCACCAGGGAGTTTGAGGATCAAGCTCCAGGATTGGAAGAAACGAGGATAAACATTGAAAAAGATACATCATATCCTTTCTCCCCTTCTCATTTTGATTGTTTTAGATGAGTTTAAAGGGATGTTAGTGTCCAATTGTACTCTTTCTACATTGGTATAGGGGTCTAGAAATTCAAGGGAAGTTTCACCCATCCATAGGGGGGACATTCTGTAACACCCATTTATATGAGGCAACAAGGGATAAAACAAGGCGGATGGAATTTATTTTGTCTATGGGGGGAAATGTTTCATTATAGTTAATGCCTTCAAATTGAGAGAATCCTTTGGATACTAACTGGGCCTTGTGTCTTTCAACACTTACATATAATGCATACTTAGTTCTATACACCCATTTACACCTAACAATATTTCTTCCTTTTGCGTGAGGTACAAGATCCCAAGTAGCGTTCACCATTAAAGAGTGATACTCTTCATTCATTGTTGTGTCCCAATCTGGATGGCCTAAGATTCTGCAAATTTTTATGGATCATGAATCTCTGAAACTTGAGCCAAAAGAGAAGAGGCTTGTTGGAACTATGAACATGTCCAACGCTAATATGAAGGATCAATGAAAATATTACTAATTTCTTCTCATTTTGAATGGACCCATTTGGGAAGCAATTGTGTTGATGCAGGTTCATTTTCAATGGACTCATATGGAGGAGGGTGAGTAGGCATAGGTGGATTTTCATCCTCACTATCATTATTTGAGGAAGAAGAAGAAACTAAAATAGGAACAAAATATGACACAAATGCCGAAGATGGCACACAATCTGAATTAGGATCGCAGGACAATATATTTTCATCAATTTAACATCTCTTCTAACAATAATTTCATTGGAATGAGGTTGAAGAAGTTTGTAACCTTTGACATCTTCATTATCTATTCTTAACTTTTGAAGTTGATTTCCGGTTTTTTTTTCTACAAGGGCCTTGTAGGCCAAAAACTTGTCAAAAACTTCACTCTTGAGTTTTAAGAAGTAAACCCAAGTGTGCCTGGAGAAGTCATCGATGAAAGTTAAGAAATACATGCACTCAGAGAAAGAAGGATAAGAAAGTAGACCACACAGATCATCATGAACAAGTTGCAAAGGGGTCGATGCCTGACAAGAGGCACATTTGTCAAAACTATCCCAATGATGTTTGCCAAGAATACAACTGACACAAATATGATCTTTGCAAGAAACAAGAGGAAGACTAGTCACCATGTGTTGATTACATATTTGCTGCAATCAGAGATAGTTTAGATGATCAAATGACTAATGCCAAAGTTTTATGAAGTCATCACTATGAGAAACAAAATCTGATGGAAAATATGATGACACAAAGCTGTCAAACTTGTACAACTTGGTAATATCATCAACAATTCCAGTTGCGATGACATTCTTAGGATATTTTAAATCCTTGATTACAACTTGGTGAGGTGAAAAATCTACGATTTTACCTTCACCTAAATGAGTGATCTGATACATTGATAAAAGGTTGCAGGAAATACTTGGAACACAAAATACATCATCGAAATTACCATTATCTACCTGAACTAGTCCATACCCTACAACATTAATAGATCTATCATCACCAACAAATATTTTTTTTGTGTTACATTCATCAAGATCATAAAATATGGATTTGTAATTAGCCATATGATAAGATGCTCCAGAATCAATAAACTAGTCATAATAAGAAGAAGTAGAAGTTGCATTGAAGGAGAAACCAAAGGTAGAAAGTGCATGTGCATGAGAAGAAGACTTGGAAGAAGAATCAACACTGATGTTGTGCTTCTTCATCCCTGCTTCTAAGTATTCCATATTTTTAAAACATTTCGACTCCACATGACCATCTTTCCTAGAAAAATTGCAATGTCCATATGTTTTCTTACTTTTGGATTTTGCTCATTTGTCACCATTAGGATTAGAATCTTACAGAGAGGGTTTGGGACCCTTGTTTTTCTTTTTGTTGTAGCAATGATGTTTCTTCTTGGGATTCTTGGATTTATCTTTTTGTTGGGACACTAAGGCTTTGTTGGATGTACCTGCAGTGCTGATCAATCCAAGTTTCATAATCTTATCTTTCTCTCAAATCAAAGCATCAAAAAAAGACTCAAGAGAGGCTTCTTTATAAGCACTCGCTAGAGCTTCTCTAGTGGCATAAAAGGTAGATAAAAAAATTGAATATGCACTACCAAGCTCATCAAGAATAACATATATGCATCAGTCATCCTTCAGATCTAATTTGTAGTCTATACATAAAAGTCTAAGTGTTTTTAACTTAGATAAATAATCTTCAATGCAAGGAAAATCATTGATACTTAAAGTCATTAACCAATTTTCTAACTATTGGGATTGAATAATATTGTGTTTACCAAACATAACTTGAATCTTTTTCCAAGCTTCATCTGGGGCATTAATTCCTTGAAGGTGAAACCTTAAATCAAGAGAGATGAAAATTATGATTATTCCACGTGCTTCATCATTTTTATTATCCCATTTGAATTATTTTCATCATCAGTGAGTTCTTATTCTTTCCCAAGGTAATCCGGTACAACCCTTTAGTTCTTAGTACATCCTCCATAGAATAATTCCATGAGAAGTAGTTGGTGCTAGTAAGTAAATGATCACTGGGAGAAGCCATATTAAAATATATAGAGAATATGGATTTAAAGGATAAAAATGATGGTTTAGATGGAAAGCTATAAAAAAATAGGTTGTTAAAAAAAACGACACTGAAAATGTACTTCAGATGTGAAAGTTATGCCCTTTTAAAAAATGCATAAACAATAACCAAAGAACAACATGGAAAATAAAAGTTGGTCCACATGGTGATTCTCCTCCTTATCTAACTTTGGCTATTATTAACATCACATTTAAATAAGTTACTTATGAAATGACCCACTTTTATAGAATATGTGGGAATCACTTTTACAATGAAGCTACTTTGTAAATTAAAGTTGCATGCAAAAAAGAGTAACTGAAAGGAATATTAAAGCTACTTTTAGTGATTCACTTTTATAAATTAAGTGAAATGCACTTTACAATGGATGCATGGACTTTTTAAAAAAAGTAACAAAAAAAGACTTGAACTCAAGACCTCTTACTTAATAAAGCAACTTTTAACCAAGTGAGCTAGTGAAAAACACATTATAATCTTAAGAAGGAGGATGGGTGGTGTTGTTGCTATGGAATACAACCTTGAAGTGTGTGCTAAAAAAAATATTTTCACGTGTTCACACACAAAAACGATTTCTCTTCTCGAAAACAACAAGCGGTTAGATCTCGGTTAGCTTACCTGGAAAATGCAAGTTTTTTCCCTGTTTCTGATTTACTGAGATTAAATAGAGCGCATGACAAAGAGCATACGTAGAAAATAAAAAAATTTCCACTCTGTTTCTAATTTTCCAAGATTGCATAGAGAACAAGGAAAAAATCATACACAGACCAAAAAGAGTAGAAACACGGAAACAAAAAAAAATGAAATATTATCTCTGTAAAAATTTAAAATGGGCATATTCAGGATTTTTACGTCTGGATTTGATTAAAATGGTCGTATATTGGGAAAAAAAAAACCTTTACATGTGAAACAAATGGTGTTCCTAACTGAAATGAGCACTTTGGATGCAATGAAATAGTCCTCTTGGACTAGAAATGTACATAAATAGTATAAAATAGAGATGTGGCAACATGTCTTCAAGATCTTGATCTACAACAAGAGTGGGTATGCACTCTGTAACCATATTTGAAAACACATGTATTCCAATAGAGGATGAAAACCTTCAATAACCACTCACACAACCAAATCAAAGATCAACTCACCGATGTTTTTACGTGGTAAAGCCTCTATGGGGAAACATCCACAACCCCTGTTGATGTTTGGGAAACATCGAGTAGAAATTCTTCCGGTATTGGCCATGATGATTTGACCAATGGAGAATGGCCTTGGCATAGTCTTCGAAGGAAATAAGATTCATGGTTTTGATGGTTCTTTAGGAGGTAGCATTAGGAAGACATTCACTCATAGGGGTGTACCTATGGTGAATGACCCAGGCATAGTCTTCAAAGGACAAAAAAATTTAGGTGCTAGTGTTCCTCTAGTGTGTGGTAGCATTGGTGATCCCGCAGGATCTTTTCAATGATTATGGTTGAGTTTTAAACTTGCATGAATAAATTAACCAATTGATAATTTAATGAAAGAATGAGGAAAGAAGAGGATTATATCAGTCAAATACACATATGTAGATCTGAAAAGAATAATGAACAGCAAACCATAAGAACGCAGGTTGATAACGGAGTTCGGCACAATGTTTGCCTACGTCTCCGGGCCTTTTTCCTTGTGGGGGAGGCTTCTTTATTTCTGCTCAAGTGCTCAAAATTACATCTCATCAATGCCCAATGGATACAAGACTAATCTGGTCTTGTTGTCCCAGATCTCAAGAACCCTGCAAAAGAAACGGCATGCAAAACTGATGCTCCAAGCTCCCAGAAACGATCCAACAACATCTCCACCTCAAGGGCTTCACTGCATCAAGCTGACTTTGGCTTGGCTTTCCTTCAGCATAACTCTGCTCTGAATGACTGTCTTTGGCCTCAAATAGGCCTAATTTATATAGCATTGGAGTTGGTTTCACATCCCCAACTTCCTCCAAGAATCTGGCCTCCAAAAATGCCCAATATCCCCCAAAAATGGAGCAAATCTGCCTAATATAGGCATAATAAACAGTAAAAAAACCAAATTCTTTTAAAAAACCCACTTTAATAAAGTTCTGTTGGCATAGTCGGGTGCAGCCCCCTGATAGGCGCCCCCTGGTCATATGGGCGCGTGGCCATGTGGCCAAGCGCGCCACCTGCGCGCTAGCCCCGTCATGTTAACCCTTGGTCACCCGGCGAATTGCATGGGATCACGGGCCAAACGGTCCACCACTTGCGCCCCTTTTCGTGGATAAACCCCGGGTCGTGTGGCATGGCCACCAGACCATGGCCAAAACATTTGTGCAAACGGTTATATGTACAGTTCGGCGCCGAGGGCTGGGGCTAGGCCCCGACCCTTTTTCCAACGGTTTGAAACAACATTGCAATTCAAATAATATTTTACCCGTTTTGTAAACAAGAATCACCGGCTGGCGTCGTGGCTAGCCCGACTTCGTTGGTCCGTTCACCTGCCGGGAAGTCATGGGTTCGACCCCCGGCCGAGCCACCAAACCAATATTTTTTATTCAAACCAACGAACCAATAACGCAGCGCCACGTGGCACCTCGTGAGTGGGCCACGTGGTATTTTAAAAACCAATCACAACTTGACGCGTGTCAGCGTCCCATTCGCCCACGTGTGTGCCAAGTCAACTTCCACGTCGATCATCGTACGCCACCTTTCATTCGACCGTACTGCCATCTGTCATTCTACGTGTCTTCCCTGTCAGCGTGCCACGTCATCCGATGACGTCAGCCTGCCACGTGTTACCCTGTCAGTGGTGACACGTGTCACCTCCGTACTGGTCCAACCGTATGCCGAAAAATCCAAATCCACCTGACACGTGTCGCATCCTGGTGATGCCACATGTCCTCCATACGGTCTACCACGTGTCGCCTTCTAAAGCTGCCACGTCAGTTGTACGGCCCTACCATGTCAGCTGTACGGCCCTGCCACGTGGACTGTACGGACTGTACAGTCATCCCTTTTTTTTGCCTGTTTGACTTTTCGGACAGAACACGATATCTTCTCCATACGGACTCCATTTGACGAAGTAAATATACCACCAGAATCAGGAAGACGAGACGGACGCAATGGCACAGGTTTCGTCGCATTCCGAGCACTTTCATTTTTGAGCATTTTTCAAGCCCTATCGGGCTTCTAGATCCGTTTTCAGATCACACCTCCCCACAAAAAGACCTTTTGGTCCCCAAAAGGTTACTGACCAGTTAACAAGCTCGAGATAGGCCACCCAGCTTGTCCTCTATCTCTGAACTCTGTCCTATGCACCTGTCTCATCAAGATCAACTGTAATACAATCATGACAACTGAAAGTACATTGTTAGTCATTGCAATCCTGTTACATTTCACTGAAGCCACTATCATCCATGTACCGAACATTGCTAATGATAACATCAGAAAAATGACTGCAAATGAACTGATATACTTGAAGTATTTGCACGACATGAGTTTGTCTTGAAGCAATTTATGATTGATTCTCCATTCCATAATCATGTCTTGTTCTTGCTTAAGATCTATAACTTCATTGGAAACAATTATTGGTTTGTCGCTTATTTTCACTGCCTTCGTTAACTGTTCCATAGTTTGAAGTGTTTTACTTTCTTTAACATGATGAGCATGCACTATGTAATCATGACCTTCTTTAGTGAACTGATACTGATTCTTAGTTCTGTAGAAGATTGCTTTACGATCATACAAGTACGGACT
>JZKD02S2044380.1:20687-46140 GCA_000966675.3 Picea glauca | reverse complement strand
TGGGATTGTTGCACAGTCAAATTTTCTGTATTGGAATTTTTGAGTGCAAAATCTGTAAAATGAAAGAGATGATGATGGGGCAGTTCGGAGGCCAATTTTTATATTTGTGGAATTTCGACAAAGTGGCTAAGTATGGAATAGGGAAATTGATAATTGCATGCCTAGAAATAAGATCTTATATATAAATTGACAATTGATAATTGTAAAGAGGCGTGGGCACAAGAAACAACGAGTATGAACTGAATATTTCTTCAACCCACCAAACCGACGATCTGCCAAAGAAATTCAAAGAAATGGAAAAGTATGGAAAGTGGACAAAAGAGCTTCAAAATGGGGTGACAATAGTTCCACAAAGGTTGCGAGGACCCAATGGTTAAATTGTATTTCTCGAAAGTTTTCAGTGCAAAATGTATACCACGGAAGAGGGCATGATCTAAGTCTGGTTGCAAATTTGTATATCGTGGAAGTGACAGTACTGTTCGTAGGCCATGGAACAACAAAAGTCTAATCTAAAGACCGCCTACCGGGAATTCGCGGTTGGAGAAGTTTCTAGGTATGGAATGGGGAAGCGATTGGTTGATGTCACGATAAAAGAGAATGAGTACAAGTGTGAACCTGCAACACATCCCACGTGTGCAACCATACATTTCCGAAAAAAAGAATAAGCGACAAAAAATATAAAGTTCAGGGAAAAGAGAAACGAAACAGAATTGTGAAGTTGGCGGGAACAGAAAACAACGTCCAAGAATACGATCTGGGAGTTTACTTGGTTCTTTCTTGTATGCTTCGTCTGTCAATTTGTATATCGCGAAACTATGAGATATTTTATTAGCCAGCCAGCCCGCAAGTCCGGCTGTCAATTTGTATAGTGCGAAACTATGGGTGTTGTTTGCAGGACACGAAACTATAGAGGAAATGATTTGCCATTTAATATAGCTTCTTTGGGGAAAATGTGGTATGGCTCGTTTTATCACTTTTCCATCCGTAAACAAAGGCAATCTTGAGCCCACCATCCCTGAAGTCCATTTGTCAATTTGTATATCGCAAAGCTCTGAATGTTGTTTGGAGGTCACAGAAAATTAGAAGTGCAATGTTGACCCAGTCAGTGCGCAAGTCCGCCTGTCAATTTGTTTATCACAGAACTTTGGGTGATAGTTGTGGGACAAAGAACAATAGAGGGTCAATTTAAAGAAAGGGGTGGCGCTTGTTGGAAACACGTGAATCCGCCAAGCCGCATGACAAGGCATTTTCGGAAAAAAAATGATTAAGTAACCAGGAATAGAAACTACAATGAATAAAAGAGTGGGAAAATAGAAAGGTGGAAGGTAATTTTCATAAGTTTGAATTGGTTTCAAAGAAGCCCCATTTTTTCAAAACCATCATTTTCTACTAATTGTCAACAAATGCATTGTTGAATATTAGATTTTATTGCAACCCGTGTGTGTAGGTATGTTCTTGATACATTATTCCATGACTGTAACATATTAACTTAACTACTAAACTTCATTTTCTACTAATTGCCAGCAAATGCTTTGTTGAAGATTAGATTTTATTGGAACGTGTGGGTGTAACTATGTTCTTGATACATTCTTCCATGACTGCAACATATTAACTCAAGTATTAAACTTATTCCATTATGGGTTGTTAGCATTAAAACTTAATAATTGCATGTCTAGAAATAAGAATAGTGATTTTGATGCAAGATTGTACATTGGTATTTCTATGTTCTATCTGCATTATGAATAGAATTGAACGTTGGTTTGAAACTATGTAATCCATTTTTTGTTTTCATAAAAGGCTGGTGGATTGACACAATACATTGTCATATAATTGTTAGATGTTTTATCTTAGAAAAAATAACCTAAGTAAACACAATATCCAAGAAGTATGAGAGCACTGAACCATGCCAATGAGAACAAGCATTCAATCCAGAAAAGAAGCAGGAACGAAGAGTCCAAAGAAATTATTTTTTAATAGCAAATCCATTTAAGAAAATAAGAAAAACAACGAGTATTTTACATCTATCCTTAGAAATTGGACCTTGTTCTTCGGGCCAAAACATTGAATGTATCTGCAACAAACACAGGCATAGGATCCATAGTATGCAAGATCCTCGCAGTTTTATCCTCGATGAATCATCACGTGCTGAAATTGATAGTTTTCAGAAGCTTCTCGTGAGGAAGAAGATGAAAAACGTTGAAGGGCAAATGGAATATCCCTTAGCTAAAACTGCCTCTTCATGGTAAAAAAAATTCAGGAGCATAGGTTGCACGTGCAATTTCAGAGGCCCAAATTAGTCCATTCTGGGTGGAAGGAGATGACTAGTAGAAAAATGCCTTGCAACAGTGAGAGTTTTGGACCTCATTCCTGAAGATGTTAATTGTATATCCAGAGAACATGACACTAGTCCTACAAGTGAATAATTTTTTGGCTTGAAATATATCTATGGGAGCATCAACATATCATTACTTTACAGTGAAACTCTTCCCCCAGAACGGACTACTTTGGAACTCTGAAATTTCTATTTTCATGCTAAAAAGAGGCTATTGCGTTTACCATCACCGAACTGGGAAGTTCCGTATGTTATGGTTGATTTCAATTTGGGCACAGGAGTGGGAAGAGTCTCTGCATTGCCATCATCCATTGTCGTATTATCACCCATAAGATCATATTCTTTCATCTCGGAATTCATGACATCAACTTGTAACACCCTATTTCCCCCAGTCTGTAAAAATAATTATGCTAACCACAGACTGCGACAAACTCAAAAATGTGAATGTGTGATGTGAATGGACCTTGTGAAAAAGGTTGATGAATGTAAATGATATTGTGAATATATATATTGTAGGACTGCTGAGAGGGGGATGTGGGGAAAACTAGACCACGATGGCTGAAGAAAGGTGGTGGAAGGCGCTTGGAATGGTGGTGTTAACTTCCACTGAAAACCAATACCGTATTTGGTCTTCACTAGCCCAGAGAACCAAGAAAGACTCGCTGGTCCCGAATCGAATGACTCGCTAGGTTGGTAGGTGAAGGGGGCCCCTCATGAATTAATGAGGGATGGGGGGGTGAACCGCCCATTCGTAGAAACCCTGGACCTCACCACCACGAGGAAAGTCGCACCACACGCAACCTCACAATAGAGAAATGCATGGGGAAGAAGTGCAAAGTGGACAGATGCGAGGGAAGGAGAAGGGAAAAATTGGAAGAAATCTGGGAAATATACAGAGTGAGCGATAGGAGAGAAGGAGAGTAACCTCCATTCTCGATCGCTGAAGAATAGAGACAGAGAGTCTCGAGCATCATGGTCTTAGCTCGAGGGTGGATAGTGGTAAATACATTCAGAATCACTGAGCCTACAGTTGGGTGGAAACGAGCACCCCTCTCAGCAGTTTCATCATACCTAGTGTTTTTCTGATAAGTGTTATATCTCATATCTTGAAATTTATATTCCGATATGTATTCTCATGGTCTGTGCAATTGTATTTGATTTCAGTATAAGATTGTCTGTGTGGTGTTTTGATAAAAAATTGTTATTGTATGCTTATACTGGAACGAACACATTCGACTTATGCAGATATAGATAGATATATATTGAACTAACTCAGATTTCAGGTCTGTTCTTGAGAAGGTTTGTTCCCTTGTTTGTCTTACATGATGCCCTGTATAGATTTCGCCAAAAGGGAACCCTTTAGGGAAAGTTACCTTACCTTCCACAAGACCTTTCGATCTGGTCTTCAAACTTGGTGAAAACTGCCTGAGGACCCAAAGGAGGATGTTATAGTTTAAGTCTTAAAATTATTGCATAAGGGAGAATGGTCTTCGTAGACTTCAACATTTTGTCATTTCAGTACCCGAAATACTGAAGGGAGAGTTCCCTCGCACTCGCAAGTCCTGAAGTCCCGACTTAAAAAATCTCGAAATGTTAGCGTGGGGATAAGTTAAAGAGTTTCAGAGTTTTGGCATTTGGGGTATCTAGGTGTGAGTCCTCTTGTACTCGCAAGTCCCGAAATCCTGACCCGCGAAATCTAGAAATGATAGCACGTGGATAAATTAGGACCTTTCGGTGGTTTGATACACAAGATACCCTTCCTCTTGAAAAATTCTTGAATGAGATCCTTCAGGAGGATCTAAGGTCCATTACGACCATTAAATTTGATGAAGGAACACAGGCGTTAATGGCTTGACCCCATTTTAACCTTCGCAAGTAACGATGAGACTTGGACCGTCGATCCCAAGACCCATGGGAGTGCATGGACCATCCAACTGTAGGGTACATGTGGTGGTCGGTAATCATTTCAGTGTTTCGATAACCGATAGACCAGAGGGTAAGAACCCTTGTCCTCACGACTCACGAAACCCCGACTTGCGAAATCCTGAAATGCTAGCATGTGGGTAGATTATGAGTTTTTGGTGTTTCGACACCCGAGGTACCTAAGTGTGAGTTCTCCTATACTCGCAAGACCCAAAACCCCGATTCATGAAAACCTGAAATAATAACATGTGGATATGCCTCGATACTTTGGTATTTTGGTACCTGGAATACCCAAGGGAGGATTCCCTTGTACTCGCAAGTCCCGAAACCCCGACTTGTGAAATCCCAAAATAGGTGCTCAGGTTTAAGAGTTGGTATTTCAAAGTTTTGGTTCCCAGAAGATCTAGGTGCGAGACTTCCTGTCTGTGCACATCGTGAATCTCTGATCCGCGAAACCCCGAATTTTGGTCGAGTGTATGATGAATGGGTGTATCAGCTTTCAACACTCAGGTAGTCGAAGAATGTGAATCTTCGTCCGCTTGTATCGCGAAGTCCCGACATGCGAAATCCCAATATGTCCTAGTATGACTTGGGTCGATGTTTTGGCGTTTCGGTACCCGGAAGACCCAAGGGTAAGTTTACTTGGTACGCGCCAGTCCTGAAATCCCAGTTAGTAAAACCCCGATTCATACTAACATGGAAATTTTTTTATGACCCAGAGTTTTGGATCCTGGGAAACCTAGGCAGGAAACTCCTTGTTCTCACGTAACATGAAATCCCGAAAGGAGAAATCCCGAAAGGGCTGAGCAAGAATGGCAATTGGTGTTTCAGTATTTTGGTACTCGGGATTTCACAGGGGTCAGGCTTTCCCTTGAAATCAATAGATGCGAAGTCCCGATGGGTAGGGAGATCCTGGTGTGGCGCAGTGTGCATAATGTTAATGTTTCAGAGTTTCAGCTCCCGGGAAACCTAAGTGTGATACCTCCCGTCTGCGCATATCCTGAAATCTCGATATGCGAAACCCTGAAATAAACTTAGAAATGAATACCAGTTTCAGATTTTCGGCTCCGGGGAAACCTAAGTGCGAGACCTCATGTTTGTGCATATCCCAAAATCTCGATATGAGAAACCCCAAAATGAACTTAGAAATGAATACCGGTTTAGAAGTTTTGGCTCCCAGAAAACCTAAGTACAATACCTCCTGTTGTCGCATATCCCGTAGTCCCGATGGAGGAGACCCCGAAGCAGGGAAGCATATTTAGAGTTAGTATTTCGGAGTTTTGGCTCCTGGGGAACCCAAATGTGAGACCTCTTGTCATCGCATCCCCCGAATTTACGATATGCGAAATCCCGAAGGGTAGAGTGCCCAGACTTAACCCAGGGTTGTTGTTAATCTCGTTAAGTAGTTAGATCTGGTTCGAGTTTCGGCCCTTCAAAAGACAAGAGAGAAAAGGAAATGCATGCATGGCGATTTCCTGAATCACAAAAGCCGATGAGAACCTCTCTGGTAAGGCTTATGGTCATAGTCGTTGATCATATGGGAACAGATAAGGGATGGTAGGGTTTGTACCAGGCCCCGTAGGGATTCGGGGAACTTTGTTCCTCGGAGAAAAGAAGGAAAAGGCCGAAAAATTTTGAATTCCGGAGTGGGTGTGTTACAAATTGGTATCAGAGTATGGTTACAACACTTGGCCTGCTTGGGCTCATGAGCGAGTTGCGCAGAGACTCTGTTCGAAGAACTCCTAAAAGGAGTAACCCTCTATCTTATCTTTCTTAATCAAAGGGTCAAGGTTGAAAAATGAGAACTCCGATTGTGTGTATGCATGTGAAAGGAATATGAATTATGCGTGAGTTATGAATGTATATAGATTTTTGACTAACAAACATCGTTTGTCTTTTGCACCCATGCAGACGATCAACCATGGGAAATTACAGGCGCCTAGCATGGTAACTCACCAAGATATGGGAGAATGCTCCCATAATAGAGAAAAAGAGTGTGACAAAATAAGAGTAGTAGGGACCCCTCCAGATCTAGCTGAGACTGTGAGGAGTCTCGTGGTCGAATTACAAAGCTGCAAGGTTGACAATGAGAGGATGATAAAAGAACAAGAGAAACAAACAGAAATTAACACAGTTTTACTGCAGAGCTTATCCGACCTACAATGAAAAATGAAACATGAACTTGAGATACAGAAACATGGTCATATCAGTGGCCACACTGAGAGGAGAACCTCAAGGAAGGTCCACCCCAGAGGTAAAGGAACAGCATCAGACGATTCCTCTAAGAAGGAAGCTGGTGATTTAGAGGGCTCTTCTAGCAACAGAACCAGTTCCTATTCTCGAAGAAAATAGAAGAAGAGAAAACTTTCCAAGGGTCATAAATTCAAAGAATTAAGAAAGGCCAAACAACCCTCCTTCGATGGTGAAATAAAAAAGGGAGAGGAAGCAGAGGCCTGGATGCTTGGACTAAAGAAGTATTTCAGAGTCCATGACTTCTCAGAAAATTTAAAGGCCTGAGTAGCCACCTTCAACTTGAATGGAAAGGATTCCGTTTGGTGGGAAGACCTTAAGAATGTGAAAGGGGTTTGCGAGGAGGACCTGTCATGGGAACAATTTGAGAAATACTTCCAGAAGAAGTATTTGTCGGAAAAATATTTCAACGAAAAGACTAAAGAGTTTTATGAACTCAAACTGGGAAAACTCACTATAGAGGAATATGTCAACAAATTCCTTGACTTGTTGAGGTATGTACCTTATATAAAAGTAGAAAAGAAAAAGGTGCAATGCTTCATCAGTGGACTGCCCAAGGACTACCAGAACAAAATTGAATTTGATGAGCCAAAGACCTTAGAAGGCACTATCCGAAAGGCAACATATTGTCATGAACAATTTGGACATCGGGCAAAGCCTCCTGAAGACTGGAAACAGAAGAATAGATCGAGATTTCAAAAAAAGGGGATTAAATCCCCAGGATTCAAGAACTATAATAAGAACCCAAGAATGATCTTCCCAGACCGGAGTGTACACCAACATAATATTCCCTCCTTGGGCGGGAATAAAAATTCTGGATCTGTACCAGTGAAGACTAATAACCCAAAGAGAGAACCTTTGAAATGTTGGGGTTGCGGAGAATAACATCTCCTGAGAGACTATCCACACCGACAACATAATAGTCAGAGAATTTATAACATCCAAGAAGCTACTACCGTCAATGATGTGGCCAGGAGTGTGCCGCAAATTTATGTAGCCTTAGATAGTAACCAAGCTGACCACCAAGAGTCAGTGGTGGAAATAGAAGGTATGATTTCCAGCCATATAGTGTCTGTTTTGATTGACCCTGGTTCAAATTTGAGTTGTATAGCCCCTAAGGCTGTTGATAGGTGTAAAATACAACCACAGAAAAATACCATGCCATGGTTGGTACAGTTAGCCACTGGCACCAAAAGAATGGTAGGTGAAGTCATACCAGCCTGCTAATTAATATTGGGTAAATTCCCCACCCAAGAAACTCTTAACATATTATCCCTGGGATCATATGATATGTTGATTGGTATGGACTGGATAGTCGGCCATAAATCCAGATTGGACTGTTACCATAAAACCTTAGAATGTGTAGGCAAACAAGGGAAAAGGATAACCCTTCAAGGGATCCAAAAACCTGTCTCAGTGAGACAAATATCAACTCTACAAATGAGAACGTATTGTTGAAAAGGATGTCACCTATATGCAATACAAGTGTTAAAAACAATTGAAGATGAAAAACCCAACCTCGAAGACAACCCTACCTTGAGAGAATATAGAGATGTATTTCTAGAAGAGGTACCAGGTCTACCTCCGAGAAGGGACATTGAGCTCTCGATAGAGCTTACACTGGGGGCGGTGTCGGTGTCTAGGACACCCTACAGGATGAGCACACCTAAGCTAGTTGAAATCAAATTGAAATTAAGAGAAATGATGGATAATGGCTATATCCAACCCAACATGTCTCCATGGGGAGCACCAGTGCTATTTTTGAAAAAAAAAGGATGGTAGCCTTAGACTATGTGTAGATTATAGACAACTCAATAAGGTAACCATAAAGAACAAGTACCCCTTGACGAGGATTGATGACCTATTCGATCAATTGGTGGGTGCATCTATTTTCTCGAAGATTGACTTGAGGTTGGGATACCATCAAGTCTGAATCAAGGGTGAAGACATCCATCAAACTGCCTTCTGGACGAGGTATGGACACTATGATTTTGTGGTAGTGCCATTTGGGTTAACCAATTCCCCTGCCAATTTTATGTGATTGATGAACAATGTATTCAACAAATTCCTAGACAAATTTTTACTGGGTTTTATTGATGATATATTAATTTATTCCAAGAATAGAGAAGAGAATGAAGAGCATCTTAGGCTTTTGCTGCAAGTACGAAGAGAGCATCAGCTCTATGCCAAATTCAACAAGCGTGACTTCTTCCATAAGAAAATACATTACTTGGGCCATGTTTTATCGGAAGAAAGAGTAGCAGTAGACCCTAACAAGATCAGGTCTATTATGGAATGGCCTACCCCAAAGGATGTTTCAGATATCAGATCCTTTATGGGATTAGCAAGATACTATAGGAGATTTATAAAAGGATTCTCCAAGATTGGTTGTCCTATCACTGCCCTCCAGAAAAAGGGGACAAAATTCATGTGGACACGGAAATGTGAAGAAAGATTTCAAACCCTGAAACATCTACTGACCCATGAACCCATGTTGAAGATCATCGATCCCGAAGTTGATTTCCTTGTGTGCACAGATGCCTATATGGAAGGGCTCAAAGGAGTCCTTATGTAAGGAGGAAATGTGGTCTGCTATGAATCCTGGAAATTGAACGAACATGAAGTCAACTATGTGACTCGTGATCTAGAACTAGCCGCCATAGTGCATGCCCTGAAAATGTTGAGGCATTACCTCCTAGGAAGGAAATTTGTACTTATGACAGACCACTCTGGATTGCGATACTTGTTTGACTAACCGAAACTCAATGCCAGACAAGCTAGGTGGATAGCCCTCCTTAGTGAGTTTGATTTTGAAATCAAACACATTAAAGGAAAATAAAATAGGGTGCCCGATGCCCTTAGCCGAAGTATGAAAATGATTCACCTGGAAGCGGTGAGAACCTGTGAGACGGATGTCCAGGAAAGGGTCGGAAATGTGCAAAGGACAGACCCATTTTTCCAGAATGTGACCTTATACCTACAATAAGAACCCATCAGAGTAAAATATGAAGGTTTCCAGATGACTGAAGGAGGTCTTCTCACTTACAGGAGCAGATTGTACATTTCAGATTGTGACGACTTGAAGAGGTTCATTATGGATGAACTACATAAAAGACCCTATACTGGTCATCCAAGATACCAGAAGATGATCACGGCTACCAGGAAACAATTATAATGGCCGGGGTTGAAGAAAGACATAGATGAATACTTGGCCAAATGCATAGAGCGCCAACAGGTTAAAGTAGAACATCGAAACCCAGCAGGATTATTGCAACCTTTACCAATCCCAGAATGGAAATGGGAAACCATCTCCATGGATTTCATCACTGGACTACCAACCTCAACCAAATATAATGATGTCGTTATGATGGTGGTGGATAAATTGAGAAAGTATTCTCATTTCATCCCCGTCAAATCGACTTGTAAGGCAATAGACATTGCCCAGGTATTCATGAAGGGGATATTTAGACTGCATGGTATGCCGAAAGAGATCGTGTCTGACAGAGACACGAAATTTACTTCCAACTTTTGGAAATCATTGATGGCTGGTTTAGAGACCAAGTTTTTGTTTAGCATTGCCTATCACCCTAAAACCAATGGACACACAGAAAGAGTGAACCAAATACTAGAAGACATGTTAAGGATGCATGTAATTCATAAACCCAAGAAGTGGGAAGACTACCTGCCACTGGTGGAATTTGCCTAAAACAACGGCTACCAAGAATCCCTAAAGATGAGTCTGTTCGAAGTCCTCTATGGTAGGTTGTGAAAGACTCGTAAACATAATCTCTTTTGGACCCGACATGTTGAAAGAAATGGAACAACAAGTGATTCAGATAAAACAAAACTTGAAGGTCACTCAGAATTGACAAAAAAGTTATGCGGACCAAAAGAGAACTCCAAGAGAGTTCAAGACAAGAGATCATGTCTATCTCAGAGTTAGGCCCAGGAAGAGTTCCCTGAGAATGGGAGCTTGTGCCAAGTTGGCACCTCGGTATTGTGGAACCTTTGAGGCTCTAGATAGAGTGGGACCTATAGCCTATAGGCTACCACTTCCTCCCACAATAAAGGCACATAATGTTTTCCATGTTTCGTTATTAAAGAAATATGTACATGATGCTAATCATATAATTGACTGGTCTGTGATCCATGTGGAACCAGAGGGAGAATTACTACCAAAACCTCAGTGCATACTGGACAGAAAGGAAACCCTGCTCGGGAACCGAACCATTGCACAGGTCAAGGTGCAATGGAGACATTTTGGCCCAAATGAGGCTACATGGGAAATGGATGATGCCATGAAACAAGCATATCTGATTTTGTTTACCTCTGTACATGCATGTCATGTTGATATATAGAACATCGACGACGATGTTTCCTTTAAGGGGGAGGGAATTATAACACCCTATTTCCCCCATTCTGTAAAAATAATTATGCTAGCCAAGAACTGCGGCAAACAAAAAAATGTGAATGTGTGATGTGAATGGACCTTGTGAAAAAGGTCGATGAATGTAAATGATATTGTGAATACATATATTGTAGGACTGCAGAGAGGGGGATGTGCTGAAAAAGAGACCACGATGGCAAAAGAAAGGTGGTGGAAGGCACTTGGAATGGTGGCGTTAACTTCCACCGAAAACCAATACCGTATTTTCTCTTCACTGGCCCTGAGAACCAAGAGCAGCTCACTAGTCCTGAATTGAATGGCTCACCAGGTTGGTAGGTGAAGGGGGCTCCTCATGAATTAATGAGGGATGGGGGGGTGAACCGCCCATCCATACAAACCCCGGGCCTGACCACCGCGAGGAAATCCATGCCACATGCAACCTCATAATAGAGAAATGCATGAGGAAGAAGTGCGAAGTGGAAAAACGTGAAAGAAGGGGACAAATGCAAGGGAAGGAGAAGGGAAAAATTGAAAGAACTCTGGGAAATATACAGAGTGAGTGATAAAAGAGAAGGAGAAAAGTAACCTTCGTTCTCGATCGCTGAAGAACAGAGACAGAGACTCTCAAGCATCATGGTCTTAGCTCGGGGGTGGCTAGTGGTAAATCCATTTTGAATCGCTGAGCCTATGGTTGGGTGGAAACGAGCACCCCTCTCAACAATTTCATCATACCTGGTGTTTTTCTGATAAGTGTTATATATCGTATCTTGAAATTTATATTCCGATATGTATGCTCATGGTCTATGCAATTGTATTTGGTTTTAGTATAAGATTGTTTGTGTGGTGATTTGAAAAAAAATGGTGACTGTATGCTTATACTGGAATGACCAGATTCGGCTTATGCAGATATAGATAGATATATATTGAACTAACTCAGATTTCAGGTTTGTTCTTAGGAAGGTTTGTTCCCTTGTTTGTCTTACATGATTCCCTGTATAGATTTCCCCACAAGGGCACCCTTTTGAGAACGTTACCTTACCTTCCAGAAGACCTTTTGGTCTGGTCTTCAAACCTAGTGAAAAATGCCTGAAGACCCGAAGGAGGATGTTATATTTTAAATCTTAAAATCTTGCACGAGGGAGAATGGTCTTTGTAGACTTCAATATTTTGGTATTTTGGTACTCGGAATACCCAAGGGTGAGTTCCCTCACACTCGCAAGTCCCAAAGTCCCGAACTGCAAAATCTTGAAATGTTAGCGTGGGGATAAGTTAAAGAGTTTTGGAGTTTTGGCATCCAGTGTATCTAGGTGCGAGTCCTCTTGTATTGGCAAGTCCCAAAATTCCGACCCGCGAAATCCCAAAATGATAGCGCATGGATAAATTAGGAACTTTCGATGGTTCGATACCCAGGATACCCTTCGTCTTGCAAAATTCTTGAATGAGATCCTTTCAGAGGATCTAAGGTCCATTACGACCGTTAAATTGGATGACGAAACACAAGCATTAATGCCTCGACCCCATTTTAACCTTCGCAAGTAATGAAGAGACCGTGACCGTCGATCCCAAGACCCATGGGAGTGCATCGACTGTCCAGTTGTAGGGTAAACGTGGCAGTCGGTAAGCATTTCGGTGTTTCTTTACCCGGGAGACCAGAGCGTAAGAACCCTTGTCCTCACGACTCCCGAAACCCCGACTTGCGAAATATCGAAATGATAGCATGTGGGTAGATTATGAGTTTTTGGTGTTTTGGCTCCTGGGGTAACTAAGTGAAAGTTCTCCTATACTCGCAAGACCCAAAACCCTGATTCACAAAAACCTGAAATAATAACATGTGGATATGCCTTGATACTTTGGTATTTCGGTACCCGGAATACCCAATGGAGTATCTCCTTGTACTTGCAAGTCCCAAAACCCCAACTTGCGAAATCCCGAAACAGGTGCTCAGGTTTAAGAGTTGGTATTTCAAAGTTTCGATTCCCGGAAGATCTAGGTGCAAGACTTCCTGTCTGAGCACATCGCTAAGCTCTGATCCGCGAAACCCTGAATTTTCGTCAAGTGTATGATGAATGGGTGTATCAGATTTCATAACTCAGGTAGTCGAAGAATGTGAATCTTTTCCCTCTTGTATCATGAAGTCCCAACTTGAGAAATCCTAATATGGCCTAGTATGACTTGGGTCGGTGTTCCGACGTTTTTGTACCCGAAAGACCCAAGGGTAAGTTTTCTTGGTACGCGCTAGTCCTGAAATCTCGCTTAGTAAAACCCCAATTCAGACTAACATGGAATATTTTTGATGACCCAGAGTTTCGGCTCCCAGGAAACCTAGGAGAGAAACTCCTTTTTCTCATGTAATACGAAATGTCAAAAGGAGAAATCCTGAAAGGGCTGAGAAAGAATGGAAATCGGTGTTTCGGTATTTCTGTACCCCAGATTTCATAGGGGTCAGTTTTTCCCTTGAAATCAATAGATGCGAAGTCCCGATGGGTAGGAATATTCTAGTATGGCCCAGTGTGTGCAATGTTAATGTTTCAGAGTTTTGGCTCTCGGGAAACCTAAGTGCGAGACCTCCCGTCTAGGCATATCCCGAAATCCTGATATGAAAAACCCCAAAATAAAGTTAGAAATGAATGCCGGTTTCGGAGTTTCGGCTCCCGGGAAACGTAAGTGCGAGACCTCCTGTCTGCGCATATCCCGAAATCCTGATATGCAAAACCTTGAAATGAACTTAGAAATGAATACTGGTTTCAGATTTTTGGCTCTGAGGAAACCTAAATACGAGACCTCCTGTCATCTCATATCCCAAAGTCCTGATGGAGGAGACCCCAAAGTCAGGAAGCATGTTTAGAGTTAGTATTTTGGATTTTCGGCTCCCAAGGAACCCAGATGTGAGACCTCCTGTCATCGCATCCCCTGAATTTCTGATATGCAAAATATCGAAGGGTAGAGTGCCCAGACTTAACCCAGGGTTGTTGTTAATCTTGTTAAGTAGTTAGATTCGGTTCGTGTTTCGGCCCTTCGAAACAAAAGAGAGAAAAGGAAATACATGCATGGCGATTTCCCGAATCGCAAAAGTCGATGAGAACCTCTCTGGTAAGGCTTGTGGTCATAGCCGCCGATCATATGGGTATGGATAAGGGATGGTAGGTTCTGTACTAGGCCCCATAGGGATTCAGGGAACTCTGTTCCTCAGATAAAAGAAGGAAAAGGCCAAAAATTTTTGAATTTTGTAGTGGGTGTGCTACACAAGCTCTCCACCAGACATGAATGCAACTGGGTAGGTTCTCTGAGCAGGTGGGGTTTCCTTGGAACTTTTTGGCTTGAAATATATCTCTCAGTGTACTAAGGGACCATCTCCTTTTTTGCTCCTGGGTGGAGGGAGATGAGTAGTAAGAATATTCCATGGAATATTGGAACCTCTGGCCCTTATGCCCCAATGTGTTTATTGTATCTGGACAGAACTGTCACCACAACTTAACAAGAATTTCCGTTTTCTCGAGAAGGTGTTTGAAATGAAAATATGAGAGGGATAATATCACCCTCTACAAATTATGGTTTAATGTGTATCAATGGAATATATCCTCCAACCTTTCATTGATGAATGACAATCTCCAGGGTTCGTGCGAAATGATTTGTCACCATCACAACTCACTAATTTCATAATTAGAAAAAAGTCCGAAGGTGGCGGTGACGATGAAGACATATTAAGAATTATAAATTTCTTAAAAGCGCCAATCCACCGGTGCACAAAAAACAGATTGCATCATGTTTGAAATGAACACTTGGAAAGGATAACATACTTGTGCGAAAATATTAGTTTAATTCGTAGTAATGACAAATCTTCTTTGGACTTCCAGACATTAATGACAATATTAATGGTTCCTACAGGATGAACTACTAGCATTAAATCTTAATTATTGCATATCTGGAAACAAGTATGAAGGCAACAGTGATGGAAAATTGTGGTGAGGAACCGGCCAACCCACGAAATCGATTCCAATAAATACCTAAGTCTCGAAAGCGGTTGGTCAGTTTACAAAAGAAGAAGGGCAGAAGATATACCGAGAAGACGTGAAGGGCCGACGATCATATTACATCTGAGTGACAGATATCAACCGTCAATTTGTATGTCATGTAATTTCAGTTGTTGTTTGTTCATAGGGGAACAACGGAAGCGCAATGGTGAGAGGGAAATTTGTATATTGTTGAACCTAGGGTTTTGTATATAAAAGCATGAGACATTTGGAAAAAGGACCAAGTAAACATAAAGCGAAAGCATGTGATATGAAGGGGGGTTTCTTTGCAAATTTGTAAATCATGGAAGTTCAGGTGCTATTTTCATGTGGCAGAACAATGGAAATGCAGTGTTAAACCCACCTATGAAAGAACTCGCGTTTCAAAAAGGAAAAGTAGAGAGAAAAGATAAACTAGAAATTTTCAAAAAAAATGAGTAATACACACTAAATATGTACTATAAAGTATGAACATGAGATGTTATAGAGAATGTACGGATTCCACATTCCATACTTAGCCACATTTTGGATCGCGGGTTCTCGGACTGGTGGGCTCTAAATTGGGCATCTATTGTTCTGTGGCCTACAAATAGCATTTAGAACTCTACGATATACAAATCAACAAGCGGACCTATGGGTTGGGTCGCTCTAAATTGCACTCCTTTTGTTTTGTTTCATAAAAACAATACTTGGAGTTCCACGATACACAAATTGACAGACCGACTGTAGTGTTGGCGTCCTCGAGCATGCGATTGTCTACGGATGTTAATCCCTATTAACTATTGGACATTATCGAAAATAAATTCTTTTGGATACTAAATTATTAATATTTAATATTGATATTGTACAATTTAATTAGACGAGGTTTGTACAATATGAAATAAGGAAGGAGTCGGTAGGTCGGGTTGGTGATATAAAATTAAGTGAAATCTGAATACATGAATCCACCAACTTCCTTAGCAATATATTTTCCAAAAAAAAGGAGCAATAAATAAAATCTATTTTTAGAAAGAATGAATATGAGATTTTATACAACATGTACTATTCCCGCATTCCATACTTAAGCCAATCTTTGGATTGCGGGTACTCGGGCTGGCCGACTCAAAACTGGGACTCTATTTTTCTGTTATCTACACATAGCACCCAAGAGTTTTGCCATATACAAATTGACAGGCAGACTTTCCGACTGGCTTGATCAACATTGCATTTCTATTGTTCCGTGTCATTCAAACAGTAACAGGACTTCCACCATATACAAATTCGCAGATCGACTCCAGGGCTGGCGGGCCCAACCTTGCGATTGTCTACGGATGCTAATCCCTATGAAATATGTAACACTACCAAAAAATATTATTTTCAAAACTAAAGTGTTAATATTAAATATCGATATTGTATAATTTAATTACATAAAATTATAAAAGGATGTGAAATATCTTATTTCAAAGAAAAGCCCACGTATTCGGAAACTTGCATTCCAAAAATTTTGTATAATATGAAACAGGAAAGAGGTCAACCGGGTTGCTGATATAAAAATGGGTGGAAATCTGAACACGTGTATCCGTCAAGTTTCGCACCTACAAAATTTTGCAAGAAACGAGTTATACATACCAAGTATGTACTTTTATAAAGTATGGGCATGAGATTGTATAAAGCATGTACGCATCCTTCATTCCATACTTGGTCACTTTTTGGATTGCGGGTTCTCGAGCTGGATCATGGGTTCTCGGGTTGGCGGGCTCAAAATTGGGCCTTTGTTGTTCTGTGCCCTACAAATATCACCCAGACATCCACGATATACAAATTGACAAGTTGATTTGCAGACTATTTCAATTCAAGGGCCTCATATTGTTGTAATAGCACAATTGGACTTGGGATAGTTTATATTCGTTTCTTACAATATCAAATGGAGAAATGATCGGTCGGGTTGGTCATCTAAATGTAATTGAAATATGAAGTCGTGAATCCCCCAACTTCCATAGGTAGAAGTTTTCCGAAAGATGAGTAATACATACTAAGTATGAACTCTTACAAGGTATGGACATGAGGTTTTTATAGAGCTTGTACGAATCCCGCATTTCATACTTGGCCACTTTTTCAATTGTGGTTTCTCGGTCTGGTGGGCTCAAAGCTAGGCCTCTATTGCTATGTATCCTACAAATAGCACCTAGAGTCCCACGATATAAAAATTGATAGCCGAAGCTGCGGACTAGGTCCTTCAACATTGTAGTTCTATTATTCCATGTCTTCTAAACAACATTCAAAGGAAAGGAGTAATACATAGTAAAGATGTACTTCTAAAAACTATGGACATGACATTTTATAGAGCATGTACTATCCCTAATTCCACACTTATCCACTATTTGGATGGTAGATTCTCGGGCTAGCGGGTTCAAAAGTGGGCCTCTGTTGTTCTGTGTCATACAAATAGGATCCACATTTTTGCGATATACAAATTCACAAGCGGACTTGCTAGCTATTTGAATTTTACGGTCCTTGTGTTCATGTCATAGAACAATTTTACTTGGGCCAGTTTATATTCATTTATTACAATTTCAAACAGAGAAGCGGTCAGTCAGGTTGGTGATATAAAAGTAAGTGAAATCTGAAGTCATCAATCCACCAACTTCCACACCTAGAAGTTTTTCAAAAAATGAGTAATACATACAAAGTATGTACTCTTATAAACTATGGACATGAAATTTTTATAGAGCATGTATGGATCCGCCATTCCATACTTAGCCACTTTTTGGCCCGCGGGTTCTCAGGCTGGTGGGCTTAAAATTGAGCCTCTATTGTTTTGCGCTCTATAAAAATCACCCACAATTCCACAATATACAAATTGACAAGTGGACCTACAGGCCGACTGGCTCAACATTGCACTTCCATTGTTCTATGCCCTCCAAATAGCACTCAAAATTTCGGCGATATACAAATTGACAGATGGACTCGAGGACTGGTAGGGTCAAGTTTGTCATTGTTTACGGATGGTAATCCCTATCAACTATATAACATATCTAAAAACATTATTTTCAACACTAAAATATTAATATTAAATATTGATATTGCATAATTTAACTAGACAATAAAGTTTGTACAATTTGGTCAGGCGAGTGATATAAAAGTTTTCCGACAAACTAAAAATACGTAGTAAACATGTACTTTTATAAAGTATGGACATGGGATTTTATAGAGCATATGTGGATCCCTCATTCCATACTTAGGAACTTTTTGGATTGCGGTTTCTCGGCTCAGCGGGCTCAAAATTGAGCCTCTATTGTTTTGTGTCCTACAAATAGAACCCAGAATTTCGCGATATACAAATTGGCAGGTGTATTTGTGGGTTGGTTGGCTCAATATTGCACTTCTATTGTCCCATGTCCTCCAAATAGCACTAAGAGTTCTAGGACATACAAATGGACAAGACCCCACGACTTGCGAATTCAATATTGCAATTGTTTATGGATGGTCATCCTATCTAATTTTATCTAAAACCATTATTTTCAAATACTAAATTATTAATATTAAATATTGATATTGTACAATTGAATTAGATTAAATTATTAAAAGATGTTAAATTGCTTATTTTAAAAAAAAATGAAGGAAAGAAAAGAAAGTTTTTTTTAAATTCTCTCATCACAAGCATAACAAGGACCAATTTGAACTTTAAGGGCATGTTGTTCATATGATAACACAATTTCACTCTGCACAATATATATTCATTCATTTCAAATTATTCCAGGACAATAATTTTACCGAGTTCATCGATTAAGAAAAAATGCCAAAACAACGACCAATTTGAATTTTAAGGGCCTCTTGTTGATATGATAGCACAACTGCACTTCACACAATACATATTCGTTGATTTCAAATTATTCCAGGACAATAATTTTACGAAGTTCATCGATCAACGTAATCTACTAAAACAAGCCACATACTACATTTGTGTCACAACGCCATAGAAATTTTTAGGCGGATTTGCGGACCAACTTGCTAAAAAATTCAATTATATTGTTTTGTGTCCTCCTAACAATAGTTGGAGTTCCGTGGTATACAAATTGAGAGACGAAGCACACAACCAAGAACCAACCAAACTTCAAACAAGTCGCAAGCAAGTTCCTAGAAGGTTCCATAGAGTAGGACCCATCGACCTTCGCACCAAACAATTTGATATACAAAGAAAAGATGTCACTGCAGTCGTTTTCTCTTACATCTATTATATGTTCTCAGTAGAAAATAACCGGGGCCATGGGATATATGGGGTTTTCTTCCATTCTTCCCATTTTTTGGACTGAACAATCTTATGTGCTTGCAATCCCAACTAGCCAAGTCCGACGAACATTCATCTGGATGTTCAAGAAATATTGCAGAGACAAATGAGGTATTTTCGTTTCCTGCCAAAGTTTGATATATATATTTTTTCCCCTTCTTCAGTCGATATGAAAAATTCCATTTTCCTCATTTAAGGTGAATTTGTTTTGTATCTGAAGCTCCCGCATCATGTAGACACTACTTGTATTTTTCTGTAGATACGTTTCATACAGTAACTATGCCAACTTAGGAAGCACATTTTGTAACAGAGGTTGCCTAACCATACAATGCACGATATTTTTTCCCATGGTTCGGATGGCACCATTGACACAATTTCCATATATATATATGGACATTTTTCATTGCATCGCAGACAATCAATCGTATCATCACTTATCAACATGGAGGCAAAAGAAGGAGAGTTGCATTTTTCACATACAGGTTCAAAGGGGGTTGACTACACATTGGATACAACTAAAACACGAGCATATGAATTAATACATTGAACAATATAATACACAATTGCACCCCCCCGCCCCTACCCTTAAAAAAATAAAAAAAATTAAACACACCACATAAATTTGTTGAATGATATTTCTATAAGCAAAGTGAGGATGATTTTGTGGATGTATACGAACAACAGTTGTATATCTAGCTATTTTCTTCAGATCCTCTACTATATATTCTCGTAACTCTGTTACAAACATTGCCTGGGTTGTTCGAAAGATCCTTTCTCTAACATCCCTTTTTTTTTTATATTTTTGAACGACATAAGTGGAATCTTCCCTTTATGAAAATGTTGTTCGATTGACAAAAAAAAATTTGAATACATATCGAACAATTGTAGCTGCAACATGGAATAGTGAAATATTTGTGTAACTTACTCGAGATACATGCACATGTGAAAGTAAAGGACAAAACTGAATATGAAAAGCGGTACCATTGCCTTGTTGTTGTCCGACTCTCCATCCTTCATATGGAGAATATGTTCCGAGCCAAGTTTTCTCGCCAATGTGACAGTTGCGCCAATCGTTTCGATTGGGTAAATATCATTGCTCTATGCAAGATGGATGATAGTCGAGTCCGGGATGAAACGATATTCTTAACAAACATTGATTTTTTTTCCACAATGCTTGTTTCGTTGAGCGAAATAATTCGATCGTAATCACCACGATCATATACTATTTTGGAAAATATATTAAAATTTTTAATGGATATCCCATTACCCGACAATATGTTTTCTGCATGTTTCTGGACAAGTTGTGGAGGAACAATCAGTGTCACTGTCATCATGGCCTCCTTGTTTGTCATGTCAACATGCATAATGGATATACTTTTTTTTTCCTTGTCTAAGTAGGTGCTATAGACGACCATTATGTCCCCGAAGAACACTTGTCCAGTTCAACGATTGTTCAAGCCCTCTATTGATAGTACTTTAGATGTTACAACTCTAGATCTGGTGACAATTTTTGAACAGGAAAACTAAAGTGAATGGTAGTGTGCATTTGATTTGATTTATTTATTTATTTATGTATTATTCTTTCACTGGCATAAATTTACAAGTTCACGCATAGCTTTGATGAAATATGGAGCCATATTTTTTCAACCACACCTCTTAGTTTGCAGAACATGTAGCACGTTCGACGTCTCACTTGTACTTGTTGATACTTCTTGTGAGATGCAAACCATGTATTGCAGATGACATCAAAATATCCACCATGCCATAGATGAATATATACCTGAGGATATTTTTTTAGTAAACATAGTAAGAGTAGATTGTATGCATATTTACATTTGGCCTTTTCGGTCTGTTGATGTCTGTGATGACTAACTGCTCATGCCCATGTCACTAGTCCAACTTTTTCTGATGCAAGAATGTGAAGATGAACATCAGGACTAAGCAAGCGTATGCATTGTTTATTTTCCATCACAAGGACCAAATAACCATAAAATTGTATGCGTCTTATTTTTTTAACTGGACAAATGTTTGAAAGTAAACAATGCATGAGGGAGGGGCACCATGGCCAATCTGTATATCGCAGACCCCCGGAAGACAAGGGAGAAATCTTCAACCTGCCAGCCTGACACCCGCAATCGAGAAAGTAGGTAAGTATGGAATCAGGTAGAAGCACAACCATATATGTGAAACTGTTAGTCCGCCAACAGGCTCACCAAGAAATTTTTGGAAAGCACACTAAGCAAATGAATTAGAAAACAAAAGGGATAATAGAAAATGGAAAAAGTAGAAATAGGGAGGGCAGAAAGGCCCATTGCTTCCAAGCCATCATTTTCAAGTCTAATATTATATGCCCCCACCTGGTTTGTATATTTAATTTACCATCACACTTGGTATACTTTTTAGAATATTGTACCACAAAACCCTCTGTTGTTGCACACACCAATTCATCTCCCTGTCCAAGCAACCCGTTTTTTTCCAGGGAAGCAACGTCGAATATGAAATGGACATGAAGGCAAGTTAGTATGAAGACTGACATCTAAAAGAAAGAGAAACATGTCTATTTACCCTCCAAAGAGCCCATCACCATATCTATCTATTATGTTTGTTTAAAATGTACCAATGCAATGAAAAGACAACATACATGAAGTAGGTTAGTATGCATGAAGGCATGCAATGAAGATAAGTTACCATGTAGGAAGGCACACAACATGTACATATAATAAAATAGGTGCACACATATACAAAGCATAAATAAAATACAGAACAACGCAATATGAAATAACAGTACAAGAATGCACCTATCTATATCCTCTTCAATCGATGCAGTCAAGACTCCCTCATTTTCTCTAGCTATTCTATTTGTTTGAATGTGGGAACACACAAAATACAATGAACATGAATGAAAGCTGGTATGAATTAGAGAACAAACAATATGTACATAGAGTAAAACAGACTCAATGAACAATCTAGAATATAGGCAGAAACATGAACCTTTGTGCTTCTCCATCCATGGTTGTAAACGTGTAATTTTCTTTTCCCTGCCCAAAAGATATTACAAGCCTCAAAATATCACACAATTGCATGGCCATAGCTAAACGATTTCTGGTTTTGCATGGAAAATTATTCAGATATGCTTACACTGATGGAAATACATGTTCTTTATCCTCTACACAAACTGTTGTGCCCATGATACAAGTTTTTGGTTTTCTGTGGCAAACTACCCAGGCATGCTTCCAGACATCCAAATATAATCTTGTAGAATCCTTGTTGTACATATGATACCTCAAGTACAACACAAATTGTATCGTGTGCACACTAGTCTGTGTAGAGGAGAAAGAACATGTAATGTCATATAGACACATCTGACCATACATGGTCTATAAATGTAACGTGCATATGCTTTATTCTAACAAAAAAACAAGGGATATTGCAATTTCACATGTAATCCTAGAACAATTTTGCATGCAACTATTTTATTGCATGCCAGCACTGAAGCACCAACAAAATATCACAGAATAATAGATATCGACCTCAACAGATAGGGAAAATAAAAGAACTGTAGGCCGACTTCTGGGTGCAAGGTTCAAACACCGTAAAGAGCCCCAAAAAACAATAATAATCCAAAAAAAAGAAAAAGGAAAATTTCCAACCACCATTGTTGGACCCCAACCCTGCAAGTCCAAATCAAGCAAAAGAAAATTACGAGCATCAGACAGCGAGAAAGCACGACTAGGCCAAACTGAAACCTAGGGCCCCAAAGTGTAAACCTGATCTAAACAAAGAGAACTGGAAACCCACAAACCAACGAACCAATAAGAACCACTGAGCCAACAAACAACATATGTATCTCCAATTATTACGAAACTACAGCCCAAGCACAGAAGGAACCAAAAACATACGAGGACCATGCCACTACAAATAAGCAAGCATTCTTACTTGCAGACTGCAAACACTGAACAACAAACAAGGAATATAAAATAAAAATATGGCATAAAAACTTACTCCGAGATGCTGAAATGAAGAAGCGCAGGTCGAATCGCAAACAAAACAACAATAAGAAGCAATCGAGAAACCAACGAAGAAGAAGCACTCACAAAACCAGAAAAAAATGTATGTAGCTTCAACAATAATAAAAGTGCATTGCAAAGGTAGAAGAAGGATGAAACATACAATGGTTGTTGAATTGGCAATGGAAAAACAAGACTGTGAAAATTCACTGTAACTGTATGGAAAATTTCGAGGATAAATGTACTCTGATAAGCGTATTTACATAAACATTTAAAGTTGTTAGGTTGTCTAAAGACCTCATGATATGAAAACATTTAAGCTGTCAGGCCTTTTGGAGGACGTCGCCTCATGTAAACATTTAAGTTGTCAGGCCTATTGAGGCATCTTAAAAAAAGTGTCAATACATTTCAACAAAAATACATCTGACAAGGACGTTATAAACTTTGTAATTCTGAATCACTATAAGCCTTGGACATCAAAACATTTCAATATGCTTAGTACATATCAAAACTTTGGAATATATTCAGCTAGCAGAAAATGCTAATACAAATGTTCGAACTAATGTTAGCATTAATCCACCTTCAAGCAATATATAGGAAATATATATCATTAAAAAAGACTGTATACGATTTTTTTTTTGGATATGTAGCCATATAAAACATTGGGAATAATGAAGCCGACAATAGCACCTCCAATCTGTTATCCAATCAGATCAGTACATATATGGTACTTTTTATTATATAAAAATATATGCTTTTAATTCCCTAGCTCCAACAATAGGAATTATGCAAATATTTATGGTCAAAGGAAAAAATAATATGTATTCAACGACTTATTGATCGCTATAGTCCCTTTATGCCTACGACGGGGACTAATAACATAGGTGAAACAATCACATTTTTAGAAAATATAATTAGAGCAATGTATAGTTTGAAGAAAGCAAAGTTAGTCCATGTTGATCTCATATTTGTTTTTAGGGAATCATGTTTGGTGGGGTATTATATTGTATATGTTTTTTTTTTAATTAAATATTGGTAGATGGTGACCTGGTTTCTCCAATGTCTCATGTTTGGTGGGGTATTATATTGTATATGTTACTTTTTAAATTAAAAATGGGTAGATGAAAGCTTGGGTAATCGAGTGTCTCGTGTTTCATGTTTGGTGGGGTATTATATTCTATATGTATTTTTATTTTTAATTAAAATTGGTAGATGGTAACTCGATACTTGAATGTTTCTTAGTTGTAGTGTGAAAGGTATTATAAATATTATTTAGTATTTAAAAAAATAATTTTAATTTTTTTAAGCATTGTGTATGTTCTTTTTTAAATTCATGATGATGATGATGATGATTAACTTCCACTAAGACCGAATTGGTCTATCGGACCTTAAGAGGGTAAGTGATTACTTGCAATTCTTTAGAATTTTGTTTCTTTGCTTGGAAAACATTAAGAGAATCTTTCCAATATCACCATACTTTTGTTGAGTTAAGAGGTTAGGAATGTTGGTAGTGTGACAAATATTTTGCAAATGAGATCTAATATGGCTATACACTGGACAATCTACGAGAAAGTGTTTTTCATCTTCAACCTTCTTAGTGTCACAAAGGTGAGACTCTTTCATCCCATGGCGTTTTAGGAATTGACCAACTTCCAGTTTCACTATGGAGCTCATGAGAATTTGTTATTATCTTAACAATGATTTTTTTTTTTTTTTACACTTGGAAAAACAAATAGATAATTTTGATCTTCTAGATTAAGGTTGATTACATTCTTATAATACCTTAATTTTTTTTTCCCTCTAACTCTTTATTACACCACATTTTCTCCTTAAATTTTGATTTGATGTTTTTTTTAATAGTATCTTTATTCTGCAAAATGATGTTTTCCATGATTCCCCAATAGTTATTCAAGACCAGGCATCTTTATGGCATCCTCTCTTTAGTCGATGGTGGTTATGACTCGATTTTGAAGCAATTTTAGGAAGCCTATTGTCTTCCATGTTGTTTAACTTGTTTGTATACATTAGGTATCTAGTCATAGCCATGCTCTCAAAGGGGGAGAGACTTGTTTCTAAGAGGAGGATGGGATATGGCATATTTCCTTTAATTTTGAGATTAAAGGTTATAAAATGTTTTTCTATTTGCTCTATATTTCTCTAGGATTCACGAGAGATACTACAACCCTAGACTTCACATCCATAAAGAATAAAAGGTTTAACAAAGAGGAGTTTCTTCTTATCCCAACTCCAAAGATCAATTGATTTACAATTGTTTTC
>JZKD02S2044380.1:10136-20637 GCA_000966675.3 Picea glauca | reverse complement strand
TCATAGATGACTATTCAAGGAAGACGTGGCTATACCTATTGAAGTCAAAAGATGAAGTATTCAACAAGTTCCAAGAATTCAAGGCAGAAATAGAAAACCTTACGAACAAGAAGATGAAGACATTAAGAACAGATAATGGAGGAGAATACACCTCAAGGGAGATTTGCAGGGATTAGGAGGGAGCTAACTGTTCCTCATAATCCTCAACAAAATGGTGTAGCAGAAAGAAACAATAGATATATCGAAGAAACAGTAAAATCCCTATTGAATGATCAAGATCTATCCATGTTTCTATGGGGAGAAGCAGCAATGATGGCAATATACGTGCAGAAAAAAATCCCTCATCACATATTGAAGGACATGACACTCTAAGAAGTAGTCTTAGGTAAGAAACCTAACGTAGAAAACTTAAGAATATTTGGATGTCAAGTTTATTCTCATATTCCAAAAGATAAAAGAAATAAACTAGAACCCTCAGGAAAGAAGGGGATATTTGTAGGATATAGTGATTCATCCAAAGACTACAAAATATATATTCCAGATCAACAAAAGATAGAAATAAGCAGAGACATAACATTCAATGAAAGAATGGCCTTCAGAAAATATATTGAAGAAACTATAGAAGAAGAAGAAACTGAAGAACTAAATGAAGAAAACACAGAAGGTGAAAATAATGAAAAGGATCAACCTATGGAGATATGTGAGAACGCCGATCTAGATAATATACCAAAGAACAAGAAAAGACCATCTTGGCTTGAAGCCACCTTACAAGATGCAGAAAGAATCAAGGTTCCAGAAGGAACATCCAGGAAGACTAAAAGACTGAAAATATTCTCAAGTTATGCAGCATACATGACAAAGCTTCTAGATGAATAATCTACTACATTTGATGAAGCAGTTAATAAGGAACAATGGAAAGAAGCTATGGCAGAAGAACATCAGTCCATTATGAGAAATGAAGTATGGGAAATTGTACCCAAACCTAAAGAGAAATCAATTGTAACTTCAAAATGGGTATACAAGATCAAACATGCAGCAGACGTAAGCGTGGATAAATATAAGGAAAGATTTGTGGCGAGAGGGTTCTTCCAGAAGGAGGTAGAAGACTATAACGAAACCTTTTCTCCAGTGGCAAGGTATACTTCCATCAGAACTATCATATCTCTTGCCGCTTCCATGGGATGGAATCTACACCAGATGGATGTAAAGACAGCCTTTCTCAATGGAGCTATCGAAGAATAAGTATATATTGAAAAACCTCAAGGATTCGAGGTACACTCCAGAGACACTCATGTTTGCAGATTGAAGAAATCTCTATATGGACTCAAGCAATCTCCAAGGGCTTGGTATGCCAGAATGGATAGTTATCTAACCAGACTTGGTTTTTCCAGGAGTCATGCAGATCCAAACCTTTACTAGAAAATCGTTAACAATGCACCTATAATTCTACTGTTATATGTTGATGATCTATTCATAACATGTGAAGAATCTCTAATCATTCAGTGCAAGAAGGATTTATCCTCTGAATTTGATATGAAAGATCTAGGTCTCATGCACTATTACTTGGGACTAGAAGTATGGCAGAAGCGTGGTGAAGTATTCCTTGGACAAGGAAAATATGCAATAAAGATCCTTCAGAAGTTTGGAATGATGGACTATAAGTCCATGGACACTCCTATGAATGCGGATATAAGAAAAGTGAAATTCCCAGATTCCGATCCAGTAGATCCATCTCTATATCGGCAGCTAATTGGATCATTGATGTGTTTGGTAAATACTCGACCAGATATTTGCTTTGCTGTAAATACATTAAGTCAGTTCCAGGTGGAACCGAGACAAGAGAATTGGATAGCTGCGAAACATGTCTTAAGATATATTCATGGGACAATTAACTATGGCTTAAGATATACCACATCCAGTGATATCCAATTTCATGGATTCACAGACTCTGATTGGGCAGGAAGTGAAGAAGACAGAAAGAGTACTTCAGGTATGTGTTTCAGCTTGGTCTCCGCTATGATATCTTGGAGTAGCATGAAGAATAATTCTGTCGCACTTAGTACAGCAGAAGCAGAGTATATGGCAGCTTGTGAAGCATGCACAAAAGTAGTATGGCTAAGGAAGTTAATATCTGATTTATTTGATCAAACTCCAGAATTGACCACAATATATTATGATAATCAGAGTTATATAAGATTATCCGAGCATCCAGTGTTTCATGAAAGGTCGAAGCACATTGAGATGATATACTACTTTATCTGAGATAAAGTCCAGGAAGGAGAGGTAAAGCTTGAGTATATCCCCACTGATGAGCAGACAAAAGATATCCTGACAAAGCCTCTTTCCAGAATCAAGTTTGCATATTTCCGAAAGAAGATGGGGATTGCGGAAATAACTCCTTTAGCTGAAAGGGAAGACTCTTCTGGATAGAGAAGGTACGCAAAAATGTTTATTTCTGTGATTAAAATAACTCTCCAATTAGGAGGGAGAATTGAAAATGTTATTTATTTTTGTAAGAGTCCAGATTAGACAGATGCTTTTCTGTTCGGAAAGTGGATTGAGATTTCTGACGGACAGTGGCTTCCCATTGTAGTTAACATGGGAGGCAGACTGATTGATGATGTATCATAGACAACGACTTCCCATTATGGGGATTGGTCTAGGATATTCATTCTTCTTGGCAGTCACTCTGAGTAGTGGTCAAGTAGAATGGTCTCCCTCGTCGCGTAGTCATTCTTTCGAAGTTCAAAGTTGTGAGTAGTTTCAAAGAATCGTCTGTTTGGAGGTTGATGCAGGACAAGCATTCCTCGAGGGTAGAATCATTCTTTCCAGGTTACACTTGTTTAGTGTTGGAGGAATGGCCTAGGGTGGGGAATGGTCCAGACAGTTACTCCTCAAGGGAAGACTCATTCGCTCTAGGTTACACCTTGTTTGGTGTCGAAGGAATGGCCCAGGGTGGGGAGTAGTCCAGGCTCAACAATCAGGGACAATTATTCCTTGAGGGCAGAATCATTCTCTCCAGGTTACACTTTGTTTATTGTCGAAATAATGGCCCAGGGTGGGGAATAGTCCAGGACAGTCATTCCTTAGGGAAGACTCATTCCCTCTAGGTTACACTTTGTTTAGTGTCGGAGGAATGGCCCAGGGTAAGGAATGGTCCAAGCATTTATCGAGGCCAGACTCATTCTCTCCAGGTTACACTTTGTTTAGTGTCAGAAGAATGGCTCAGGGTGGGAAATGGTCCAGGTTCAGAAATCAGAAACAATCCTTCTTCCTTGGTTAAGAAGAATGGGGTAGATAGCCCAGTGTTGATATTCTATACTGAGGGCAGACATTCTTGTAGATCTCACAGACGTGAGTGAAAGACTGGCCCAAATGATTCTGTTTTATCATAACCTTGTTGCTATGTAGATGAAGACTACTGTGGTGGCAGACATTCTTTCAGATCTCATAGATGTGAGTGAAAGATTGGCCCAGATGATACAATTTTTATCATAACATTGTTTATATGTAGGTTGTTATTTGTTATGAAGGAAAGTTTGTGATTGTGTTTCACAAAGTCTGATTAGTTGTGTACTACTGGAATAGACAAAGGTGTGTTCTATAAATTGATATTGTACCAGTTGTCATAGGAGATTATCCAGTCGGATAATAATGACAGATGCTCATGGTGCTACCAGTTGACTGGTCGGTTGTGCTCAAGACCATACCTCCCTAGCTAGGAGGGAGTGTTAATATTATGGTAGCTTCGGGAGGTATGAACCTCTATTATGACCTATGACGAGACTAGAATCCTCCAGAAGGAAGCAAAAAATTGAAGGAAACCCTAGACAAGTTGTCGGCTGAACAAATATATTTATATTAAATTTATTGATGTCGAGAAGGAGAAGTCGGCCGAGTTAGACTGGCCAAGTCGGCCCGAGTTAAACTGGCCAGTCCACTATAAATACAGGGCGCTAGTTTCATTATTTGTCATCTCAGCAATTGCACTGAAAGCAATATCTGCACAGGCAGTTGCAGGCAGCAACAGATTGGTGCATAGGTTTTCTGGGAGAGCTGGGAAAGTGGTGCGCTAGCTTCTCGGTGGGATCATCTGTTCAGTTTAGTTTCTATTCTTTTGCTTGGTGCATTTAGCCTCTCTTGGCTATTGATTGCAGCCAAAATTCTCTTCTTGGTCAAGGTCAAGGTGCTCGAAGGGTGGCTTAAGGCCTGTGGTTGGATGACGAGGGTATCGTCAATGGTTAAACGAGCACAATCCTCTATATTATAACAAAGAGGGTATTAATTGTTTTGTAAAATTTATTCCTTATTAGTCCCTACCCTTTGGGATGAGAGACTATTAGTAATCGATTTTCCCATCTTTGCATGAAGATCGATGCAAAAAGAGCATTTTACCCAAAGTTTCTATGAATCCATATGATTTTCTCTGGAAAATTTCATTTTTATCCTATGTTTTGATCTTTGAGGTCTTATTTGGCCTCAAAAATTTAGTTTAAAATGACCAAAACCTTATTTTAAAGTATAGGTTGGCTAGTAGTTTCTCTGGATATCAGGTAATACTAGATATCAATCTAGCATTACTTCATAGAATTAAATGTTCTCTTGTTTTTTCCATTCTCCATATGGTTTCAATATTTTTTTATTTTTATGATACGGATGTCATGGTTTCAATATTTTTTTATTTTTATGATATGGATGTCATGTAGAGAAGCAAGCTCACTGTCAACATCCTTTATGATATGAATGTCTTTTCCAGCAACAACTTACTGTCAGCTCACTGACAACTCCCTAAGCTCGAGGATGTTGAGCTTCCACCTACTCGACCATGCAAACCTTGTTGTCAAATAAACTATGGTGATATACTCTTAAATCATACCGACTTTACCTTGTATATGTCACTATAGGTCTGTTGATGGCGCGAGTGAGTTGCAGGACAGGTCCGATTGTTGGCTCTGGCTCTAGGTCCATCGTTGCTCCAGGTCCATCGCTTATAATACCTCGAGCTAAGCTTTTTGGCTCTGGCTCGAGGTCCATAGAATCAAGCGAGGTCCATAGAATCAAGCGAGGTGATTTTTTATTTTATACACACAACCAAAATGAATTGAAGTTGGGTATAGGTTTTAGTTTTTTTTAAAGGAAAGATGCAAGTTGCATCCCTCAAACATAAATTCAAGTTGGGTATAGGTTTTAGTTTTTTTTAAAGGAAAGATGCAAGTTGCATCCCTCAAACATAAATTCAATGAAAATAAGCTTACTTACTGTGCATTGCAAGTGCTTAAAATAAGCCTTTTCTGTCCCACGGGGCAGGAGGGTCATGGATCTCGTCGGTGGTAAGGAAAGCGCCATAGCTCATACATAAATTCAATGAAAATAAGCTTACTTACTGTGCATTGCAAGTGCTTAAAATAAGCCTTTTCTGTCCCACGGGGCAGGAGGGTCATGGATCTCGTCGGTGGTAAGGAAAGCGCCATAGCTCATATCGTTGGAACGATTCCTTACAAACTGGACCTCCCGAGTTATGTGGTGGGAGATGCCTGGAACGCCTATAAGGGGAATATGATTGTGGAGGCCTTTGCTGGAAAGGAGACAATCAAGTTTCCCTTCAAATCGAAGGGAGACATAACTTTCAAATTTGTAATGCTCGCATTCACTGCAATCTCCCTCAGGACCCGTGTTGCATTCTTCAACACATTTTATACCAAGAGAAGTAACGACTCCAGTACGCAACATTGATCAATCTCCCTCAGGACCCCTTGTTGCATTCTTCAACACATTTTATACGAAGAGAAGTGACGACTTCAGTACGCAACATTGATAGTAATTAGTAGCAAATATATACTTTTAAAATCAACCATCATTTAGTCCTGTACTCACAAGATACTTCACAAAAATGCAAGTTGCATCCCTCCAACATAAATTCAATGAAAATAAGATTACTTACTATTCATTGCAAGTGCTGAAAATAAGCTTTTTCTGTCCCTCCTTTTTCTGTCTTGCAGGGCAGGAGAGCGATGGAGCTCGCAGACGGTAAGGAAAGCGCCATAGATAAGATCGTCAAAACGATTCCTGGAAAATTGAATCACTTGATCTTTGCGGTGGAAGATGCCCGAAACACTTGTAAGGGGAATATGATTGTGGAGGCTTTTGTTGGAAAGGAGACCATCAAGTTTCCCTTTGAATCGAAGGGAGCCAAAACTTTGAAATCCGCAATGCTTGCATTCATTGCAATCTCCCCCAAGACCCGTGTTGAGTTCCAATAAACCTTGGGAAAGTGGAGGCAACACTAAACCGAAAGTGAACTGTATTGAACCGAGTGGAACAACCTCGTCCATATGTACTCTATGAAATGTAGGTGGTGATACTGTAATGAACAACTTAGGCGATGTGTAGGTTCGGGTGAGAAGCTCCTACTGGTAGATCGAGCAGAATGCCAATATCGATCCAATAGTAATAAGAAAAATTGACGGCCACCCATCTAGTGATAGAGCAAGGATTACTAGGCTGAGCACCTGGTTCTTACAATTCCAGATTTAGAACCTATTCCAAAGCTAACAATAGTTCCAGTTGTTTACCATCTCGTTTACTAAGTAATGGTTGCAAGTGCAATCCCTTCTCTCAGATACCGATTCAATTCTAGGTCCTCAGCTATAGAGCTATAGCCTGTTCCTATAGATATAGTTTGGGCTCGAGTAGATATAACTGAAAGGATACCTTTCGAATCCTAAGAGCAGTCCACAGGAATGTTCACCTTAGAAAGAGGTTCGTCATCTTTCTCGAATTCAGTACGCGACACTGATAGTAATTAGTAGCATATATATATTTTTAAAATTAACTGGCATACTCACAAGCGACTTCGTAGGCAGTGTGACGACGAACAAACGTCTGTCATGAGGAATAAAACCGTTGAATATATCCTTGAGAATTGATCGAAGCACCATTGTTCGGGTACTCCTCCTCAGTGCTACGCTCACAAGAGACTTCACAGGTGGTGTGACAGGGAACAAATCTCTATACGAACACCCCTGCTATAAAGAGCAGTGCTAATATCTGGCTTCCTCCAACCGTGCTCGCTCGAACAGGTGGAAAGTAATTTCGCACATGTCCAGTCTCTGCATGGAGGACAACTGCAAGGAGCATGGCACCTGAAAGTCATTTATGAACTTAGAATAAACACTAAAATAGACTAAGATTTAACATTGGAAGTTGACAGATATAATATTTTTACACTCGCCCTTCTAATTTTCATCTATATTTAAAGCTAGTGACATTTGAGTTCCTAATTAAAGTTAAAATTAAATTTCTCACTCCATTTAAATAAATATGTATACACAAGGATGGAATCTAATACCGCTATTTTAAAGGATATATGAAGTAACAAAGGTATCTTAAGGGAAGGTTATAGTATAGATATTGTTATTATCTATATGTCATAATTTAGTTATTATATTGTGCACAATAAATAATAATATAAATACCAATATTCAATAATCCTCAATGCTATCAACATAAGTACTATGATTTAATGCATAAAACCAAATACTTATAAGAAATTTACTTGAACTTGATTCCACTATATATAACTACTATGACGTAATGCATAAAACTAAATACTTATAAGAAATTTACTTGAACTTGATTCCACTATATGAATATATATGAATGTTAAGTTTAATTGATATATTTAGCCAAGTAGATTTAGTGAGACTTTTTATTTTCCAACTAAGTAAATTTAGTGAGACCTTTTATTTTCCAATTAAGAATAATTTACAGGAATACCAAGAAACAAATTAGTTGGGGTTTTTATTGCCTCTATCGAAATGGATGAAACAATTTTAATGCAGATCACCACTGCCATGTTTGTTCAAGCATCCTAGTTATGAATTATATATGCAAGTGGGTGATGCTTATAATTTAGTTTTCTAAATAACCCAAATGCAAAAGCTATAAATATAGATGAACATTAATCCACATTCCTAACGTTAATCCTGTTGTTGTTGGATAATGAAATTAGCCTTTAAGTTTTTTTTAATTAGTTAATTATTATATAATTTTTAGCTACCAATTTAACTTAACTATATAATTTTTTGATTTAACTATATAATTTTGATTTAGTTATATAATTTTGATTTACCAATTTAATTAATTTAACAAAGAAAAAAAACACAACTTACTCAATTGAACAAACCCTAGAAGGAATTTGTTCGACCCACCAGATTGAAAAGACCAATGAGTTGGACCTACAACAACCACCAGTTGTGGGCCCTCTTGGATTGACTACAACGAGACTCCACATTGAAAACCAAAGAGCTTGGAATCCATCACTTGCAGTACTACTTATTAGGCTAGTGATGAATTGATACAACGCAAAGAGTTTATTACTTAAAGGAAACAATACACATTTGTTTTCCTTGCACCATTTAATTTCACTTTAAACATCAAACTTTACTCATCAAAATCCAAAAATCAAAATATAATAAAAAAAATGCAGTTTGGAGTGTAGCTATTGTAGTCTAGTGGAGTTCAAACTTCAACAAATAAAAATTAGGAAATCAAATATAACAAAAAAAAAAAAAACACATTTGTTTTCCTTACACCATTTAATTTCACTTTAAACATCAAACTTTACTTATGAAAATCCAAAAATCAAAATATAATAAAAAAAAATGCAGTTTGGAGTGTAGCTATTGTAGTCTAGTAAAGTTGAAACTTCAAAAAATAAAAATTAAATGAAATATAAGCAAAAAAATAAAAATAAAAAAATCCCTTGGAAGTTTGGAGTGTAGGTGTTGTAGTATAATGGAGTTCAAACTTCAACAAAAGTTTGTTGTAAGGTGCCATAGCTAGTTGCCTATACATAATAGATCCACATGAATCAAAACCTTCTCGGCAGATACTTGTTGCTCTGCAATCTGCTTGGTTTCTAAATAAATTCAATGGAATAAATTGGCAAAGACTTGTTACTCTGCAACCTGTTCGGTTTCTAAATAAATTTAATGGTTTTTTTAAATGATAAGAGGGTATTTAGAAAATGATAAAAAGATATTTAGAAAAAATAAAATTCAATGGTTTCTTTTAAATGATAAGAGGGTATTTAGAAATAAATTCAGTGGTAACTGTTTTTAAATGATAAAAGGGTCTTAATTGTTGTGTAAAATTTGAATTGCGGTAATTTGTTATGCTGTGCCATCCCAGGCACAAGATCCAGGAGGAGATTATAGTGGGATCGGGGGTTACGTCCTCGAGGAACATTACAAGAAGGAAGCCAAAAACGGAAGTAAAAGATGACCACTCCTAGCCAACCAGTCAGAGTACCAAAGAATTTTACTGTTATCAGATGACTTTAGCATTTACCTACATGGCCGGGTTACTGTGGCCACGTTTTCCACCCGGTTATGATTCAGGCTTCAAAGTTCAAGAATAAGTGAGCTGCTTCAAAGTTTAAGAATAATTGAACTTTAAAAAAATATGATTATAAATAATATTATGGTCTCTTTCTTCCAGTTTTAAAAATTATATAATATATAGGATTATGAATGTTAATATAATCTTCGTTTTCAAGTTTAATAAATAAATAAAATATATTATTATAAAGAATAATCTTTTCATCATACCTTTAAAATAATAATAGAATTTAAAAAAAATATAAATAATAATAAACATATGAATATAGATTAAAATATTTTCAATTTTAAAAATTAAATAATATATAGGATTATAAATGTTAATATAATCTTAGTTTTCAAGTTAATAAAATAAAATAAAATATATTATAATAAAGAATAATCTTTTCATCATTAAAATAATAATAGAATTTTTAAAAAACTATTTATTATAAATAATAATAAAAATATGATTATAGATTAAGATATATAATCCTACGAAATAGTTTAGAAGAGATAATTTATATTATAATAATATAATTTGTATATAAAATTAAAAAAAATCATATATCTTATCAATAATAATAAAAAATATAATTATAAATTAAGGTATATAATATTAATTTCATAATTTTTTTTATAAAAGATAATTAATACTCTTCAAAACATAAATAATAAATTAAATGTATTTCAAAATAGACCATAAAATATAATTAATATTTTTCAAAACTTAACAAACAATAAATGGTAAGAACATTTTTCACAACTATCTAAGTTGGATATTAAAAGGTTTTCCAGTTAAATTTTAAACCACCATACTAAAGAAAATAATATGATTCCTTTAAGGGACTCAAATTCCTACCTTAAAAGTCTTCACCAGTTCCCTAATGCCATGGACACCATTCCTGATGTCCTAAGAAAAACCTTTGGAATAGGTTAGAAGAGATAAAAGTGTCTCTCGAGTTGAGGGTTGCTGGAATAAGGATGTATGAGAACATTATTGATAAGTTTAAAACCACTAAAGGATCGTCGAAAGAGATTAACTGCAGTATTGGAGTGAAACAAGGTTGTCCCTTGCCCCCTACCCTTTTTGGCATATACATTGAGAAGTTAGAAGATTG
>JZKD02S2044369.1:27964-38599 GCA_000966675.3 Picea glauca | reverse complement strand
GTTCAATTCCATTTACAATAGATAAATTCTGTACACTGGAGTTTTGAAATACTGGTAATTACCCTACAACTGCCTGTGTGGTAATAACCTAATTTATAAAGGGACTATTCCATAATTTAACCATATAATTTACTTCTGATTATCCTTGAACATATTTCTCCCAGGTTATTGTATCCATACCGAATTAAATAGATGCATTACAACTGTGCCTAAATAATTCAAAGAGATGGAACATAATTTCAATTCAGATTTAATGAATACACCGCATCAGATATACGAGCATTTAAATAGAATATGGAGAGCATTTCAGTTCAGATTTAACAAATACATTGCATCATATATAAAATCATTCAGATAGAGAGGAATGTAGAAACATATTTGAACCATATTGCGGGAAGACAAAGGGAACAACCACGTTCCTCCCAACCATAGAACAGGGCAGTCAAAACACTTGCCTGATTCACCCCCTAGCCTGACCATGAATCCATGAGGGCAAACTTGGAATCTCCTCCTCAACAAATGTCTTTCCATTCCAGCAGACTCCTCTTGCCTCACACTCAATCCGTAGTGTTCATAACAGCAAGAGAACTCAAAACAAATTTCCCCAGCATACTTGGCAGCGTCCTGCCTCCTCACATATGCTATTTATCAATTTTGCCCAGGTCTTTTTCCCTCCCTTGGGAATTTTCGCAGCTTTCTAAATCCCTGATTTTCGGGGGCTGCCAATGGACAAATCTCTGATTTTCCACTTGTAATAATCAGCCCAGAGGTATATCCAACATGTTCCCCACTCATGGAGTCATGGTTAGCTGATTTTAACATGGTTGTTCCATTTGTCCTCATGCAATTAATATAATTATTTTGTTTTTATACAAGTGTCATAATCAAATAGTTAGTTGAGTTAGATCAGATCTCTACCCAACAGTCAAAATAATTAATTACAAATATCAAATTCGAAATTCAGAATTGCCATAAATGGAAAAAACTTTCCAAATTCGAATTTACTAAAAACAGAATAAATTTCCAGCAAATTTAAATTTCAAAAAATATTTTATTTTTGGGGATGTCACAATTGGGCTAGTAAAAAATCATTCTTCTCGGTTAGACCTTTCCAACATTGTATTGGGAACCCCAAACATAGATCGTATGCAAAATTTACGCCCTCGGGAAGTTGACATATCAACTACCCCCATCGGGGCCCGCAAACCTTTTGGCTTTTCATCTTTTGGGGTTAGGTTTTTGGATTTTAATTATGTTAAAAAGGCTTGTGGAGCCTCATTGTAATGATCATATTATTGTGAATGTGAGTATCCATCACATCTCTTCTTATAGATAAGCTACCACCATTCCAACACGTCTTTCACTCTGTAATTTTACAGTCTTTGTACATTTTCGGTCATTGATAGAAATTGTGTATTACTGTATCTCTGTGTTTATGGTTGCATATCTAATACATTTATGTTATATTATTGGGTATCTGAGATATCACTGTATATTTATTTGTTATATCTCTTCTCTCATTTCATGCCGAAAATAATCCGGATCATACATCCTACCAAGCCGTTAGGAGATGATTTTACCCTTCAGGGTATCTTTATAATTTGATGTCCTAGTGCTTGCAAATTCATAAAAGGAGACACCAAAGTGTCTAGAAATACATTTTCATTCTCTCTGAGCTCTATTTCCAACGCCAGATCAAATATTTAGGAGAGGTATTTATTCTTGACTTCGATGCTAGTTTACTAGTATTTTTTCATACCATAAATGAATTTATTTGATCGTAAAAGCCTCAACCAAGCCTTTCTCTTAACAATTGTAGTATAAAACAAATGGGACTCATGTCATAATATGCCACACAAAACCTTAATCATATTTTCTCTTCCAACCACATATTTCCACACTCTTACCCAAACCCTATTTCCATCCCTCCACACTGAGGCCATTCTCACAAAACATCAACCCACAATACCAATACATACCATCTCCTATAGTACCCCATCCCTCTTCCAAAACCTACCATCACATAGTCTTATTTTCTCTTAATGATGAAGACATTGTTTTCATACACCTTTGATGTTGTTTCTTCCCATAACTATTAGACCAAGTATCACATTGCCACCCTTACCATTGACAATGGTAGTAAAAAAGAAATAATCTTTCTTAACTTCAAGTTTTTTTAATACATACTATCCAACATTCCATTAACCTTGTGCATTATGCTCCTCTTCCAAAAGCCCCCAACTTATCAACGATACTATTTATTCCTATTCATACTAGATACATGCACCACTATGTTCCATATCTTGTAAATGATGAGGAACATATCATTTGTAAACAAAATAACATACACAGAAAAACACCAGAATAAAGAAAATAGCTCGTGATTATTTATTTATATCATACTAGATACATGCACCAGTGTGTTCCATATCCTGCAATAAATGATGAGGATCGTCACATTTGTAAACAAAATGGCATAAACAGAAAAACACAAGAATAAATAAAATAGCGATGATTTATTTATATCGTCAACACTGTTTTGTAAAATTATAGGTTTATAAGGAATTTTTTATGGAATCAAAATTAACTTAAATTAATAACTAATATCAGTGTTGTACGAGCTTGGGAAGGTGGAATCAAGTGTTGAGTAGAATTTTCTCCCAAATTTTCAGGAAGCTTAAGTTGGGAGTTACAATATTATATATAATAAAAAATACAAACCTATTTTCTCCCAAAATATAAAAAAAATACAAACTTAATTTGGGAGAAGGAAATACATGATTAATTAATTAATGACAAGTGAAACCTATGCATGGAGTCTTTTGCACAGGTGGGTGTGAAGATTTCTATTTAATGAATGTGGACAAGGGAGTGAGATATTTTTTTTCTTGGGAAATGTTGATATGAAACGATTAGAAACTGGGGTATGTAGTTGATCGAGGGCTCAGTGGGATTCTAGTCATGATGACTGAGAGGTTGGCTTGGGGGAGACTCGGCTTGGGGGAGACTCACATCCCACATATGGTTTCAGTTACTAATTGCAATTTGGTTGGAGTTGATAGTGGGAGCTCAACAGTTCTTTTTCAACCCAAATTGTAAGGTAGTTGACTGTAACAGTTTTAGGTATGACTCTATAACTCAGTGCTCTTGTTGATTACATAATTGGAAATGAAAAAGTTATTTAATATTTTTTTTTAAATGTATATTGTTTTTATCATCTTGAGCATTACAATAACATAACCCTTAATGAATGCCACATTGCAACATTACCATTCAAGAATTAACAATTTGAAGATGAATGTCACAATGTGGCATAACCAAAGTTGACCATAGTTAGCCATAGTCCATTGTGGTTAGTGATAAATAGCCATACTCAACCACACCAAAAAAAATTCAACCCAAGTAAACTACACTCAACCAATGTTAGTTAAGGTCGGTGACAATTAACTCATAGTCAACAAGTCAACCATAGTTAATAACAATGACTAAGACATATATCAAGTGTTGTAATTCACCATTGCATACTTTTGTTATATATATTTTATTGGAATTATATATAACCTTTGAGGAATGTCACAATCCAACATAACACTTCAACAATATTGTAATGAAAAATAGCCCTTGATAAACATCATAATGTGACATACCCATTAACGAAACATAGCAATTTGACATAAGTAAACCAAGAAAAATCTTGCAATGATACATGTAACCTTAGGAAAATCAAAATCCAACATAACCCTTCAGGAGCATTCCAGTGTGACACAACCCTTGATGAACATCACAATCCAACATAAGTCAACAAATATGAATGTTGCAATGAGACAAACCCATTTAGGAACATCACAATCCAACATAACCATTCAAGAACATTGTAGTGAAACATAATCTTAGATGACTGATACAATGCACTATGACCATTAAGGAACATAGCAGTGCAACATAAGTTAGCCAAGAATAATGTAGCCATGTGACAACAATTGAGTAATATCAACCATAAAGTAATAATATTATTAAATATTTAAATTATAATCAACCATAGTCAACCATGGTCAACAAAAATCAATGCAAACAAACCCTTAACCAATATTTTTTTTTCCATAGAAAAAAAGATTCTTATATTCTTAAAATATACATGTTCCATCCTTACAAAACTTCCTTAGAAGGCTTCCTTCCTAACTATTTAAAAAAATATCCTGTGACTACATTCGTCTTAATGTTCTATATGCTTACAAAACATTATGTACTTTCATTGATATCCCTGCATTATTTTCATGTCAATTTCATTGAAGAGTTACAACGGGAATTCCAATGATTTTGTTTCAATTCCTTCAAAGTACTCATAGTACCTGAATCCCCTATTTGCAGTTGTAGAGCTTCTTTCAAAAGTTCATCTACTTTTACCTTGAGTTCTCTAAGTATATGTTGAAAGGACAACCGATAAAAGGATTAAAAAGAAAGTCTTATGTCTCTCAATGTATTGGCCAGGTTGATGTTATGAAAGGAATATTTTCCTTTGGCCTAGTCAATCACCACTTTTGAATCGCCATGACCTGAAGCTTCCTGATATTATTTTTCTTTGTTATCTTTAGTTGGGTCCATAAAGCGATGAGTTCATATTTATTATTTGATCCTCCTCCTGGAGAATACCTGATGTTAATATAATGATTATGATTTCATAATAAAAAGACACCTACACCAATAGAAGGAGGGTGTCCTTGTCTAGCATCGTCGAAATATCCCCATGGAATGAAATAATCTAGAACAGGGAAGCAAGGAACCCTCTGTTCTGGATTTTTTGGGTCCTCTTTGGTCTTTGCTTCTTGTGCCAGTGTTAAGGTTGTTATCACTTTTGATGACATCCATTTATCTTTAAAAAGTGTCCTGTTGCATGCCCACCATAGATTTGCAACCAAGATGCATGGAAGTCCTGCATACAATTTTAGCGATCTCTCATGAATGTAAAGCTCATAACATTCCTCAAGGGAAATATTATTCCAAACTGCTCCTACTTTGATCTTTTATTTTATCTCCATGGCGACCTAACCTACATAAGGGCATGATACAAAAAGGTGAGATGCAGATTCATAGTTTAATTTGCAAAGTACACAGTGGTTTGGACCATGCCAATTCCTCTTTTCCATATTATCCTAGGTCAACAATTTGTTGGTTAAGGCCAACCACATTAGAAATTTACAACGCAGAGGGGACTTGGATTTCCATAAAACCTTCCACCACCATTATGGTTGGATAGTTTTCCTTTCCTCCTACCAAGCTTTGTATCCCAGTTTGTTTGTGAAGGATCTGTCTTTTGGGTTATGGGACCAACATAAAGAATCATTAGTAAATTGGGAGAGAATGACAAGATATTCACATAACAGGGATAAAAAGGAATTCCATTCAATACGAATAGCCTCTAGGAGACCTAAGGTTGCCACATTTTTCCAACCTACACATCCTTGAGGTTGAGGGAAACCAATGCAAACATCTTGAAGAGAGTGAATGTTTTTGTTCCTTAAGGCACAGATGAGGGGCAGAGAGAGTCTAAAAAAATTTCCTACTCCCAACCAAGGGTCTTCTCCAACCCTAACTTTTTTTCCATCACCTATTTTCCATACCACCCAATCTCCCACCACAGGAAAAGCTTCAACCAGAGCCTTCCACACTATGGATCCTTTTGAGGACTTGATCATTTTCATGAACCACTCGATGACAGAGAGTTTGGGAATATATTTGGATCTCATCACTTTAGTCCATAGTGTGTCCCCTACCAATAGCCACCATAGGTTCCTTCCAACCAATTCTCTTGGAAAGAGATGAAGATATTTTACACCCCATCCTCCTAAAGATTTGGGAAAAGATAAAGAGGACCACTTAACTAAATGTAAACCTCTTGTAGAGTTGTTTCTAGCCCATAAGAAATGACTCTTGATTTTTTTTATCTTTTCCAGGATCCCTTTGGGAATGGATGCGATTCAGTTCCAATACACTGAAATTCCTTCCAAAATTGATTTTAGTAAAACTAACCTGCCTCCTTGTCGAAGAATTATGAAAAACCATGAGTTAATTCTCGATTCCACCTTTCAAATAAGCTAGGCCCAATATGCCTTCTTGTACTTGTCAGGCTTAAGATGAAAGCCCAGGTATTTAACCCCTTCATGCATTGATTTATATTGGAAAAGAAGAATACATAGGAATGAGGTAACCTCGGCCCCTAAACAATGATTGGTTAATAAACACAAATTTTCTAGATTAATATTCATGCATGTCACCTTACAATATAGGTCTAGAGTTTTCTTGAGAGAAGACACATCCCTCAAAGAGCCATATATACTACACCATATGTCATCAATGAAGAGAATATGATAGACCGTCTTTGATGTTGTCACTTTTAGACCTCTTATCCGACCTTTGTTTCTAGCCTCTTTTATTAGTCTACTTAGGGTGTCTGTGATGATTAGGAAAAGGCAAGGGGACAAGGGGCATCCTTGGCGTAGACCTTTGGTGGATCTTAAGAAATGAGAGGGAGCTTCATTTATCAAGACCGCAAAGGAAGAACTATTGAGGAAACCCATTATTTAGTTTACCGATTTAAGATTCATTCCTAGTTGAATGAGGACTAACCGTAGGAAGGTCCAATTTACACAGTCATAATATTTTGACTTGTCCGGCTTAGGGAAGGCCTCTTTAAGTTTCTTTTTTTTCACTAAATGAAGAGACTCATGTGCTAAGGCCATTGCATGATCATGAATCTTCCTATTTTTAAGAAAGTTGAATTGTTCATCGCCTATTACCTTACTAAGGATTGGCCTTAATCTACATGTGATAATTTTTGAAACAAGCTTATAAGTCACATTGCAACATGATATGGGGGAATAGTCCTCGAGAGATTCGACGTTCTGATTTTTTTGGATGAGGAAAAGGAAGGTTGAGTTTATCGTACCAAAGATTCTACCCGAAGAGTGAGACTCTAAGTTCATGAGGAGTAAGTCTTCCTTTAAGAGGTCATAGAATAATTTGAAAAATTCCACCGGAAACCCATCTGGGCCTAGGATTTTACCACTCTATATTGAGAAAAGGGTTACTTTTACCTCTTTTGCTAACACTTCTTCGAGTAGGATTTAGTTCATTTCCTTAGAGAAATAGGGTCAGAACTTGGCCACTACTTGTAGGATTTCTTGGATGGGGCATCCTTAAGGGGACGAGAAGAGGGATTCAAAGTAACGAGCCCCCACCTTTTCTTTTTCCTGAAAGGAACTGACCTGATAGTATTTAGATTTTGTCTTTGGTTGGCATAATTATGGAAGAATTTAGTATTGTTATCCTCAGATTTTATCCAAAGGGATCGAATTTTAAGTATCCATTCCTCTTCTTCTTGTTTTAACCACTCGTTGTGTTTTTTTCCAAACTCCTTAAATCCTCTAGGAGAGTCAGGCTTAGGGTTTCTTTATCAATTATGGAGCCTAGTCTGGAAAGTTGTTTTTCAATCTTAGTAATTTCCTTTTTCTTTTTGGCTTTCCATTTTGGAATCCAATTCATTATTGCAGTTTAGTATTCTTCAGGTTTTTCGCATATTATATCATTAGAGGCTCATTGTTTTCGACTTGTAGCTTCTTCCAAGAAGAGGTAACAATGTTTTGGAAGTCTGGGTCATCAAACCACACTTTATTGTTTTTAAAGGTGAGGGAGGCATCACTAATCTAGAGATCCATCTCAAAGAGATAGGGTGATGGTCTGAACTCCCCCCTTCTTCCACTTTGAAATGAATCTTAGTCCCTTCTCCAAAAACTTTTCTGAAACAATAAATCTATTGAGGCGTTTCACAACTTCGTCTCTTCCTGTTCGAAAATTTCTCCATGTCAGGGTGAGTCTCACTGGTTCCACATCCATTAGATTTACAGATTCTTGGAAAGATAGAAACAAATCACGTTGTCGATCCTCTTTTGGAAATGGGCCCCAAAATTCTCTTAGAGAGAGTGAAATTCAGATCCCCTCTGATGACCGTAAAAGGGTCATTAAAAATTCCTTCATCTTTCAGGTCTTCCCAGAAGGGAATTCTGTCTTAATATGGGTCATAGATATTTATAACAGAAATGGAAAAGTCAACATCTTTATGTTTTAGTTTCACATAAATGGTGGAGATCAAAGAGGATGTAGAAAGGGTTTTAAAAGCCGAACTCCAACCTCTCGGTAGCCCATCGGACAGACCTTTAGCGTTTACCACAATAAAGGCCCAATATTTTAACCAGGGGCTTATAACCTTTATAACTTCTTCCCCTTTCCACATCATTTCTTGTAGTAAAATTACATATGGGTGAAGTCTCCAGAGCATCCTTTTGAGGGATATTTTTTACTATGGACCCCCTACCCCTCTTGCATTGTAGGAGAGAAAGATCATTTTTTCGGAGGGGGGAGGGATTTCTCCGCTCTAAGGGCCCTTGTGATGGTGGCATGCCTATCTTTCCTGATTTCAGTTGCAGCTAGTTCTTTAGCTTTCGATATATGAGAATTTCTTCCTGTGGTGGTCACTAGAGGGACGTTAAAGGATAAACCCATTTTTGATGGAGAGAACCCCTTAGATTTGTCTTTTGACCTTAGGGCATAGCCTTTGGAAAGGGGAGGGGGGAGGGGGGTAATGACTGAGGGCCAGGGGAAATATTATATCTAGGGGAGGAAAAGGGGATAGAAGGTATAGAGGGGACTACGTTAGTCAGCTTGGTTGGAGCATGGGGCAAAGAGGGTAGAGGAGGGGAGACAAGAGTTTTGTTGGGAGGAGGAGTGGGAGCATGCACCGATTGGAAGTCCATTATTCCAGTTTGGGGAGGGGGGAAGTCAATGTGAAAGGCCGAAGGCAAGAGTGAGTGAACCAACCCCTATGAATCAACAAGACTCTTAGAAAAAAAGTATCGCACAAAGGAGAAGATAGAGAAACATGATCATCTATGATCATACCTGATAGAGCGACTTGGTGGACTAGATCTCCCATTTATGTTTTGGAATCTTTGACAATCCCTCGGTTAGGGTTAACTTCCTTTGAGTCTCTTATTGAGACCACCTCGACCTTCTCGAGAAGCAAGTTTTCGAGAAGCAAGTTCTTACAGTCTACTCGCAGATGCACATTTTCATGGAAAGCATGGAACCTGAAGGGGATTCTCCAGTAATCCACCTTTTGGTGCCATATTATGTCTCCAAGGATGAGGTATAAGTTTCCAATCAGTCCATCTCTAACATTCACCTCTACTTGAATCCAGGTCCAACGCCTATCTTTTTTAGAGGTCCAATTAGGTTGTAAAGCCACAAAAGTCCCTAATTTATCATCAATTACTTCCAGGGCCTCTCTTGTCCAAAAGGCCAGTGGGAGGCTTGGAAATATAGCCCAAACGTTCATTTGGGAGACTAGTTCACACTCCAAATCAAATTCTATTGTCTAGGGCTTAAGCACCAAGACTGATGGCCCCCACGACCAACTATCGCTCAAGAAATTTTCATTATCTATTGATGATTTGCAAAGAAAGAAGTTTCGTCCTTTAGTTAAAACGTGGGCTTTCATCTTATACCCTAGAACCAAAGACCAGTTTTGATCTAACCAATTCTTCATGGCCTGGTGTCCACGTGTCTTACAAGTGAACCTTCCAACTAGAAGTTTTCCATGGAAAATGGTTGTGTCCAAGCAGGGATGAATTTAAGGATGCAAATTTATTTTAAAATGTAGAATCCTTGGCGAATCTTACTAATCCTTCATATGCCAACTATAAATGATTGGTGATATTTTCGTAAAAATATTCAAATTTCTAAGAATTTTATGTAGTTTTTATAAAATTTTGGTAATTTTTAAGGTAAAATAATTTTATCCTATAGAATTTGGGCAAATCATTTTTAAAATAGTGAATCTCTCTTTTGGAAAAACCATGGAAAATTAGCCCATGAGCGAATTTAGCCCCTAAAATCATTCCTGTGTCCAAGACAACTAGATCTTCCCCTACGACCATCTTCACTTGTCTTCGTTTTTCCCGAATGCACTTTGTTGACTTCTTCACGGAGCTATTCAAATTATTCTCCTGGGTGCACATAGGTGCAACAAATGTCCTGTCCTCTGCACTTCTTCGAGAGCTAGAAGGGAGAACCTACTCTAAATCTTCAAAACCTCAAAGTTTGTCCTTAGCACTAAACACATATTTTGTGAATCCCTTAGAAGAACTGCTAACCAATATTTTGCCTTCCTCAATTCTTCCATGCTTCACACACCCAAGAGTACTAGTCCTGCCCTCCTGATTTGAAATGAGAAGACGTTGGGTCGAGAGGGCAGGGCAGGGGGGGGGAATGAATCTCCCATTCCAAGAACTCCTTGAGGGAAAGGAAGGCTCGACCACATGATGAGATTGGCTCGTAATCCACTTCATCCTCCTTAGAAACCACCATTTGTCTTTTCCTTGTGCCAGAGCCTTACCTCAAACTTGAAACGTGGCAAGAGCTCGTGGAAAACGTTGGTGGGAGGTGACAAGGGTAGGGACTAGGGTGTGGGGCAAGTGTTAGGGCTGCTGGGAAAAGGGAGCTGCAAAATGGGAAGGGAGAGGGCATGTGGCCCTAGCTCCCATGCTTACTAGCCTGAGGCCATATGCACTCGCTCCTCCTAAC
>JZKD02S2044369.1:7063-27465 GCA_000966675.3 Picea glauca | reverse complement strand
GATAGAGAAACATGATCATCTATGTTCATACCTGATAGAAAGGCTTGGTGGACTAGATCTCCCATTTATGTTCTAGAACCTTTGAAAATCCCTCAGTTAATGTTAACTTCCTTTGAGTCTCTTTTTGAGACCACCTCAACCTTCTCGAGAAGCAAGTTTCTGAGAAGCAAGTGCTTGCAGTCTACTTGCAGATGCACATTTTCATGGCAAGCATGGAACCTAAAGGGGATTCTCCAGTAATCCACCTTTTGGTGCCATATTATGTCTCCAAGGATGAGGCCTAAGTTTCCAATCAGTCCATCTTTGACATTCACCTCTACTTGAATCCAGGTCCAACACCTATCTTTTTTAGAGGTCCAATTAGGTTGTAAAGCCACAAAAGTCCCTAATTTATCATCAATTACTTCCAGGGCCTCTCTTGTCCAAAAGGCCAGTGGGAGGCTTGGAAATATATCCCAAACATTCATCTGGGAGACTAGTTCATGCTCCAGATCAAATTCTATTGTCCAGGGCTTAAGCACCAGGACTGATGGCCCCCACGACCAATTATCGCTCAAGAAATTTTCACTATCTATTGATGATTTGCAAAGAAAGGAGTTCTGTCCTTTAGCTAAAACGTGGGATTTCATCGTATACCCTAGAACCAGAGACCAATTTTTTTCTAACCAATTTTGCATGGCTTGGTGTCCACGTGTCTTACAAGTGAACCTTCCAACTAGAAGTTTTCCATGGAAAATGGTTGTGTCCAAGCAGGGATGATTTTAAGGATGCAAATTTATTTTAAAATGTAGAATCCTTGGCGAGTCCAACTAATCCTTCATATGCCAACTATAAATGATTGGCGATATTTTTGTAAAAATATTCAAATTTCTAAGGATTTTATATAGTTTTTATAAAATTTTGGCAATTTTTAAGGTAAAATAATTGTATCCTATAGAATTTGGGTGAATCATTTTTAAAATAGTGAATCTCTCTTTTGGAAAAACCATGGAAAATTAGCCCATGAGCGAAATTTATCCCCTGAAATCATTCATGTGTCCAAGACAACCAGATCTTCCCCTACGACCATGTTCACTTGTCCGCGTTTTTCTCGAATGCACTTTGTTGACTTCTTCATGGAAATATTCAAATTCTTCTCATGGGTGCACATAGGTGCAACAAATGTCCTATCTTCTTCGCTTCTTCGAGAGATGGAAGGGAGAACCTACTCTAAATCTTCAAAACCTCAAAGTTTGTCCTTAGCACTAAACACATATTTTGTGAATCCCTTAGAAGAACTGCTAACCAATATTCTTCCTTCCTCAATTCTTCCATGCTTCACACACCCAAGAGTACTAGTCCTGCCCTCCTGATTTGAAATGAGAAGGCGTTGGGTCGAGAGGGTGGGGGGGGGATGAATCTCCCATTCCAAGAACTCCTCGAGGGAAGGGAAGGCTTGATCACATGATGATCTTGGCTCGTAGTCCACTTCCTCCTCCTTAGAAACCACCATCTATCTTTTCCTTGTGTCAGAGCCTTACCTCAAACTTCAAACGTGACAGGAGCTCATGAAAAATGGTGGTGGGAGGTGACAAGGGTAGGGAGAGGGCACCATATGGGGGAAGGGAGAGGGCATGTGGCCCTAGCTCCCATGCTTATTGGCCTGAGGCCATATGTGCTTGCTCCTCCTAACTAAAAACCGCCAATAGAAAAAAAAAAAAGGTCCCTGAAATCCAATCCAATATACCATGTTATTATCGTTAAAATTATAACCAAAAAATTATATAATTTTAAATAACACCTTCAAAACCTTAACCAATATTACTAATACAATATTAACAATTAATAGAATATAACTTCTTCACTATTAATATAGAAAATAAATCATCAATATTAAGTGAAATGTATAATTAATCTAATGACATATACAAGTAATCTAATTAAATGGGGCAAAGATAGGTGGTTGTAGCCACCTTCCGGTTGTAGCCAGAGAACATATGGGGTTTTAGATAGATAATTGGGGAGTTGGAGCTTCCCTCAGGTTGTAGCCTGGAAATATAGAGTGTCGGAGCCTCCTTCCAGTTGCAGCTGGAGAAAAAGGGAAGTTGGTGCTTCCAATGAATGTAATTCTTTAAGACATATAAGACAAATCATTCTATGGTTTTCTCCCACATTGGGTTTCCACGTAAAAATATTGGTTTACTGTGTATGTGTATGATTGTTCATTTTTCATGGTTTATTTACTCTGCACTTGTTGAATGATAATGGTATATTGATCTTAAATATAAACAACACTTGTATACTATGGTTGAAAAGGATTAAAAATATATATTACTTATTCACCCACCCTCTCAGTAATCCAACAATATGTTTGGAAAACCTGGAATCTAAGCACGCAAAGTATGATAATATAAAGAGTACTTACTGAGGATGAAAACAAAATCCTTCCATCCACTAGACTTTTTCCTAAGAATGTGCCTTCCTCTCACATCTACTAATCCATTACTGAGCCACTATAATTGATCATCATTTCTTCCTATCTTTGGTTGCAAGGGTGTCTTCCAAACTCCAATCATTCCTTGAAATGTTGGAATTTCAAAACTATGCCTAACACCAACACCTTTTTGGGTTGTCATATTTAATAAACCAGACAAAATTCCACATAGGTATCCAGTGATATTATCACATATATATAGCTATTAGGTTGGATTTAAAACATACCTATGTTATAATCCCTCAACCATACTAATGTGAGGGTGGTAACACATTGGAATCTATGTTAATAGTAACATGTGGCCATAACCATAACCATAACCATAGGGTTAGCTAGTGACAGTACACAATTGTATCTTGTGGTCATTACACATTCAACCTAATTATAATACTTTCATTTTTTTATTTTCCTCCAAGCAAGTCCATACTAATGAATTATATAAAAAACAAGCGCAAATACTTTCATTTGTTTAATTTCCTCCACGCAAGTCCATATTAATGAATTATCTAAAAAAAAAAGCACAAAGACAGTTGATTAAATATAATATTTACCAAAATAGGCTATGCTAGTTAGAGATGGTGGGATATTTAACCAAAGGAAAGGAATATAGGGACATGCAACCTCATCAAAAAATCCCATAAGAAAATAAGATTTATGTTTGTCATTAAGAAATTTAAGGGAAAATGAAGTCCTGTTGTTAAGGCCACAATGATCAAACAAGATAGTGTTGTAAAAATACACATTTGCACCAAAAATATTTAGTTGTGTTGTGATTTCCCATTTCTCAGACATCAACACCCAATCATTGAGGGTGGAACCAAATGAAAATCCTTTGAACCCCAACATGAAAAAGGAAATAAATGGGCCTAGGATGATAGACTTGAAAACCTAAAGAGAAAGGAAGGAGTGGTATGGCCTTAATTTCCACCCCATAGGCTAGAGAGGGATCCATAAGAAGATGTAAGCCAAAATGCATTTTTTCCCTAAGATTTGAGCCCTTTTCGATATCCTCACGAGACACATAGTAGAAAACAAGTGAGGATCCTTACAAATCACTAGTAGCTCAACAAGCAAGGATCCTCATAGGTCACTAGTCACTCAACAAGCGAGGATCTGTAAAACTTTTAGATTTAGGGAGTTATGGGGTGATAGGTGAGGGATGGGTTGTATCTCCATGGAAAGAGCCTAGGACCTCATATCATTTGATTCTCTATTGGTCTCTAGAAGATATAGAAGCTCTCTCAAACCTCCTCCAAAAAGCTATATAACAAAGGCAAGTCTTGGGAAAGAGGGGGAGAATTCAAGAGCAATGTTATGTTGCCCATTTGCAGAGGTTCTTGTTCTATCCATCATAGCCATAAGTCAGAGGTGCCTATCCTAACCAAGAATCTAAGGGAGGATCAAGGAGCAAGGAGTCAAGGGAGAATGGCATTATCACTAAGGTATGATTTGATGTAAGTTTTCTATAATTATCCAATATATCATTGGTTTTACTCTAGATTATTTGTGTTCTATTCATGAATGAATTCGATCTTATATTATGAGCAATATATTAAGATAGATCTAAATCATATTGATTATTCCTAACACTAGAGAAAGAAGAATATTGGCAGTGTTTGTTGCTTGTGTGCAAGAAGCAAGTGATAGGAGCTAGATATGGAACTTCATATCTACATCAACCAGGACATCCAGGAACAATCTTCAGGTTAAAGGTATGTTGATCTACCCTTCTTTGTTGTAAGAGGAATTGTTTTCTCTAGATCTAGGGAAACAATAGGAGTCTAAACCTTATTTTGTCTAGGATAACTAGGCTAATCCTAGGGAGATCTTGTTGATCATTCAGTGAGATCCCTGTGAGATTTTATCCCATAACAGAACTAGCGACTCCACTAGGAAATAATTATTCTCTAGTTTCAGTCACTTATCGAATCCTTTCCTTTGTTGATTCTGGTTTTCTTTTTATTTTCATCCATCTGTTACTTAAGAGCCTAGATCCAGTAGATTTGAGAGATCTGATATAGATCTGGAAGATCTGAAACAAATCTATCTTTCTTAAAAATAAAAAAAAATCCATGTCATCGCTTGTTACATCATATCTGTCCCACGAGGACCCTCATAGGTTGACATGCCTATGCCCCATGAGGATCTGTAAAAACTACATATTTGCAGAGAAAAACCCATAACTTTGAAGTTAGGTATGTCCTTTGAAAAATAGGTTTTTGCAGTGATCTGTTTTGATCTTGTATTGTCTCTATTTGAGTGTTTTTTGTCACATAAGTTGCTTTCAAGTGTTGTTTGAGTGCATTTTTATGGTTTGATTTCCATTTCTTGGATAGTTTTTTTTTTCTATTTAAGAGTTTCTGTGAAATTGGGCAAAGAACGTAATAGGTTTGAAGAGATCTAATTGTGTTTGACATTGATTGCATTGCTTGTCCTTATGTACATATTTCCCATAGTTAGATCTTCCCCTATAGGTAAGTTTTGAGTGTGATATTTTTAGAGACATTAGAGTGGGTTGATTCAGTCTCATTTCCAATTTCCTAGAGCCCACTTTCTTGTGGTTTCTTGTTGGTTTTCCTTTTTCATTTTATTTCTTTCTTAGATTATGAATATCTGTTGCATTACAATTGGAAAATAACCAAAAAATACAAAAAGATTGTTGCATGCTTGGCTTCATTTGAAACACTAGTGAAGAGGATGCATTAGGAGCATTGTTTGGTTTCATATCTGAAGTGAATGGTGGTTGCTTGGTGTGTGTGAGGTCAATTTTAAATTTGCAAAGAAAAAGGAAATGCTTTTCCCCTCCCATTACTAGATTTCATCGAAGTAAAAAATTTGCATCATCATTCTTACATTGTTTGGTTGGGTCAAGATTCAAAACATCACCAAAGTTTCATCCACTACTCTTGGACTTAAGAAACATCCATAAAAAGAAAGAATAATCTAAAATCAATTAGACATTTTTCTTTTAGTGAACCAATACTAGATAGGCTTAGAGTCTTGGATTAGGATTAGAGAGTAAACTCTCCAAGGCCAAAAAATGAAACTTAGAAGTCATTAAAGAGTGTTAAATCCATTCTTGCAATGAGTATGTCAAGAGCCTGCTCTAAAATAGGATTTAAGCACGAGGTCGCATCAGGGAAAGTAGGGAGATTACCCCTGTCTACTTATTTTGGTGTTTTCAATACCACTTCACTTGCTACATATAGAGGGGTTTAGTTGGATAATTCCTTTGGAGATTTGGGATTTGTTACCCTTTCCTTACATGTGGTTATACCTACCACTATTCTCTCGACCATTGATTGTTAGGTAGTAGCCTTAGTGACCTTTCCTAGGGAGCTAAAGAGGTGACTATAGGTGGGATGTTCCTGTAGTACCTCAGACATAAATTCATTCATGGTCTCAGTTACCCTGGAGGGTTCACACCTTAATAAAGGGTGCTTGGACCGGTAAAGGATATTTCACGTAGATAATTGTAACTACTCCTGATACCTTTGCTATCCAATAATGTGGGGACTCCATCTCGGCCATAGGGTTTATTTTTGGAAGGCCATTGAACCCATTTGTTTTCTTGTTGTTAGCCTAGTTTTGATTAGGGGTGTTCTCTTTGAGTTCAAGTCTAGCCAACTCATGGTGGTTGAACTACTACATCGGTCCATTCGACTACGAGGACTTGAACCCATTACGGAGGAATAACCACCTATCAAGCAGTGTGACATAGTTGACGAACACTCTGAAGGGATTAAACTTTGGTTCGACAAGAGTGGTTTAGTCGAGGTAGAAGTGGTAGATGAATGTCCTCCACAAAATTTTAATCCTCCTTTGATTGAGCCAAATGCACCTCTACTTTTCCAAGTGAGGGAAAATTTTAGTGCACCTTTCTCTTTGTTTAGTCATCCTCCCACCATGTCATGAACAAGTGTTTCATATAGTGTAGTTGAGCCTACAATCCCATCCTCTAGTGGGACAAGGGGAAATCCCGTACGGAGCATCCCAATGATGTTTATGTTTCTAGTCCTTAGATCCATTGTACCTACACCATCCATACCATTTTATATCGGTCCTTCAAATTGTGGGATATCGCTTGTGTCATTATTTCCATCCATTAGTATACCTAGAGTCATTATGCCCATCCCATCCACATCGATGCCCACTTCTGGATCACTTTCCAGTGGGGGGCAGAGCTTTGGTTTCAGCATGGGAAGTGGATCTCCTTCCACCTCCTCCAATAATTTGCGCGGCTCGATATCATCAAGTCCTGTGTACCTTTTGGGTGGAATATGTCTAGTGGTCTTGGGGTTGTCCCTGCTCAAGCCAGGGGAAATATTACATCAGGAGGTTTTAAGTTTCCATGGGTTATCACATCTTTCCCTGGGGCCAAATCCCTTGGAGAAAATTTTTCACCATGGGGAGATTTTCCCTTTGTTAACACATCCGGTCCTAGGGGTTTCTTCCCTAGTACTAGCTTTGAGAATATTTTTCTTGGAGGGTCCACATTTACCTCTAGGGGAAATACCCTTGGGGGAATATTTAGTTCTGGGAGTAGACATGCTCCTGGAAGTACCACCATTCTTGGAGGCACTCACTCTCCAAAAAATACTGAAATCTCCATCTTGGGTAGTCGACACTTCACCTTCAACCTAGTACTGATTTGCATCATTTCCTTTCCTCACAATGTTATATTTACTAGATTTGTCATGATTAACAAATGACCCTATTTCCCATGACCCATAATGGTCGACAATGCCTTACAAGTTTCCATCCGATATCCAAAAATTAGACAGTAAGACGGGAGGGGACTCCTCCACACACATCATGACATACCACTTATGGTGTTCATCCAACTTGTTGATGGATGATAATGTGACATTGCATATTTTCTAGAGATCCTTGACCAAAGCTATCACCAAATGGTACGTTGAATTGAAAGAAAGTTCCTTTAAAAGCTTCAACGACTTGGAAATGGCTTTCTTAATGCATCACAAATTTCCCATATGGTATGAGATAGGAACTGAGCTCTTGAATTCACTATGTCAATATAATGCCACTCACATTTCCAATCATATACATAAGTGGAGACAGAGGTGTGGGATGATTAAGACTCAGATTCCAGAGAAACTCCTCATGGAGTGGTTCACAAAATCCCTCCTACTACCCTTTGCTAGATATGTAGCTATGGATGAGGAGGTTACCAAGGAGCGGACCATTTTATCTACCCAACAATTAGATTTGATTTATTCTCAGTCAGACACACTTTATTACATCATCCCAAATGCTCCTAAACCATTGACAAATACAACAAAGCCAAACCTAGGACCCCATGTTGATGGTGTAGGTGGTTTTGTTTTCCATACATCTATAAACCAGTTAGTTGATCATATGGGTCAGATGTCTATTAATTCAACTTATGGTACTAGTGTTCAAAATTTTGTGGTCCCTACTCAAACCTCCAAGGTGAATTTGGTGCATTCCATGCAACTGAATAATCCTCAACAACCTGGAGAGAAGAAGAAAGGAACAAAAAAAAATAAAATTATAATACTGAGAAAGGGAATGCCTCCACCGAAAAGGAAGAGTCATTTTCCCTACACAATTTGTGGGGACGAATACCCTACTCACCAGTGTCCTTGGAAGAATGAGGTCCATAGATGTTGTCACAACAGCGCCCCCCCTAGTAGCCTGTTGTATTAACCCATCCTTTCCCCCCTCAACTTCAAAACATGGCTTCCAAAAACCATGCCCCCTTGCAACATGGTTTTCACAAACCATGCCCCTCCGTAAAGGGGCATGGAAGGTACCCCTCACCACGAGGGGTCTTCTTTGAATGCTTCCATTTTCATGTGTCACCAAACGGTCAATTTGCAAATGCGAGCCAAGAATTATGAAATTCTTGAGCCTTCTTATGGTTTTGTGCCAGAAGTAGTATCTTCTTCCCATCTTGGTGGCCCTCTTCGTATTGAAAATCCACATTTTGAGGCACTTCTTCACTCCCCAAGGGAAATTATTCGATGCATGATGCATAATCCAAACACAAGAGCCTCCCACAACTATAGTATCATGGAAGACTTGGTCCAGGCACCATGTTCCATATCTGCACTTGAAGTCCTTTAAAGTTGCCCAATGCAGTGGAAAGACTTGTTATATTCCATAGGTGGGTTTTATATCTCGCAGTCAAGTTTGATGACCTTTGATTCTTCTCGGGTTACTTATAGGATCTTCCAACAAGTTTCCTTTCAAATCATAGTGCTATTGTTGGGGAAAAACTTCTACCAAAAAGTGGTGGTTGAAGGAGCCTCGACTTGCATCATGTATATTTCTTGTTGGAAGGCCCTTGTCTCTGCTAAGCTAAACACATTTGAAACACTATTGAAGGAATTTTATGGACACATGTTCCAACCCCATGGAATAATCATCGCCTTAATCATAGAGTTAGGTGGTAATACTGTCTCTATTGATGTGAAGGTTGTCAATGCACCTGTTGAGTACAATTTGTTACTCGATCTTACTTGGTTCTAAAAAATTATTGCATTTGTCTTGTTGGTATTAAGGGTCCTATGCTTCCCTCATCAAGGGAAAATCATTATGATTGATCATATCATGTTTATCCCAGACCTTGGATCCAATATGGGGTATAATGTACCCTTTGGAAATGATACCACACAGTCTTATAAGAATGTTGGTACAGGGATCTTCAAACATCCTTCAGTAATGGGAATTTTCACCCATCCCCCACCATCTCCCACTACACACATCGCTCATATCAACATGCTTCCATCATTTACCAATGGATCCTTTGGGTCTTTTGATCCTTGGGTGATACCTCATCCCAAGGATTTTGATTCATATGGAGCTAGTATGTCATCTACCACATTTGATATTATCGATCTGACAATCCCATCAACATCCGTTGATAGTGGTCAACAACTCCATCCTCATATGGATTGTGATAATCCTACTCCACCCATATGGGTTGTTGACTCTCCAAGTTCGCATGATTTCCTAGATAATGAGTTACCTTCAGAAGAGGCCATCCTGGAAGTCATGTCTTCCCTAGATAAGCCCATAGATGAGGTGATGCATCCATCATATTTTCTTTCTTTTGAACTGACGATAGTTATCATGGCAAGTCTTAATACAGGACTAGGGGAATTTGTCGGGGCATCCATTGAAACCCCTAATATTGACCCTTTTCCGCCTTGGTTATCTTTTTCAAAACTTGCCACCAAATTATTTATTTCCCCTTCCATCGAATACTTGAATTTTGTACCTCCTTCATGTGTTGATGGGTGCCATCAAGGAGATAACGTGGCTCAAGAAACTACCTATGATGATTATCTTCAACCGTAGAGATCCATTCCAATGTGGCATAGCCTCATCATGGTAAGCCATATGATGGCAACAACGGCTTATGAGATCATTGATTATGAAAAAGATCTATGGCCTAAGCCTAGCAATGGGCTCTACTTGGCGTAAAGCATCAAAATGCATAATGCCTTTTACATAAGCGTGTGGTGTGAGTGTCTTTTGTTTTGTGAATATCATATCCAAAAATTCCAAAAATATTTTATTTTTTGTGATTTCACTATGCGTTTTGACCCTAGAATCTAGTTTACATGTGTTGATAGGAGGGTATGAGGACTTTTTTAAACATATGGAAACTTCCACTGAAATTGAGGTATGTTTTGGCATATATGGGTAGGTTTTTCACTACATTCACTGTCTTGCACTATTAACTATCCATACTGCCAACATTATGACTTAGGTCTAAACTTGGTTGGTTGTAACACTAGCCACTCCTTTTGCACATTGTAGTTGGTTCATTAGTTCCTACTGTTCATGGTAACCCTAGTTAGCACTCATATTTCCATCCACTTCCCATGTTGCAATTTCTCGTAGGCCCATGAGCCCTACTTTAGCCCCACCATGACTTGATGATTTAGCTTCATTCTTCTCTCTTCATCTATTTTCTGGCCACATCCCGTGGGGGTTCCCAAAAAAAATTTTCTTGTTTCTTAATGGTTTCCTATGAATTTTTTGCTCGCATCATGATTCTCATTTTTTCGCTATTGGTTTCCCATATCCCTCTTATCGCTATGCAGTAGCCTTGACAATCCACCTCTTACATTATTTGGCCTCCATTTTTCATCCACCTACACAGGGAGAGAACAACTACTAAGAGTGGATCTCACTTTCCAGTAGGATTTGCATTCCTCATTTCTTAGGTTGGTCCCATGCACCTGGAATATTGGAGCATGTTGTTAATACACTTGTTCTCTCTTGATGAGTATACTTTTATCTCTTTTTCAAACTTGTAAAAGGACATGAAAAAGACACTATCGAGTACATTTTTATCTCTTCTTGGGCTCGTTAAAACCAAATGAGAAAGACACACCAATCTCACTTGCATCATTCTTTCATTATCTTTAAACCATGAAGGAGACCAAGCTTAATTGGGTCATTCTTTTTTTCTTGTTAAACCATGAAGGGGACCGAGCATACTTGTGTCATTCTTTCATGCTTGTTAAACCATGAAGGAGACAAAAAATACAAACAAAATAAAAAAATGAGTGGGGGTTTTCACCATTGGTCTATTCTGAAAATGGAAACATCAGTCGAGTCTCCCATGAACATGGCACATGTTTGAGTACTCATATTACAGTTGGGTTTTAGCTTGTCTAGGAGTCATCGCAGTAATATGGGTTTGAGATATGCCTTCGACTGCTTACTCTTCTAGTCATCATGTAGACTGCTTCAATGCCTCTTGCATTGTTGCACTATATTCATCCAAATCTTATGTTTTGCTTCTATGTCACCATTGTGTCGTGCTATATTTTCAAAGGAAGTTTAAGCCTGAGTCAACTATCTATTGTTTTGTTTCTTTTTCGACTCGACCATCCTTGTGTCAATTGTACTTAGTGATACTCTCTCTTCACACCATCTGTTGGTGTATGTTTCATGTCAATTGATGGGGGATACATCAAGGCCCTCCTTTGACTGATATCTTCCTATTGAATTTAGAAAATTATCTAGGAAAGGGATCTAGAAACTAGCTAGTACCTTGGATCTTGCAGTCCTCAGTGGCAGGCCTCCTCATGATCGAAAAAGGATTTACCTCATTGAACCCTAATCGATTGATTCTATGAGTGCTCGAAACCAGCTCATCCATTCACACTCGTTAGATTGTACTAGGAAACTTGGGGTCCATCTTCATCATCGTCGAGTCCCCTCAATGTTGTTAATGGTATACATCAATGACTGGTAATCAAATGGTTTATATTATGCTCGACATCATCTCATCTATTTGCATGTTGTAGATTTGTACCATCAGGGTTTGGGACGAAGACCTTGGGTTGGGGCCATATCCTTCTTTTACAACATCCCCTCCCAAGTTGTGATGGAGTATATCACTTGTATATGAGTACTTTGAAGACTTTGGGGGGACTTCCCTTAGTGCTTGTTGTCTTCCTGATATCTATATGTTGTGTCATAGATCCACATTATATTCGTTGGTGGCTATGATTGAGTTCATTATGTAGACCGACATTGTATTTTCTTGTGGCTACGGTATTATTGATGACATGGATCCACTATGTATTCTTTCATGGTCATGGTCTAGAATTTCATATCATGGATCCACAGTGTATTTTTTGGTGGACATGCTCATTCAGAGTCTGAGTATGTCTACCTAGGGGATGGTCTATTTATACTCTCATCCTTGGTGTTTGATTGCAGGACCTCTTTGACTTCTACAACGCCTTTTCTTTGTCCTCATGCTACCTCACATGGACATTATTTTATTGTAATGTATTTCATCAATTCATTCCTTTCCCAACCTCACACTTTTGGAGAAATTTGTTATAGCCTTAATTTCCACCCTATAGGCCAAAGAGGAATCCATAAGATGATGTAAGCCAAAATGCACATGTTTCCTAAGAATTTAGCACTTTTGGAGATCCTCATTAGACACATAATAGACAACCAGTGAGGATTCTGATAGGTCACTAGTGTTGGGTAAGTGTTATATTCTTTGCATGAGTATGCATTGGGCGCGTAGGGGGGCTTTGAGGGGGCACTCAACCCTCCATGCGAGGGTTTGGGGGCAGCACCCCCGAGAAGAAAAAATTCTGCACCGGGACCACATTTTTATGCCTTGGGACCACATTATATTTAGGTAGTTTTTTGGCACATGGTTTCTTTGCCGATGGTTTTCTATTTCCAGTTAAGGAATTAGGGTTTTGGACTAATACAAGTCATTGGGTTAGGGTTTTGGATGCCACTGGATCCTATATGTATTTTGTATTATAAACATTGTAAATGAGGAATAATATAGAATATGTTGGTTTTCCCGGTTTGGGTTTCTAAGGGAAAAATCTATGTGTAATGTTTGTATTTGCCATTGTATCTTTTCTATTCCTTTACTGAATATTTGTTTGTAGTAGATATTGTACAAGGTTATAATCTACAACTAGTAGCTCAATAAGCGAGGATCCTCACAAGTCACTAGTAGCTCAAGAAACCACCTATGATGAGTATCTTCGACTATAGAGATCCATTCTTATGTGGCATAGCCTCAACATGGTAAGACATATGATGGCAACAACGGATTATGAGATCATTGATTATGAAAAAGATCCTTGGCATAAGCCTAGCAATGGGCTCTACTTGGCATAAAGCATCAAAATTCATAATGCATTTTACATAGGTGTGTGGTGTGAGTGTCTTTTGTTTTGTGTATATCATATCCAAAAATTCCAAAAATATTTTATTTTTTGTGATTACACTATGCGTTTTGACCCTATAATCTAGTTTACATGTGTTGATAGGAGGGTATGAGGACTTTTTTACACATATGGAAACTTCCACTAAAATTGAGGTATGTTTTGTCATATATGGGTAGGTTTTTCCCTACATTCACCGTCTTGCACTATTAACCATCAATACTGCCAACATTATGCCTTAGGTCTCAACCTGGCCAGTTGTAACACTAGCCACTCCTTTTGCACATTGTAGTTGGTTCATTAGATCCTACTGTTCATGGTAACCCTAGTTAGCACTCATATTTCCATCCACTGCCCATGTTGCAATTTCTCGTAGGCTCGTGAGCCCTCCTTCAGCCCCACCATGACTTGATGATTTAGCCTCATTCTTCTCTGTTCATCTATTTTCCGGCCACATCTCGTGGGGGTTCCCAAAAACATTTTTCTTGTTTCTTAATGGTTGCCTATGCATTTGTTGCTCGCATCATGATTCACATTTTTTCACTATTGGTTTCCCATATCTCGCTTACCGCTATGCAGTAGCCTTGACCATCCGCCTCTTGCATTATTTGTCCTCCATTTTTCATCCACCTACCCAGGGAGAGAACAACTGCTAAGAGTGGATCTCACTTTCCAGTAGTATTTGCATTCCTCATTGCTTAGGTCGATCCCATGCACCTAGAATATTGGAACATGTTGTTAATACACTTGTTCTCTCTTACCGAGTATACTTTTATCTCTTTTTCATACTTGTAAAAGGACATGAAAAAGACACTATCGAGTACTTTTTTATCTCTTTTTTGGGCTTGTTAAAACCAAATGAGAAAGACACATCGATCTTACTTGCATCATTCTTTCATTATCTATAAACCATGAAGGAGACCAAGCTTACTTGGGTCATTCTTTTTTTCTTGTTAAACCATGAAGGGGACCAAGCATACTTGCATCATTCTTTCATGCTTGTTAAACCATGAAGGAGACAAAAAATACAAACAAAATAAAAAAATGAGTGGGGGTTTTCACCATTGGTCTATTCTGAAAATGGCAGCATCAATCGAGTCTCCCGTGAACATGGCACATGTTTGAGTCCTCATATTACATTTGGGTTTTAGCTTGTCTAGGAGTCATCGCAGTAATATGGGTTTGAGATATGCCTTCGACTGGTTACTCTTCTAGTCATCATGTAGAGTGCTTCAATGCCTCCTGCATTGTTGCACTATATTCATCCAGATCTTATGTTTTGCTTCTAAGTCACCATTGTGTCATGCTATATGTTCAAAGGAAGTGTAATCCTGAGTCAACCATCTATTTTTTTGTTTCCTTTCTGAGTCTACCATCCTTGTGTCAATTGTACTTAGTGATACTCTCTCTTCACACCATCTGTTGGTGTATGTTTCATGTCGATTGATGGGGGATACATCAAGGCCCTCCTTTGACTAATATCTTCCTATCGACTTTACAAAATTATCTAGGAAAGGGATCTAGAAACTAGCTAGTACCTTGGAGCTTGCAATCCTCATTGGCAGGCCTCCTCATGATTGAAAAAGGGTTTACCTCATTGACCCCTGATCGATTGATTCTATGAGTGCTCGAAACCAGCTCATCCATTCACACTCGTTAGATTGTACTAGGAAACTTGGGGTCCATCTTCATCATCGGTGAGTCCCCTCACTGTTGTTAATGGTATACATCAATGACTAGTAATCGAACAGTTTATACTATGCTCGACATCATCTCATCTATTCACATGTTGTAGATTCGTACCATCGGGGTTTGGGATGAAGACCTTGGGTTGGGGCCATATCCTTCTTTTACAACATCCCCTCCCAAGTTGCGATGGAGTATATCACTTGTATATGAGTACTTTGAAGACTTTGGGTGGACTTCCCTTAGTGCTCGTTGTCTTCCTGATATCTATATGTTGTGTCATAGATCCACATTGTACTCATTGGTGGCTATGATTGAGTTCATTACGTAGACCGACATTGTATTTTCTTGTGGCTACAATCTTATTGATGACATGGATCCACTATGTATTCTTTTGTGGTCATGGTCTAGAATTTCATATCATGGATCCACAGTGTATTTTTTGGTGGACATGCTCATTCAGAGTCTGAGTATGTCTACCTAGGGGATGGTCTATTTATACTCTCATCCTTGGTGTTTGATTGCAGGACCTCTTTGACTTCTGCAACTCCTTTTCTCTGTCCTCATGCTGTCTCACATGGACGTTATTTTATTGTAATGTATTTCATCAATTCATTCTTTTTCCAACCTCATACTTTAGGGGGAATTTGTTATAGCCTTAATTTCAACCCTATAGGACAAAGAGGAATCCATAAGAAGATGTAAACCAAAATGTACATTTTTAATAAGAATTGAGCCCTTTTGGAGATCCTCATCAGACACATAGTAGACAACCAACGAGGATCCTAATAGGTCACTAGTGTTGGGTATGTGTTATATTCTTTGCATGAGTATGCATCGGGTGCATAGGGGGGCTTGAGGGGGGGCTCAACCCCCCGTGTGAGGGTTCAGGGGTAGTGCCCCCGAGAAGAAAAAATTCTGCATCGGGACCACATTTTTCTGCCTCGGGACCGCATTATATTTAGGTGGTTTTTTGGCACATGGTTTCTGTGCCGATGGTTTTCTATTTTCGGTTAAGGAATTAGGGTTTTGGACTAATCCAAGTCATTGGGTTAGGGTTTTGGATGCCGCTGGCTCCTATATGTATTTTGTATTGTAAACATTGTAAATGATGAATAATATAGAATATGTTGGTTTTCCCGATTTGGGTTTCTAGGGGAAATATCTATGTGTAATGTTTGTATTTGCCATTGTATCTTTTCTATTCCTTTACTGAATATTTGTTTGCAGTAGATATTGTACAAGGTTATAATCTACAACTAGTAGCTCAATAAGAGAGGATCCTCACAAGTCACTAGTAGCTCAACAAGTGAGGATCTTTAAAACTTCTATATTTGGGGATTTATGAGGTGATAGGGGAGGAATCAATTATATCTCCATGGAAAGAGATTTGCAACTCACATTATTCGATTTTGTAGTGGTCTCTAGAATATCTAGAATCTCTCCAAAACCTCCTCCAAAGATCTATATAATAAAGGCATGTCTTGGGTAAGAGGGGCAGAATTCAAGAACAATGTTATGTTGCCCATATGTAGAGGAACTCTTCCTACCTATCATAGCTAGAAATCAAAGATCCTAGCGTGATCAAGAAGCTGAGGAGGAGGAGCAAGGAGTCGGGGGAGAATGGCATCATCACAAAGGTATGATTGATGTAATTTCTCTTACATTCATTGATAGATCATTGGTTTTCCTCCAGATTATTTGTGTTTAATTCATAAATGGTTTAGATCCAATTTTATAAGTGATAGATCAAAGTAGATCTAGTAAATTTGATTATTCCTAACACTAGAGAAAGAAGAAGATTGGTAGTGTTTGTTGCTTGTGTTTAGGAAGCAAGTGATAGGAGCTAGAGATGGAACTTCAGATCTACATTACCCAGGACATGTAGGAACAACCTTCAGTTTAAAGGTATGTTGATCTACCTTTCTTTGGTGTAAAGGGAATTTTTGAATCTAGATCTAGGGAAACCATAGGAGTCTAAACACTATTCTGTCTAGGATAACTAGGGTAATCCTGGGGAGATATTGTTGATCATTCATTGAGATCCCTCTAAGATTTTTCCCATAATAAGGAGAAACAAGAAGTTTACACTTTAACAACCCTATGGATTCCTTAACTAGTTATTTCCTGGGTCAACCATCCTTCCCTTACTTACCGGGTTACACCTATTATCCCTTGCTTTCCAAATTATAAACCTTTAGACTTTATGTATCCCCCAGGAAGATTGCAAGGAGAAGGAGAGCCACTTTGCACCTCTTCAACATGGGGAGATTTTTTCATCCATTATTTGTTGAAATGTAATAATTACTCCCAAATATTTCCCAACAATAAATGAAGTTAATGAAGTAAGATTTCAGACATATGCTACCTAGATTTTGTTCTAGAGACATCTTCTCTAGAACCTTGGTAATGAGTTCTCCAAACTATTCTTGATGGAAGCCTAGATCTTTCATTGTTGTATATATACCTGTTTTCAGTATCTATGGAATATGAAGAAAAAATTGAAGAGCGTAGATTCAGTTTTTTATGATATTGTGTGAGCACTTCTGAGTCAATATATAGTGGTAGTTGTTCAATCTTTCATATTGGTATCAGAGAGGGTTTCATATTGGTATCATAGAGGGTCTGGTCCTGGCTCTCTCACAGGAGGGCCCAGATTCCCTAAAATCATTGAAGAAAGTGACAGAGCAGTTGTTGTTGAGCAAATTTTTTCTTGTATCAGAGCCCTGAAGACTGTGAGGTTGTTGTAGTGTTGAAAGTAAGGTAGAGGATGTGTTGAAGATTGATCCATCGTTTGAAAGCATGGAAGGGTTGTGACCTACAAGGATACCACATAGAAGAGCTGCGACCTAAGTTATTTGGTGCCCATATCAGTGCACTGGAGAAGAAGTGCTCTCGGATCGATGTGTTGGAGTAGAGGTGCGCTTATATCATTTGTTGTTGAGACCGTGTAGAGACGATGTGCACTTAGACCATTGCTTCCAAGAATTGTTGTCTGCTATTTATCACTAAGGTGAGGGGCGATCATCATTTGGTGGGTGAATAGAGAGGTATTATCTGCCATCGTTTGGAGAAAGTAGTGAAGCTTCCAATGGAAGGTGCATGTTGCATTTGTTGTTGGAAATTGAGTTGTACAGACATGTGAAGGCCCACATAATTCATGGTAATTGCAAGATATCACTGGAGCCAAAGAGAGACCGATCTACTAGGAAGAGTCGCAGGGTGAGAGACGTACGTTTGAGAGAAAGGGGCCAAAGTTTACCACGAAAAAGGGCCATGTTGGGAGAGCACTTGTACTCTCCAGGCATATCCCCTTTCATACTTATGCCCAGCTAAATAATGCCTCCGAGGAAATTGGATCTTGGCACCTTAGGAAATATGCCCAATTATTAAGCAATAAATCTTTTTTTTAGTGTGGACAACTCGATGCAAATGCCTCTAATTTTTATTTCACCCGCGAAGTTTTCTGGTCTGAAAATCCTCCAAACATAGCAGCTTGTTTTGCACATTTTAGGCACGGCTAATCTTGTGGGAGTTTTGTATATGGCCACGAAATGTGTTGAAGAGATGGAGAAATGACTGAGGAAACACTGAGGAAGAACAAAAGATATTGCGTCAAGGGTTCAACATTCTACATGGAAAAAGCATTTATAAAGAGTCGAGATTGTGGATTTTCTTTAAATCGAGGGAATCAGATTGCGTCATAGGCTTACTTGCAACATGGAGAGTGTTCAAATGATAAAGACCCATGTTCAAAACCCCTGCTTTGATATTTCGGATTTTAAAGACCTTGATTTTAGAAGCTAGAAGTTATGAACCCTAGTGGAGATGGTTGAGGTGGGTGCAAGATCTGTTGTTCTGGAGTTTCCTACTTGAAGAAGAGGATCCCATGTCCTAGGAGGAGAAAAAATTCATTTTAGGAGAAGATCATATCCAATGTGCACCTGGAATGAGGAGCAAACTTGGATTTTAGGAGAAGATCATATCCAATGTGCACCTAGAATGAGGACACTATAGATCTATAACCTACCGTATGTGAGAAAGAAGAAGCGGGTGAAGATTACCATGCATGACACATGTCATCTATGAAAGATAATCTTTACATTTGAGAAAAGTAGGTATACATATTTTTAATTCATATGGTTGTGCTTTGTCAAGTATGGCTATCGATAATTTTGAAAGCTTGGATTTGAACCTGTGACCTCTTAAGAGGAAACACATGTTCTTAACCACTAGGTCCACTCAAGCTATATATAAAATAAAATAATATAAAATGGTGAACTTTACATATCGTCAAAGATCTTGCATTCTATGCATAGCTTCATTTCTTCACATATACAAAAATTCAGATCTTACTCACAAAAATGTGAATTCTTGTTTTAACCTTGGAACAAAGTGTTAACATTATCAACAAAACACATGATGCTTGTAATAGGATCCAAAAACAAGACACTATATTACTAAGTTACGCCAAAAAAAGAGCCTATCCTCTGAATGCTTGAGAAATGAGAAGACCCAAAATGTATAGCTAAAAAGTTAATATAGATAGAAGAAAGAAGTGGGCCCTTCATTTCCATCTACCCAGAGATTGTAGTTTATCCTTCCTTCAACCTTTGACAAGGCTTTCTTCAAGAGATAATCAGCTTCCATGTTTAGCTCCATGTATACATGGGTGAAGTAGATCTCTTTAAAAGTGATCTTGAGCCTATTAATTTTGTCCATCCAACCCATTAAAGAGGTAACATGTAGCTTTCACTTTTCCTTCAACTATTCTATGATTATCTTCGAATCACCAATTACATGTATAAACTCTATATTCAATCGTACAGCTAGGGATAGGGTTGCCCATGCACCAAGCAATTTTTCTCTAGTATTAGTCCCACAACCATAGTTAAAAGTCCACTTAATGAATGTATTTGAACTAGTCTTTAGCAGGCCCCTCGCACCACATCTATGGTCATTTAAATCCGTAGCTCGATCGAACCAGCACATTGTAGGGGAATAAAGACTCGGACTCTGAAGTATTCAAGGAGAGGACTTATTCAAAGGTGGCCCGGTAGGAAGTGTTTCTTTGAATTTACAAACAACAGAGAAGCTAGAAGGAATGTGTCCTTCAAAAATTACATTGTTTCGCTCCAACCAGACATACCAGCAAAGAATAGCAGGGAACGTTTTGAAAAACACCTCTTTATTTACCCAGTTTTCTAGGCATTCATTTAAAGTGCTTCCTTCCCAAACAACCAAGTTTTTAAGTTATTTTTTTATCCTCAACCAGACTTCCCGAAAGAATCTGCAAGATACAAAAATGTGATACACAGTCTCAACATCTTTGTAGCATAATGGACAACGATTTGGGCCTTGCCAAACCTTTTTTTGTAGAGAATCCCATGTTAGGATTTTGTTCTCACTTGATAAACATATAAACAATTTAATATTTTGTGCCATATCCCACTTCCACAAGTCTCTTTTCCATCCCCCAATAACATTCAACCATTTCTTTTTTGCGAGAGCCATATATATATATA
>JZKD02S2044368.1:469511-479716 GCA_000966675.3 Picea glauca | reverse complement strand
GAACCCAAACCTAAATGTAATCCAAGTATATTTAAGCTAGTGAGTTGTTTAGACATCATTTTTTTAATACACCTTTCATGACATGGTGCACGCATATACCGCGCAGTAAAGTGATGTAGTGTGCACATTTCTGGATATCCCGCGCAATAACTAAAGTGCGCGCAACCTTAAAGACAAAAGATACAGCGCACAGTAACTAAAGTGGGCACAACCTCAAAGACAGAAGATACAACGCGCAGTACCTAAAGTGCGTGCAACCTTGAGGTCAGTGGATACCACGTGAAGTAACTAAAGTGCATGCAATATTAAGGTCAACAAACCTTTGTGTATATGATATGCGTTATAGGCTGGTGAGCTAGTATTATAAGACATAATGCTTATGTTTTGGAATTAGGCCAAAGTGCCTATTTTGTATATGTTTCATGATTAATATAAAAAATATACATCGTTGCGTGCAGACCAACCACGATAAAAGAGAAGGGGGACTAGATTCCACCGGTTAGGGAAAGGGAGATCCAAAAAGGAATATTATATTAATATTTCTTTAAAACATAAAGTATGGATAATTAATTTATCCTAAGTCCTAAAGTAGGGGACAAGTGTTTCAAGAGCATCTTCCAACATGACAAGTGTCAAGATGGATACATGCATACTTAGTTTCGAGACTTAGTTCCTTTGGGAAAATCAGCCATTGTGGGGAAGAAGGGTGAGGAAGAATAAGGGAGAATCTTACCATTTTTCCTTCGACCAGAGAACCAGTATCCATGATACATTTCGTCAGTCCTTGAACTACCTCATATATTTCTACCACCGTAACCAGACCAGATTGATAACCATTCATGTTGGTGTTCCTGTCAGCTTGGGAGCGAGATTGAAGAGGCAGGTTGTCAGGCCCGTCAACAATTCTCTGAGTGAGAGAATTTTTAGGGATCGAATTCCTAAAGGTGCTAAACTGCGGCTACAATGCTCTGAGACTTATGGTCTGGCCTATTTCTAAAGCCTTGGAAGGGAAGTGGGGCAGTCGAATGACTGTTGAGCACACCTCCTTGGGTGGGACGGGCATGCGGGGAAGGAGAGGTTGTAGGCTGTGGTTGAATGAACACCTTAGAGGGAGTCTTTTGGGTTGACCGTGAACCTATAGCCTGGTTAGGAATCCCTTTCCTGGGTGGAGTCTAGTCCCAGCTCAGGGGTGACTCACTATTGAGAGTGATGAACAGTGTAGTCTAAGGTCAGGAGGTTCGTGGACGGTCTGCGCACAGTTGGTGACATTCTCACTAAGATAAGTACCAATTATGTGATGAATTTACATGTTGCATTGTCATTTATGTGTTATTTTATGCGTTTTATTGCTTGTGTGAGAATAACTGTCCATATGTTTAAGGGTAGACCCATGTATACGCTGCATGTCTATGTTTACTGTTAATTCAGTTTGAAATCATATGTTTACAAAATGCAACTGTTTGTTTATGATTTATATGAGAAGATTCTGCTAGAGCATTGCGTGTTTATGTTTATTTTCATGCAGTTAAGTATGTATGTATTTCTGTGTGTGTATATACATATATAAAAGAGAAAAATTTACATGACATAGCTCAATTGAATACTGGGGTGTTACAATATGATGTCAGAACTAAGTTGAGTGTCTGAGTAGTGGCATTCCCTGACCTGTTGGTGGTTGGGGGTATGCTACAGTATGGTATTAGAGCCTCATTTTTTGACACTGAGATTGAATGGGCCAAACATATCGAATGGAGATGATATTACAATATGGTATCGATTACAGTATGGAATACAGTATATTGTGTTTATGGAAAATTGAGCCATCGCGCAGAAGAATAATATGTAAGGGTGTGCACACTAAATTTAGCATTGCGCGGAGTGCATACACATGGTAAGGGTGCACGTGTTGTGCGTAGTATGGTAAGGCACAGTGAAGTTTGGTTGGTGCGCACATAGTAGGAGTATGAGTTGTATCGCTATAGAGAAGACAAAGGTGTGTGCAAGTAGTTGTGCGTGGTAGGGACAGAGTATTCAATGGGACATACATATTATTGTACATGGTAAGGCATATTGAACTTTAGCACAGTGAAATGCATAGAGAGAAATGCATGTGAAATATCTGAGTGCGATACAAAAATAGTGCGCAATGGATATTGGTGCACAACGCAGAAGTAGTGCGCGCAAGTTATTGACGCAACAAAGAGGAAATGTATAATAAATACAGGTGTGCAGAAACCTGATTTACCTTATAAAGTCGCTTGCACGATAAATAAAGGTGCACAAGTTGAATTTTATGCGTGCAAAATCATCTAAAAAGATAATTAAGACGACGAGCCTGAGTTTAAATGGGAAATTTACATAGTATTCAAAGAAAGAGGAATACACAATTGCATTGAAATATTATTTAAAATGAGTCAAGTGAGTGAGATGAATTCTGGGTTTTAATCAAATAGTTGAAGGTGAAATATAAGTTACCAGAAGACACATAATATTAAAGGAAACAAGATTCGTAACATCATCAGTGGAATCTTTTCATAAGCAGTACAAAATCTTCTTTTACACGTGCATATTCATTCAAAATCCAAAATTACAAAAGGGGATGATTTAAAATAGTAGTGGTCCTATTTAAAGAGACTGTTCAAGAATAGGTCTATCATCTGCGGAGCTTCCTTACCTCTGCTATCATCTATCCAAAAATCGTTGAAATATACTCAATTGTATTTGAGGGCTCATTTCAACTTAGCTAACTCCTCCTTTAAAGAATCTAACCAGACCGGTTGATTCTCTCCAACACTCTCAGCCACTTCAGCGAAGGGTTCTTTCTTCTATCGCTTGCTTTGTTTCTTCTTAGCAGCTGGTCTGTTGATAACTAGATCTCTCATGATTGGATTCATCCTGATTTCCAATATCGAATCAATAATGGGTACTGTGTGAAATTTAGTCACCAATATCTACGCGACTACCTTTTCCTTCGTACTCCCAGGAAAATTTAGCAAGTTGCCTGAATAACCAGTCTCATTGGATTTAATTGATTCCATATACCTCAATTTTGTGGACACCATAATACTTTTGAAAATATGAGAAGTTCGAACCAATTTGGAGACTGCTCACTGATGGATAAGATGTTTCTTCCATACCTGAGAATTGGTAATTATAGATCCTCAATCATGAATCCCTGTCAGACTTGTGCACAAGTGCAATGGGTTTCCATGCTTGGTTAATCCATTTCAAATGATTAAAATTTTTGAGTTTGTTACATGGCGGTGTTCACCTAACTTCAAACAGCTGTGATGTACGAGCGAATGAGACGGGGTGATCTGACTAACCGTCACCCATCCCACAAATGGTGGATCTGACATATTGAAGCACGTGACATCGGAACTTATGCAAAAGTGGTTTCAACAAACCACCTTTCACTGATGTATCTATGTGCGATGATGTAGTTCTTGCTAAGTTCTCAAAACTTGGGTCTTGTCTAAGAATTGTCATGGTGGAAACACCAAGAAATAAAAAAGGATAGTTCTGATATAATTATTGAGCCAAAATAGTTCATAATTCTCGTGGATTGTTGATTTAGTTAACCTAATATGTTTTAATGGCTGCACATTTTGCATAATTAACAACAACTAGATCATATCAGATCAAGTATCGAATCCATAGGAATGGAAGAGACACGGGGAAATTATAGTCAATAGGATGGGAGCTTAGGGATGAATGTCCATTTAGACATTGAAGGAACAAACTCCAATGGACATGGAGAGGAAAGAAATGAAAACATGAATATGGTAGAGACCATTACAAATTTTCAAAAATATGTCCAAATCCATAAAGTTGATAATGAAAGGCTTATGAGAGCCAAAGAGCAGCAGGATGACTTCAACATGAAGTTATTGCCAAGTCTGAACATAATAGAAAAGAAATTGGAAAAAGAAAGTGACTCAAGCAAATCTGGAAGTCACAAACCTTCAGATGATAAAAAGAAATCAAGAAATGTTAGCAGATGCCACCACCTCTCCCTGAAGCATTCCAATAAAAGAGCAGGTAGCAGCACAAGTCCATTTCATAGTAGACAACATAAGAGGTTTGGGGTGGATGAACTACGAGGAGAAATGAACAAAATCAAACCTCCTACATTTGATGGTGAACACAAGAAGGATGAAGACGCAGAAACATGGTTGTTGGGCATGAGAAATTATTTTCAATTACACAATTATTCTTCTCATGCAGAGGGTAGAATTTCCATCTATCAACTCAAAGGAAAGGCATCCATGTGGTGGGATCAACTTGTGCAGGTACAACACATTAAAGAGAAGAGCATTACTTGGAGGGAATTTAAGAAGTATTTTGAGAAGAAATACTTGACTAAGAGATATTATGACAATAAAATGACATAGTTCTTTGAACTCAAACTTGGAAGCATGACCATAGATGAATATGAAAGAAGATTCCTAGAACTGTTGAAGTATGTCTCCTTCATCAAGGATGAAACAGTTAAAATTCAAAGGTATTTGAGTGGATTTCCAGCATTCATCAGTGACAAAATACAATATGATGATCCCAAGACATTGGAAGAGACCATAAGGTGAGCTAAATGTCTATATGATCAGGAGAAAGAAAGGCCAAATTTCTAGAAATCTTGGGAAAACAAAAAGAAGTTCAAGGTGGATCAGAGGAAGAAAGGATTTAAACCATCATTCTTCATAAATAGTCCACAAGGACCATCAAATTCTAAAGAGCCCAAAATGATAGAGGCAGAAGGCCAAAGGCCAAGGAAACCACCTATTCAATGTTGGGGTTGTAAAGGAGATCATAGATTCAGAGATTGTCCTCACAGAGGTGAAAAAGGAGGGACTGTTTATAATGTACAGCAAGTTGAAACAGTGGGGAACATGGGCATAAATGTGCCAAGGATCTATACAGCCCTGGATAACAAGCAAGAAGAATATCAGTCACACATAATTGAAGTGGAAGGTATGATTAACAACCAAACCATTGCTATTTTAATTGATTCAGGAGCTAGTCATAGTTATATAGACCCTAAGATGGTAGAAAGTTTGCAATTTCCAAGAATCAAGCATGAAAAATATTGGTTGGTACAGTTGGCTACACGAGCCAAAAGAAAGGTTAATGATATGGTTAAGTCATGTCTCATGGACATGAACGGACTGAGCACCAAGGAAGATTTGAATATCTTACCTTTAGGTTCCTATGACTGTTTAATTGCGATGGATTGGTTGGACCCACATCATTCTCTATTGGATTGTCATAACAAAGCAATCACATGACTAGATGAAGAAGGAAACCAAAGGAAAGTGCAGGGAATTCCCAGGGCAGTGACCGTTAGAGAAATTTCAGCATTGCAGCTGAAGAAATGTTATAGAAGAGGATGCCAAATATTTAAAGTTCATATCGAGGAGACACCTAAAGACAAAGTGCCAAATTTGGAGGATTATGCAGTCCTGAAAGAGTTTGAATATGTATTCAAGAAAGTACCAGGACTAGCCCCAAGGAGAGACCTTGATTTTTCTATAAATCTGACACCAGGAGCAGCTCCCATGTCAAAGACTCCTTATAGAATGAGTACACCAGAATTGAAAGAGTTGCAAATGAAGCTTGAAGAAATTCTGAAAAAGGGTTATATACGCCCAATTGTATCACCTTGGGGTTCCCCAGTCTTGTTTGTGAAAAAGAATGATGGAACGTTGAGATTGTGCATTGATTTTAGACAGTTGAATAAAGTGACTGTAAAGAACAAGTATCCTCTACCAAGGATCGATGATCTTTTTGATCAACTGAAGGATGCAAAGATCTTTTCAAAGATAGATCTCAGATCGGGATACCATCAAGTAACGATTGAGGAAGATATCAAAAAGACCACCTTTAGGACAAGGTATGGTCATTATGAGTTCACAGTGGTGCCATTTGGGTTCTGAAATGCACCAGCTATTTTCATGTGCTTAATGAATGGTGTTTTCCGAGAATATTTAGACAAATTTGTCATTGTCTTTTTGGATGAGATTCTTATATACTCTAAGACAAAAGAAGAGCATGAACATCATTTGAGGATGGTGTTGCAAGTATTAAGGGAGCATCAGTTGTATTCCAAATTGAGAGTGCTCATTTTATCAAAAGAAAATTTATTACTTGGGGCATATCATCTCAAAAGATGGGATAATAGTGGACCCTGAGAAGATTGGACCAAGGATTGTGACATAGGTCAGATCATTCATGGGCCTTGCAGGATACTACAGGAGATTCATTGGAGGATTCTCAAAGATAGCACACCCAATCACTTCCTTGCAAAGAAAGGGTATGAAGTTTCAGTGGACGTCGGACTATGAAAGTAGTTTCCAACATTTGAAACAATTATTGACAAGTGCTCCAATACTAAGGATTGTAGACCCAAATGAAGATTTCATTGTATGCACCGATGCATGTAATGAAGGACCTGGAGGAGTCCTCTGTCAAAATGGATTTGTGATATGTTATGAATCAAGGAAGTTGAAGGAGCATGAAAGAAACTATGCCACTCATGATTTGGAGTTGGCAGCCATAGTGCATGCCCTGAGGAAATGGAGACACTACCTCATGGGAAAAAGGTTTGAGATAAAAACAGACCACAATGGTTTGAAATATTTATTTGATCAGCCAAATCTAAATGCTAAACAAAGCATATGGTTAGAATTTCTAAGCGAATATGACTTTGATATAAAGCATATCAAGGGGAAGGAAAATAAAGTGGTGGATGCACTCAGAAGGAGGGCGCATGAGCTTCATGCTACATCCATTAGCATGTATCAAACTGATGTTAAAAGAAAAATTATGGAGGCTGCAAATACAGACCTACAATACTGAGAATTGATAGCAAAACTACAGCAAGGTAAGACACCACAAAAGATGGATATTTATAAGTTGGGAGTAAATGGAATACTATTGCAGAAGAACAGAATTTTTGTACCAAATGTCCAGGACTTGAAACGTATAATTTTGCACGAGATGCATAATGTTCCTTATGCAGGGCACCCTGGATATCAAAAAACTGTAGTAGCGGTCAAGAGCCAATACTTTTGGCTAGGTATGAAGGAATAAATTGCAGAATACATTGCTAGGTGTATGGAATGCCATAAAGTTAAAACAGAGCATAGGAACCCAGCAGGATTGTTGCAACCTTTGCCCATTCCTGAATTCAAATGGGAAGTCGTGACAATGGATTTTATTATGGGATTGCCCAGAACAAGCAAGCTGCATGATTAGATTATGGTAGTGGTGGACAAGCTTACAAAAGTTGCTCATTTTGTTCCACTAAAACCTACTCACAAGGAAACAAATGTTGTTGATATTTTCATGAAGGAAGTGGCATGATTGCACGGAATTCCTAAAACGATTGTGTCTGACAAAGATCCGAAGTTCACCTCGAATTTCTAGAAAGGATTGTTCAAAGGATTCAGAATGAATCTGAACTTTAGTACAACTTACCATCCTGAGACTGATGGTCAGACGAAGAGGGTGAATAGAGTGATAGAAGATATATTGAGAATGTATGTGATGGATAAACCATCAAAATGGGAAGACTACCTACATTTAGTAGAATTCGCTTTCAACAATGGGTATCAGACATCATTGAAGATGAACCCATTTGAAGCACTTTACGACATAAGGTGTAGTCCTCCAGTAAGCTAGGATAATCTAGTTGATAGAATAGTAGTCAGGCCAGAGTTCCTCAAGGACATGGAGGACCAAATGTTTAAAATTAAGCAGAATTTGAAAGCTTCCCAAGATAGAGAAAAAAGTTATGCTGATAAAAACATAATCCATAGAGAATTCAAAGTGGGTGATCATGTTTTCCTGAAAGTGAAAGCTAACAGGAGTTCCCTGAAGCTGGGAAGCTGCGCCAAGTTGGCAGCTAGATTTTTTGGACTAGTTGAAATCCTAGAGAGGATTGGTCCAGTTGCTTATATGATTGCATTGCCTGCATCTATGTCTATTCATAATGTATTCCATGTATCATTGCTAAAGAAATACATATATGATGCTAATCATGTTATTGATTGGAATGTTATTCAGGTGGAGCAAAAAGGCGCTTTCCAAGTGCATCCCTTGCACATTTTGGATTGGAAGATCAAGCAACTCTGGAATCGAACCATAGGGCTTGTAAAGGTCTAATGGACCTAGTACAGACCTAAAGATGCTACTTGGGAGCATGAGGATGCAATGCGGGTAGAATACCCGCATCTTTTTGAAAAATTTTAAAATTTTTGTTGTATATCGGTACATGATGCACTGAGGATAGTGCATAAATAAGGACGGGGGGGGGATTGTAATATCCCTCGGCTAAACCCAAATGTAAATGTAATCCAAGTATATTTAAGCTAGTGAGTTGTTTAGACATCATTCTTTTAATACACCTTTCATGCAATGGTGCATGCATATACTATGCAGTAAAGTGATGTAGTGTGCACATTTCTGGATATCACGCGCAGTAACTAAAGTGCGCACAACCTTAAAGATAGAAGATACAACAAGCAGTAACTAAAGTGTGTGCAACCTTAAAGATAGAAGATACAACGCGCAGTAACTAAAGTGCGTGTAGTAACTAGAGGATATTGCGCGCAATATTAAGGTCAGTGAACCTTTGTGTATATGATATGTGTTATAGGTTGGTGAGCCAATATTATAAGTCATAATTCTTATGTTTTTGAATTAGTCCAGAGCACCTAGATGTTAAAGGCCAGAGCACCTATTTTGTATATGTTTCATGATTAATATAAAAAATATACATCGTTGCGTGCAGACCAACCACGATAAAGGAGAAGGGGGACTAGATTCCACTGGTTAGGGAAAGAGAGAGCCAAAAATGAATATTATATTAATATTTATTTAAAACATAAAGTATGGATAATTAATTTATCCTAAGTCCTAAAGTAGGGGACAAGTGTTTCAAGAGCAGCTTCCAACATGACAAGTGTCAAGTTGGAGACTGTTGGTCACTATAATTGCTTAATTAATTTTAAACAACCAAGTGAAACATAAATTATCAACCCAGGGAAGTCTTTTGTTTCAAAGATAGCCATGCACTATATATGCTCAATTCCAAAAGCACTTAGTGTTGTAGTAAAGAAATTCACACTATTTATTCTTGCTTGAATGAACTGAAGCTCTGAATTAAATCACAGGAAAGCAATTCCCCTATTGCAATTCTTTTAAAGATTAATTAATAATCCTGGATTACATCAAAAGTAATACTACAATGGGAAAGAAAAACTGTCTTGCAATCAGAGAACATGACCCTTAATCTGAAACAGATACTCAGTACTAACACTCTTTCATGAAAACAATAATGCAGAAAACAATTAACTCTATCTAACAGAAACCAAAGCACTTAGTTCCTTTATGTCTAAGCAGGAGCCTTGAGCCTTACTTCTATTGTAGCACACTTGTGAGGTTGAGGTCTACAGAGAACAGGGCAGTCTGATTCCTTTCTTTCTAAGCAGGGATCTCTAACCCAGTTTCTGGATATCACCAAGGAAAGTCTACAGTGAATAGGATATTGGTTCTTTCCTTTCTGAGTAGGAACCCTTAATCCAATTCCTGGCCAACACACTTGCAGAGGTAAATGAAACCAATAGAAGACAAGGTGTTGTAGTCCCTTTCTGTCTGAGCAGGGACACTTTAACCAAATCTCTGCTAGCACACTTGCAGGGGTAAGGGAAATCTACAGAAGACAAGGTGTTGTAGTCCCCTTCTGTCTGAGCAGGGATACCTTAACCAAATCTCTGGCTAGAACACTTGCAGGGGTAAAGGAGATCTACAGAAGACAAGGTGTTGTAGTCCCTTTCTGTCTGAGCAGGGACACTTTAACCAAATCTCTGGCTAGGACACTTGCAGGGGTAGAGGAGATCTACAGAAGACAAGGTGTTGTGGTCCCTTTCTGTCTGAGCAGGGACACTTTAACCAAATCTCTGCTAATCTTACAAAATCATCACACAATATTGCTGGTAAAAAGAATTACAATTTCCATTCAATAACTAAGACAGAATCAATAGTGTTTCAGCAAAGCGGAATCCATTAAAATAGTGTTTCAGCAAATGAAAGTTAAACAAAACATAAACAGAAATTAAACAACACACTTCTAACTAATGGGTGAATCTTTTGATGAAGGTGGGCCCTCCCTTCTCACAAGATTCCCCTGAAACGGGAAAGCTTAG
>JZKD02S2044368.1:456092-469501 GCA_000966675.3 Picea glauca | reverse complement strand
AAATCAAATATATGAAATGTAATTTTTTAATCACTTAATCATTAATATTTTACCAAAGGAAAATCTCATGAGAGAACCAAAGGGATGTTTGAATCTCTACATTTGTGGATGGAATCCCTCTTAAACCTATCCACATAGAATACTACAAGAGTCATTTATTAATATTAAATATATTCCATATATTATTAGATTTTATAAATTTAACCATATTGAAGATACCATTCTTAATAGACCCTATTTATTTTTTGAACCATGGCAAAGATAAAAAAAAAAAATGAAAATTAAACAAAAATGAGGGGTTTTGGTGCCAGCAATTGTCTCCATATCTATTGACCAATTACAATGTCTTGGATGGGGAACGAAGTAACCACTACAAGTAAAATTCAATTTCATTTCATGCTTTCTTTTCCCTAAGTTGTTTTCTTTTTCCTTTATTCAAACCCACTTGTATATGAAGCAATATCATTCAATAGTCCAACAAAACTAGAATGGGAGGGGGACGACTAGTTTCTAACACAGTATTGGTTATTATGTTATGCTTGGAAATATCACTCAATAGTCTAACAAATCCAACATGGGATGGATCAAACACGTTTGGGTGGAATATTTAGGTTTCATGTTGATCCCACATTTTGGTCGAACATGTTAGGTCTATGTGCATAAGCTAGATTTCTACACCTTCTCCTAACAATTGTACTTATTGCATTTACAACATTCCATATTTTGTGCAAGAACATGCCCATATTTTATCATCAAGATGGAGTTAGAGATTGCAATCTCTACTACCTAATCCTGAACATGAACCTAACCCCTGATCGAATAACATGATAATCCAAATCCGCTAACCTATTACCCCCTAGAACCCACTAACATACCTTGGTCCATGACCTACTACCCTATAACCTACCCTCATGTGATTGCAAAACTCAAAATTTCTACTATATCTCACTTGCATGTTAGAGGTTCCCTATTCATGATGGCTTGTGTAGTAGCACAGGGGTCTATGAATGGCCCATGAAACACAAAGACAAATGTTATGGTCTAATACCCTAGTGCCAAGCCTCAAACCATGTCTGAAACATCAATAACAATCCCTAATGGCTTGGCTTGGGGGTGACACATTCTCTATATTTCTACAATTGGATGGAACATTGTCCATACATAGCTAGTGTCATGCACTATCTTTGGTTGAAAGATAAGTGTTCTATTTCTATTAAATAATTCTACAAATTGCTTTGCTATTTTTTTCGTGGAATATATGCATCATTGTTATGGATAAATCCATCCTACGAATCAGCCATATCTCTGTTGGATCTTCCCTTGATCAAAGAAAGACAGGAAGTATAGATATATATGGGGTTGTTGATAAAAAAGACTATTTTACAATCTTAAGATCAAACACATGAGGATATGAATCCCCCTACATTTTTAGAGAGGTGGTACTTCTCTTTGTCTTATAAACAAAAATACAACAAAATATGAGAAGGACCACATTCTATAAAGGCTAACATTCTCAATCAAAACAGTACCTAAGATTGGAACCAAGCACCTTTTAAAAAGAAACCATATATATACAATATTTTACAACATGGATTAAGAAAATATGATAAACAAAAGGTTGACATTTCCATCATAACATTTATCAAGACAGTAAAAAGGTATCCACAATAAAGGGACAAGGAAAATGGACCACATATGAAAGAGAACTTTAAATGAGCATTCCATTAAACACCAAAAATATTATGATGGATAAAATATTTGGAAACTCGAGCTTCAAGTTAAAGTATTTGAGAATACAATAATGTAGTATCCCAAGTAGTTCTCTCAGATTCTCAAAAAATAATATAATTATTTAAATAAAAATTAAATTTATTTAAAGAAAATATATGTATTTGTCCTTCAAAGAGGACTTGGATTGGGCTCCCACAGACCATAAATTGTAAAGACCTGGAAGATAAGAGGAAAACATTCAAGGGTCAGCCTAATTTTCACAAGATACTGGGAAACAAAGGCAATATGATGAATGATTGTAGAAGAAATAGACAGAAAGGGGGAACAAGGTTGTTGCTTGACTCACTCTGATGAAAAGTACTAATAAAAAACCACTTTCTTACAATTGATTCCTTTATGGGTGCATGTTGTGGTTGAGGTGGCATAACTTCTATAACTGCTTCTTGATTTTCCAGTTCGGTAATTTTGATTAATGCATTTTTCAACCACTCTTCAATGTATTCCCTTAAAGGTGCTATGATAATTTCATGCTTAGTTTTAATTTCAAATAGTTGATTTTCAAATTCCCTTAGACCAATCTCCGATTGATAAAAACATGTCGAAAACTTCATCATTCTTGTTGATATATTGAACTAACCATTTTTCAACTTCCTCTTCAGAAAAGTCTATAGTTTTGGTAAATTCATTTGTCGAGACAACTTTTAATGCATTAAGTTGTCCCATTGAAGATTATTTTGATAAAATTATGGTATCCATTAATAAATTGAAACCATTTAGTTCCTTTGTAATATCAACATGTTTAAGAAACAAATCCCTCTTTTATTTCTCAGGACATCATTTTTTGTTTATCATTTCTTTTAATTCTTTAATTCTTCTTAGCCAACATACATTGATCTGCTTCATCTGATAAGGTGAAGGGATTATTTTTTCTTTCCTACGAGCTTGATTTAAGCTCGAGACCATAGTTGAAAATGTATTCATAGCTTCCTTGAAAAACCCTTCATCATTTTCTAAGTCCTTTTGCAAGTATTCTTTGAAATTCTGTATTCTAGATGAAAAGCTAGCAATACTTTGGGAAAGCTCCCAAATTTCTTGGATTATATCAATTCTCTTATGTATGAAATCACCAACACATTTTCTTATAGATTGCAATAATCTTGATGAGCCTTTGTATTTTATGTTTCTTTCTGGGGTATCCTCTAACATAAGTGTAGGTTGGATTGAACTCAAAGGTTTAGGAAACAATGGTCCTGGTACCAAGGCAAATTCTAACTCTTTTATCCTCCTCTTCAACTTTGAATTTTCTTTTTCCATATTATCAATAGATTGCTTCAAGGCCTCTCCAATAACTCCATGGAAGTTTGCATTTTTTATGGTGCTACTCCATCAAATTCAATTGAATATTTCCATCTTTCTGATGATGTTTTATTCTTAGTATTCATGTTTTCCAATAAAAATTTCTTAGTCTCATGATTGTATTCCATGTGGTGCAAAGTAATAGATTCCTCTTCAAATATTTTTGGATCCTGGGTAATTATAGCATTAACAATTTCCCTAGTTTCCAATAAAATTTGTGCAGATCAAATAAGTTCTTCAATGAACTCTTCTATGTCCATTGTGTGTGGACTCTCGTAGACTTCAGGTATAATTAACCCTGATGATGATCTATTCCTCCTTATTTTCACAGAAGTATATGCAATATGTGATTTTTCAATATTTTTTCTAGGTGTGTATTTATCTCCACCGTCGTCTAACCCTCCAATTGATACTTTTCGGGTTTCCATTCCTCTAGTTTTATTATTTTTTCTTGATGGAGTGCTTCTTTGGGATGTTGTTGGTGAATTAGGGTTTTTATTTGTCACTTCCCTATCGTGCTATACGTGACCTTCATTGGTGCTATTTATTTCTCTTGTGTCATTTGAACCTTAGTAAGCCACAATTTCATGAATATTTAAATTATTTCTACCACCCTCCTGAAACTATTCAATTTTAGTGAAATGTGAGCTTCGAGTCAAATGTAACGGTTAAATTGTCTAACAATTTTAATGTACAATGAAAATGGAGTTATTTAGGATGACATTCTCCGACTTTTGGTGAGTATATGTTAAAATCAATCGTTTATGTTTTTTTTGTCGATGAAAAAACGTGGGAGTATTATAGTCTGTGCGATCGATACTTAGCGTATTACAGATTTAAGATAAGCCCATCATAATAGTGTTAGAATAATGCTTACAATAGAATTGGTTTGGGTTTGAGTTTGTTATGAATAGTTGAAATATTATCTCAACTATCTCGATAGTGTAGTTAAGACAGTTATCTATCTTAATCTACTTGTAATTGTATTTATATTCTGACTATACGTAATGGAAAATATTTGTGGTGTGCATCTTGATTTGCAATTTGGTATCAGGGCTAGGTTCTTTGGGCTTATCTCCCTTACAAGAGGGCCTAGGAAGATGAAATTAGAACAGTTTTCTATGTGATTTTCCAATGTTTGTTTGAGTGTGAGAAGGATTTACAATCCATCTATTCGTGTTAGCTCTCCGATGTCCAGTGAGTCTGTTCACATTAGTTGTCCGATGTCCAGCGAGTGTGTTCACGCTAACTGTCTGTTTTCCAGTGAGAAAGGAGGTGCCGCCATTCCAAGATTAAAATAACCATAGTTGTTGGTTTGTCTATGAGAGTGTGTTGCTGGAAATCAAATTTGAATCATTGAAGCATGCAGATCCATTGAAATCATCATGTATACATCTAGCCTAGATTGTGGTATCTATTTCTTTCTTGGAGGAATGAGAATTTTTCATACAAATACTTTTACATGAAATTGATTTGAAAGAACAACACTTTATTCAATGAATTCCCAAATAAAATGACTTGGGGTAGAAATTGATATATAGAAACTGGAGAATCTAAATAATGAAATACATTTCCGAGATCAGTGATTGCATGGAGACCAACGTGGATCCATGCCTGTGTGTTTTATTTTATATGTATGTTGTATGAATGGTAGTGGTGACATAATTAATGGCAATTCAAAGCACTGTGCCCGAGGAGTCCATTAGAAGCAAAGACGAGCAACTATAGTAATAGTTATATTAATTATTATGAATGTATTTTGTTTGTAAAAATTATATTATCCAGAACAAATAATTGTATAGAATAACATAGTTCAAATCATTGGTTCTTAATGTACTTCGGTGCCACAAGAACACCTCACTGGTTTGGTTATGTATAGTATGTTATATGTTGATGGGTCTTGTTGTGCTTTGGGCTTCAAGAGCATTAATTACATGTTATTTTTATGAGATTCTTGTGTGCTAGAGAGGTCAAGTTGTATGATTGACTGCTAAAAATATCGAGTAATTAGATCACTATCCTATATAACTGTCGAAATTTTCTCTTCGGTGGAATTCTGCAAATGGTAGTGTATCCATAGGATAATTTAGTATCGAGATTGTCCTTGAGGAGGTCAAGAAGCATCAATTCTACAAATTCGTCAATGATGGCCCGAAGTGTTGTTGTCTTAAATGAGTTGAAAGGGAAGCTCAAAATTGTGGAGAAGAAAGAGTGTATACCGGAAGATTTCAAAGTGGATAGGAGTGTTGATGAAGACCATATCAATACAAATATCTATGTTTAAATTTGAATATTGTAATTATGATATAATATTTGTCATGTAAGCATTATGGGAGGGTGTTGGAATAATGCTTACAATAGAATTGATTTGGTTTTGAGTTTGTTACGGATGATATTATCTCAACTATCTTGATTGTGTAGTTAAGATAGATATCTATCTTAAGCTACTTGTAATTGTATTTATATTGTAATTAATACGTAATCGAAAAAAGTTTTGGTGTGCATCTTGATAAGAGCTGCATTTGGTGAGTATATATTAAAAATCATTTATGTTTTCTTTTCCGATGAAAAAATGTGGGAGTATTATAATATGTGTGGTGGATGCTTAGCGTATGGAGGATTTAAGATAAGATCATCATAATAGTTGGAATTTGTTTGCAATACATTTTATAACTTGTGTTGTGAGATTATCAAGTTGAGTTTCAAAAATTTGTGAAAACGTCGCATTCTCAAATGTCAACTTCTCTCTTTAGTGCAGTGACTAATTATGATGATCACAAGGTGAGTGTGGTGTCTAACGTTCCATAGAGAATTGACCATATATTTGAAGCAATATTCAGTGACTTTCAATTTCAATTAAGAAACTAAAATGACTTTATGGAATTTGTGCAGATCGAGTTCAAGAAAGTAGTGTGACATATTTTTCAAAATCTCATTGTGCTTGATATCCCTACAACAACCACATCTGAATATCCTATCAAGATAGAAAATATCCTTTCATACGGTGTAATATTGATGTGCTTTATCCCCTACAGTATTAGTTTTCATATAATATTTGAGGCAGGTAACGATCCTGCCAAATATCTGGAATGTGGAAGCGAAAATGGAATGAGATCAGGTATGTTAGATATATTCACGTGGATAGAAGATTCAAAATAGTTTGACTTTGAAAATGTCTACAATGATGTCACCACATATTTCTCATCACCTGGTTGTGGGGACAATTTGGATAAAGGATGGATAGTACTATTGGCAAAAAAAACAGAGGGTTTAGAAATTTTCAAGCAATTCATGCTCGAGTTAAAATCAATGAATGGTCTTTGGTGTAAACGAGGCACGTGAAAGTCTGAGTTATAGGATACAACAAATATTTCTTTTATCAAATTACTTTCCTATAGTAGGACTGTTGTAGTCGTTCAAGAGTGGGGATGTCAACAATCCCTCCAACTATAAGATCATAATGATAAACCCCTTGTTTGTGAAGTTATTTGTAAGTATGCTAGGAAATAGAATCAGCAAGTGGGCGGAAGAAGGGGATAAGCGTGCTAAAGGAAAAGTAGGTTTTAGACCTAAACACTCAACAATTGATCACGGTATAACTATAAGGCACATCATTGAAAAAGTGTGGGAGAAAAAAGAGGAAGTCTTTTGTTTCTTTGTCAATTTCAAAAAATCTTTTGACACGGTCCCTAGAGATAAGCTTTGGCACATAATGGAAGAACTTGGGGTTCCTATACATCTTAGAGAAGCCGTCCATAGGCTATATGAGGAGGTTAAAGTCAAAATCAAAATGTCAGTTGTTATCTCTGAAAGTTTTAGGAGTGATATTGGGGTCAAGCAAGGGTTCCCATTGTCCCCTACCCTCTTTGGCTTATATATTGACAAACTTGAAGAGTGGTTAAACTCACAGGGGGGTGATGGTGCTCTTTTGGGTGATTTTTTGATAAGGCTTCTTTTGTATGCATATGACCTTATTTTGATTGCTAAATCCTCTCTTGGGTTGCAAGAACACTTAATTTACCTTGATCGCTTTTGCAGTATAGTGGGAATGCAAGTCAATACTAGCAAGATGAAAGTGGTAATTTTTTCTAGCAAAAGAAAACATAAGAAACATAAGTTCTACTTTGAATGCAACACCCTTGAAGAAGTGGAAGATCACAAATACCTCAGAATTGACTTCAACAAAAATCTAAGTTGGGAAGGCTGCAGAAAGAAAAGAAATTTGGGAGGTTGGAAAGCGTTCTATGATTTTCAAAATAGATGCAGAGAAGAAGAGATATGGGATTGGAAGACTATGCAAACTTTCTTTGGGCTTTTAGTGATCTCGGTGGTTCTATATGGTTGCGATGTGTGGGCCAACAACACATCTAACTTACAATGGAAACAAATTCAGAAGATTAAAAAATGCTTGATCACAAACAAGTTTAAAATTAAAAGTTTAGTCCCTTATGATATCATGCTGAGTGAAATGGGGGATACCCCTATTGAAGCAATTGCTATGGTGCGTCTCATAAGATATCTAAAAAAAAATTGAGCAAATGGAAGACAGTCGCTGGCCTAAGGTCGTCTTCAATGACATATTGTGAAAAAGGAAGAAGATGTGGATGAGACAAAATATTAAATGGCTTATTAAATGGGATATCCACTTGAACAAGTGCCCTACAAACAATAAAGAGATAAAGGCTATTTTTATTGATAGGTTCCATGAGCGAACTTGGGATAAAGGGCTCGACGGGAGAAAGAAAGAGTATTGTATTGAATATTTTAACCCCACATACAATCATCATCAAAAAGCGTACATCGGGGATAATATATATTGGAGATATAAAATGATTATTGCCCAATTAAGAACCAATTCTCATCAACTCCGTTGTGAAACTGGGCGCTAGAAATGACCAAAAGAAGCTTGGGAAGAAAGGGTGTGTGTGTTCTACACCTTTGGAAAAGTGGAAACAAACATGTATTTCATTTTAGAGTGTGAAGATTTCAAAGATAGCAGGGACAACTATATAAATATCTTGACAGCTAGCTCTTGGAATGACTTATTCAGCGAGGGGACAGTGGAGAAACTAGGGGAGCTCATCATCAAGTTGAATAAGAAAAGGGTTGAATTGTTGAAATCAATGTGTGAAGTGGGCTGTCCCATAGGCTATTGTTAGCCTCGTGAACATTAAAATTACTTCTTCTTCTTCATTAATTTATAAGGAACAAAAAAATAGGGCCGTACTGTTGTAATCGTTGTTTTTTTTAATGCTAATTTATGTAAGTATTTTTTTTACCAGAGTGTATTTTTATTATTGTTTTTTTTTAAATTGAATGGATTTTTTTGTCTTTTAATGATTAATGGAGAATTATATAATATAGAATATAATCTGTCGCCATTTACTTCATACTAAACCTTGAACAAAAACCTTAAACAAAAGAACAAATCTCCCTTCGGTGAATTCCCTCCTTCTGCGTCCTTCCTTGTCACCTTGGATACTAGAAAAAATGAACCACTTCTCCCTTTTTCTTCATAACCAAGAAACTTGTGGTATTGTCACCTTGGATACTAAAAAACCAAGCTAGATCTCCCTTTTTCTTCATAACCAAGAAACTTGCGGCACTTCCAAGTTCTCCTTGCCTCAGTTTGAATTATCTCCTTACCTTAGCATAATTACTTGCTCAAGACTTACATTCCATGATGCCAAATGACTCCTTCAGTTGGGTTTTATAGGTGTGCTCCCAACGAACCTTCCCTTTCACAACAATCATACGATACCCTTTTTTCAGTCGAGCTAACATTGTGAATAGGCATGCGTCGCTTTGGTGAGTCAACCGACTCACCCAAGCGCGCTTTTTGCAACTTGGTCGACTTTTCCAATTTCAGTTTTTGGCGCCCAAGTCTTCTTCCTTGGTCCGCATTCGTCACATGAACCACTCTTTCCAACTCCCCTTGGAATGGCAAGCACCCAAGCTGTTCGAGTTTCCTAGGGTTTGTTTCTCTTCGTCGTTTATATGAATCCCCTTGGCGTGTGCTAGTGCATCCAAAGCATGGAGCCTCTGCAACCTTCGATTCAACATTCGGTCAGTTGGGATATCGTGCTTCTAAAGTGACCTTCGTCCAACGCGTCTATCCTCAATCTTCCATATTTGGCGTGGGCACCAATGGTCACCATGGGGTGCCCACCCAACTCACCACCTCCATCACAAGTTAAGTCTTGGTAAGTTTTCGTCAGCACAAAAGTGAATGAATATCCTAAATCACATATAAATAGGTTGGGCGCCCTCTGGCTCACCCAACACATCACTCTCTCAAATGTCAACTGCTTTCTTTAATGCAGTGACTGAATATGATGATCACAAGGTGAGTGTGGGTGTCTGGTTTTCCGAAGAGACAAGAAAAAGAAGAAGGAAGAGTTGCCTTCATATTCTAATTCAACATCTGATTCTAAAATGGATGAAATGGCTAAGATGATGAAAACTCTAACATATGAAATGGAAAGGTTGAAGATGGAACAAAAACAACCTAGTAGACCTGCATAAGAGAGTGGTTACAGAAATCCAAATCAGTTCAGGAGGCCAAACAATGTACCTCAAATATTACCAAGAGAAAGGAAAAACCAAGATGACCAAAAGGTTTTGCCTCCTTTTCAGAATAATGCAGTAGATGAGGAGGAGGATGAAGATGATACAGAAGAAGACCCTGCAGTTCATTTGAATGATTCTGAATCATCTCCTCTACATGTGACACAACAAGATTATGAATATGCTTTGATTGCAAACTAGTTTGAGGAAGGGGATGAAGATGAGATCGTCCAATAGGTACCTAAAAGGAAAACATACAATCTCATATCTGGTTCGAATGCACCTAAAGTAGATATACATGTTTCCACAAAGAAGGCTAGTACTCCAGTTAAAACAAGAATTATCAAAGGTAGTCACAAGATTCAAGCTGATCAACCATTGAAACAACCTGCCAAGGATAGTACTATTGACATAAAGGAACCAGAAAAAAACATTTATGCTTTCAGTTTAGAAAATGATATCAACAAAATCAAGATTTCAGTGCCATTATTAGAACTCATGAAAACAAAACCCTTTAGAAAGCCTGTCCTCAAGGATCTACAGGCTCCAGCTCATGTCACCTTTTCAGATACAGTTAATCTAGAGGATGAAAACCCTGCTATAACTATTGGACCTCACATTGAAGACACAATTGATGCCTCTCCACCATTCTACATTTCATTAAATTTCCATGACAAGATATTGCAAAACTGCTTAATAGATTCTGGTGCCTCGCATAATGTCATGCCTAAGGTGGTGATGGAAGAATTAGGGATGGACATTATTAGACCATATCATGATCTATATTATTTTGACTCCAAGAATGTAAAATGCCTTGGAGTTATGAAAGATGTGGTTGTTACTCTTTCCCAATTACCTATGAAAAGTGTGGTATTAGATGTTATTGTGGCTAACATACCACCAAAATTTGTAATGCTTCTTTCAAGATCTTGGGCCAAGAAGGTAGGTGGTACTCTACATATGGACCTTAGCTATGCAACCATACCTATTTTAGGTGGGGAACAACGGATATTATACAGATAAGTTAGATTGGCTTATTTGGTAAGTGATCAAAATAATCCCACTAATCATCCTATATATTTTGTAGAATATGATCTTGGTTCTTCTATTTTTCATATGAGTGATGAGATGGCAGAAGTATCAGTCAGAAAGACAACAACTGTAGTTGGAGACAGTAAAGACAATTTTGTTTAGAAAATGTATTTTGACGAAGCATGTTCTAAAGAAGGTTTTGGAGCTGGAATTGTCTTCATTTCCCCTACGAAGGAGGTTATTCCTATGTCATATAAACTTGAATTTTACACCACTAATAACATCAGTGAGTATGAAGCCTTGTTGTTAGGTTTGAAAGATGCTAGAGATATGGTTATAGATAAGTTGTTTGTTTTTGGAGGCCATCATCATTGGAAGGCTATTGCCTTCAAGATTCTTAGGGCGGGCTATTACTGGCCAGTTCTATTCTTAGATAGTTTTGCTCAGGTCAGGGCATGTGAACCCTGTTTGAAATTTGCTGGAAAGAAAAAACTTATATCTTTTCCTCTGAAACCAATCATCACCCATGGACCATTTCAACAGTGGGGATTGAACTTAATCGGAGAGATTAATCTGTCATCTTCAAGACAACATAGATGGATCCACAGATTATTTTACGAAGTGGATTGAAGCAATTCTGACTCAGAATACAAAAGACAAGGTAATCATGGAATTTCTAGAAGGATATATTTTTTCCAAGTTTGGTTGTCCTAAAAACCTGGTTACTGATAATGCACAGGATTTTAAATGATTGAATTCTTCAATAAGTATAGTATCAAATTGGTTCATTCTACCCCCTACTACCCCCAAGGGAACGGATTGGCAGAATCTTCCAATAAGACTCTGATAAGAATTAACAAAAAACTACTGGCAGAAAATAAAAAATCATGGGATTCCAAGTTAAAGTTTTTCCTTTGGGCTGATCGTATCAACAACAAGAAGTCTATTGGGACATCTTCTTTCCAGATGGTATATGGGATAGAATCTATTCTTCCAACTCAATTGGTCCTGCCAGTTTTAAAGTTTCTACAAGAAGAGCTAGAAGAACCCAATGATATCCAAAGGAGAATTTTTCAGATGATTGAAGTTCAGTAGGTCATAGAACATGTGAGTTAGAAAGCTGCTTCTCACCAGAGGAAAGTCAAGGCTACATTCGATAAGGGAACTACAAAAGATATTTTCAATGAGGGAGATTTTGTGTTAAGATGGGATGTCAGGAGAGAGGATAAAGAAAAACATGGTAAGTTCGATAACCTTGTTGGATTACTGAGAGGGGGGGTGAATCAGTAATAACGTAAATATAATCATTTTTCTTCAAATGTTATATCAATGTAGAATTATTATCCAATAATGACCAGTAATAAATAAACAATCACACACATACACAATACACCAGTGTTTTACGTGGAAACCCAAATCGGGAGAAAACCATAGAATTCTTTTTCGTATATGTCTTGAAGAATTACATTCATTGGAAGCACCAACTTCCTTTGTTTTCCAGCTTCAACCGGAAGGAGGCTCCAACCCCCTAGTTTCTCAGGCTACAACCTGAGGGAAGCTCCAACTCCCCAAATCTCTGGCTACAACCAGAAGGCGGCTACAACCCCCAATGTTCTCCATCTACAACCGAAAGGTGGCTACAACCACCTGTCCTTGCCTCGTCCTGCCACCTTGAAGTAGAAGTAGAATGATGGAACCACTGTCACACTATCATTGTGAGATATACCGCTGTAAACCTGTACCAATAAATCTGAACCATGCATCAACCATGCATCAACATGTACCTCAACCTGTAATAAACCTGTACCACAAACAAGTGCATCAACCATGCACCAACCTGTAATCGACATGTACCATAAATAAGTGCATCAACCATGCACCAACCTATAATCAACCTGTACCATAAACAAGTGCATACAAACATGTACCAAGTATGTACCAATCATTTGTCAACTACTCATCAACTATGACTCATCAATATGTACCAACATCATCAACTATACACCTCATGTATGTGCACCAACTCATCAACTAATTGTCTCAACCATGTACTCAGCATGTACCTCAACCAAAATCCCTCATCAATTTCATCATACAAATCTGATTTGTAGCTCTATAATAGACCTGGTGTATATGATCACATTCCTACAAACCTTCCTTAACTTTAAAAAAAAGAGACTATCGTTTTCATCAAACTTTTCTTTAGTCTCACATGCCTAGTTTTGGATTAGACAACAACCCTAACTTGAAGTAATCATAACTTTGAACTTGTAATGTATGAAGCTATGAAACTGATACATAATTTTCTTCCATGTGTTTTATGCAATTCCTCCAAGTGACACTACTTGGAACCTCTCAGAAAAGGAGTTATAGCTAAAATGGCGTACCTTGCTGAATTCTGGCTTATTCTAGAGAGCGACCTTGTAGAGCGTGCCCCACAAAAAAGATTTGATAAAATTATATGAACCTGTTACAAAGAATACTAAACACTGTACCCTAATGAACACATTTGGTCTCACTGAATTTGGATCTGATATGAAGAATTTATGACGTTTTTACCCGAAACACCTGATTTTGACTAATTTCAGGACTAGCCACAAACCCTATTTTCCACAGAGTGTAACTCCAAAAATACAACGACCCACAAGCTTAATTTTTAACCACAGATACTTGGATATGTTTTCTCACTTTCATAGCAATTTCAGGATCTGAATCATTATAGA
>JZKD02S2044368.1:403533-415870 GCA_000966675.3 Picea glauca | reverse complement strand
ATTATAAGGTCGTAGATCTAACGGTAGAGATTATGTTAGGGTTTTTTTCCCTAGAAGGCAACCCTCTTTTATGAGGGAAATGTATCGCGGCTATGATTGATGGTGAATATTGTATCCTGAGAGAGGAGACTGTGAAAGAAAGAAGAGGAAGTTACATCGGGTTTTGCTGTAGGTTGTATCCCTTCATTTGCTAGATAATAATAAAGGAAGGACCTGGCAATTTCTCTGGTGGACGTAGACCACACTGGGTGAACCACGTAAATCTGTGTCTCTCTTGTATTGTGTGTCTTATGTGTTTTGTTTCTGCATTTGTTTTATTTTATTGCTCCGCGGTCCTGTTTTTCTAACAGCACTTGTTTATGGTACAGGTTGATTACAGGTTGAGGTACAAGTTGATGCATGGTTAATGCATGGTTTAGATTTATTGGTACAAGTTTACATCGGTATATCTCACAGTGATAGTGTGACAGTGGTTCCATCATTCTACTTCTACTTCAGGGTGGTAGGACAGGGCAAGGATAGGTGGTTGTAGCCACCTTCCAGTTGTAGACGGAGAACATAGGGGGTTGTAGCCATAGAATTGAGGAGTTGGAGCTTCTCTCAGGTTGTAGCCTGAGAAACTAGGGGGTTGGAGCCTCCTTCCAGTTGCAGCTGGAAAACAAAGGAAGTTGGCACTTCCAATGAAAGTAATTCTTCAAGACATATAAGAAAAATCTTTCTGTGGTTTTCTCCCGATTTGGGTTTCCACGTAAAACACTGGTGTACTGTGTATGTGTATGATTGTTCATTTGTTCATTGCTTATTTACTCTGTAGTTATTGGATGATAATGCTTCATTGATATAACACTTGGATTATATGGTTAAAAGGGATTAAATTGCTCTATTACTGATTCACCCCCCCTCTTAGTAATCCAACAATCCTCGCTTGAGTCGATGTTGGTTATGACTCGATTTTGAAGCAATTTTAGGAAACCTCTTGTCTTTCATGTTGTTTAACTTGTTCTTATACATTAGGTATCTAGTCATAGCCATGCTCTCAGTAGGGGAGAGGTTTGTTTCTAAGAGGAGGATGGGATAGGGTGTATTTTCTTTTAATTTTGAGATTGCAGGTTATAAAATTCTTTTGTATTTGCTCTATCTTTCTCCAGGATTCACGAGAGATACTACATCCCCAGACTTCACATCCATAAAGAATAACACGTGTAACAAGAGTATCAAAGAGGAGTTTCTTCTTATCCCAACTCCAAAGATCAGCTGATTTACAATTGTGTTCAAGCCTATAATAAGCTTTCCATCCCCCAATAATCCTTTTCTCAATGCTATAATTCCAATTCATCTTGTGGTGAATATCAATTCCAAGATATTTGTATGAAGTCACTTCCTCCAAGTTGTTGTTGTAATATATGAAGGTATCATAAGGGATCTTATTGGATTTAATAATCCTGACCTTAGTCTTATCAGTATTAATAGTCATACCCATATTGGAACAAAAATCCTTGAGGATTCTTAGTTAGTTTTCAAGATAACGAGGATAATGGTCATACTTAATATAGTTATTATTAGTATTATTAATAATGATTATAATTAATATAGTTATTATTATTAACTAATAGTAATAACTAAGGAAGGAAGAGATGAAACTTACACTCCTCTCATGAATAATTTTGCATGAAGAAATTTGTCATAAAATGAAATATTTAAAGAGATTTTAAATAGTTGATATTGTCATTCTTTTAAAATAACTTTTCCACTCTACTTTTATATAATAAATTATCTTTATTAGTTTCCGAACAATCTACATCGTTGAGATTGGTTTTTTTGGAGCCGTGAGTTAAAGTATTATCTTTATCAGATAAATTTTTTTTATATGGTTTAACGGTGATGGAGATCACTAGATTAATTTTCAAGGATTTTACAAACACGAGTTTATATAATATTGTATCTTTATCCGTAATCAATCTGTTCATTTTGGAACCTTGAAATATCATTTATATATTTTTCTTGAAAAATATTAGTGTTGAAAAACATAATAGGAGGTTTGATCAGAATATCTATCCATCAAACTAGATTATACTTGAACTATTATTTATATATTTTTCTTCAAAATATAACTGTATAAATTATATCTGATAATTGTCTTTTATACCAGATTTGATTATAATCTCTATCCATCAAAATGTATATTTTTCTCCAAAATATAACTTTATCTCAAATACATGATAACAATAAAAGAATGTTCAGTCATAGCATATTTGATTATCATATATATCCATCCGACCAGATCAAATTAGAGAAATTACAAATATTGTTGCTATCAATGTAACAAAAAAAATTCAAACCACAGTAGAGAAATTGTAGATATGATTCCTATCAATATAACCAAATAAATTGCAAACAAAATTTGTCTCTAAATCGATATATGAGATTTGAATCGAAAACGAGGGATAGGAAAGGGTTAACCACCTATGTAATGTATTTTATGGGTGATGGTGGATAAAATTTGACTTTAATTAGATATCCCAGATCAAAATAAAAAAATAGGAATAGGAAAAAATTAACTAGAAAAGATATGGATTTAATGGGCCATAATGGATCAATAGGATTAAGTTGGGTTAGTGATAGATAAGAGTTAACCAAATACGCTATGGATTAAATGGTCCATGGTGGAGCACTAATAGTAAATTGAAAGTCATGACCATTTTGAAAGTCTTGAATATTGAAAGCCACAACCTATTTTGAAAGTCTCCAATATGCAATTGCAAAGAATTTGTATCACTAGGTAACTAGCGAAGCTATGGCGTGGAAACAAAACAATAAAAGAATAAACCCTACAAAATTACATTACATATAAGAATTAATAACCACTATTCATTCCTCGATATAACATAAGATAGAGGAGGAGGAAGAATGCAGGATAATGGGAATTCAAATGGATACCAAAAACCATTAATAACTAAAAATTAAAAACTGTAAACCCTAATTATAGATTTTTGAGTGCAACCAGCATGTGCCCCAATATGATATGCTTGGAAATAATGGAGAAAGACTCAGTTGCAAGAGATAGTTACATAGAAGAACTGTGCTAGTCAAGAGATAGTTGTGTAGTTGAACTCTACTTCACTTAATGTAGATTCTAGTTTTATGTGGTTTGTTGTAACCGACTAAGTAGAGTCTTTTCCTATATAATGATGTAATCAGTCTTCATTGAATAATGTAGATTGTGAGCATAGCCTCACCGTGTGTTGTTTCTCATATTTTTTAAGTTGGTATCATAGCCGCGGAAGTGAGGAGCCGTGACTCAAACCCCCGACCCTCTGTTTGAGATCCGCATAGGATCATTCTAAATTCTCCTTGAGCCGAAGCGAATCCCTTGGATCCCTATTGGAACCTCGCGAATCTGATCCATAGGTCCTTCGTGAAAACCTGCCCTGATCAACTTAGCACCAGGCGCAAGCCTTATGTCTCCATGCGACCCCAACCAGGCCTTAGTGCAAGTGCCTCTCGAACTCGAGAGTTCGTGAGTCGAGGACCCTCAACTCCTTTTTATCCAAACATCGATACCCGAAATGCGATATGGGGATGGCTCCTCCTTGTTAGCACCTTCCACACATAACCACCGGCTAGGGCTAAGTGCTAGCACTACTCACAACTCACGACTTCACGAGTTGAACTATTGAGCCCTCGTGCTCCTCCTTTGCAAGACCCCGAAGCACAATAAGTCAGCGATGGGTTGAACCCTTCCAAGGTGATGCGTGTGCACCACCTATCGCCTACTTCTGCCTTTTCTGTGCAGTCTATGTTTGCGCCACCTTTCCACCCTACGGTCCCCACCTAACAGATGTGACACATTTTCACATGAGCCCCCAATGCTCGGCACTTCATGACTTCTATAGTCGAAAATAAATCCTTTCAACCACCGAACCCCGATATGTGATACCCCGTGAAGGTTATGATCCAACAGTTCTCCCATGGCTTGGATCCAATGGTCTGGATCTCCTTCCCTGCTCCTCGCAACTCGAGACTTCACAAAAACAAAGAATTTGGTCTGCCCTCCAAACTCATGAACCCCGAATTCGAGAAATGATCCAACGACGTGGGTTGAAATGAGATCAATGACTCATATTGACCCTCGAATCCTGGGTGATGGGATTCTTCGGCCTCTAACCACCTTACAACTCTGCAAGATCCAACGAATCTCGCAACTTCGGCGCTTCCTTCATGAAGGCCTCTCACTGTCCTTATGACTCCTTTCCTGGGGTGATTTTAAGCGCTTAAATCCCTCACAACTTGGTGAGATCCTAGGGTTCTCGGCATTTCGACGCTTCTCTATGAAGCGTCTCCACCGTCCATTTCAGTTTCTCTCCTACACGACCTCCCAGAGGTTAAAATCCAAGCGCCTTCCTCCAGATCCAATGACTATCAGTTCTTTGCACTAGATCTGACAACCTAGATCTCTTTCTCTTCCTTGTACAATTTCCTGCGTCCGTCTAGACGTAGACTTCAATGACCCAGATATCACCTCTTCAACTGATCTAATGACAGCTATGCTCTACCTTGAGCATGGCCTTCTTTCTTTCCCTTGGAATATTTATTGCTCTAAAAGGCCTTGGCTTTTATCTCTGTTGCAAAGCCTATAACTTTGGCTCCTGCCTGTATTCTAAGAGGCATTCCTCCTCCTGAGATTTATTTCTCTGGACCTCAAAGGTTCCTTTGAACTCTGCAACCTCTTGCAGGACCTTTGCATGAAATGGTGCTATCTCTTCTGAGCTTATCTGTGGCTCTGACCTCAAAGTTTCTCTATCCCTTTCTCTCCTTGAAGGGATGTAAGTTCCCTCTGGAAACTTCCTTCTCAAGAACGCTTTGCTGAGCCTGCAGGGTGTTTAATAACCCTGTGAGTGTCTCCTCCTGTGATGCTTCTCTTCTCTCTGAACTCGAACAAGAGTTCCTCCTGTGCACACTTGCACCAACTCAATTCCCACCTGGAAGAGTTCTCCAAAATCCTCAGTGACTCTGTCTTCTTGCCGAACTCAAAATAGAGTTCTCCTCAATGCATCTTGTGCATTTTCTCAATGCCCTCCTGACAGAGTCTTTATAGAATTCTCAGCAATTCTGCTTCTCCTCTCTATGCTCTCCTTTGCATAGTTTCTCCTTCAAGGTGTTCAGCCACCTTGATACCTCCTCCTTGATTCAACGACTTCCTCTCGTGTGCTCTCCTGGCACGTCTTTGTCTAAATTCCGTAGAATTTAGAAGTGCACTCTATGCACTGGCTTACAGAACTCACAGTTTTTTGTCATGCAACCTCTTACATGAAGCCACAAAGAACCAGACGTGAAATCAGTAAACCCACAGATAGAAAAATCTATCTATCCATGCAAATTCACATCTAACATACATCTACAACATATCATAAACACATTAAGACATTCATCAACATACATAGAATAAGATGCAGGAAAAACTGCTCTGATTGTATTAATATGGAATGCCTCTTTACAATGTGAGCTCGGACTGTAACAAAGTCACGGCTTCTTCTCTGTTAACGAACTGTAAATTTCCTAGAGGTTGTTAGAAAAGAAGAAATCTACAGAAGGTAACTTTATCCAACAACTTTGAAGTTGGGATCTAGCCCTACCAGCTTTAGAGAGGGATCTCTCTGTATGATTTAGATATGTTTCAAATTTAAAATATTAGGCTAGGTGAATAAAATATGTTTGTTTTGTTTGTTGTCGTTTTCGTTGGGTTGGTTGAGATAAAAATTTACACATCCATTGGGCTATGGGGTCTGTATCATGAAATGAAATCTAACCAGAAAACAAAGAAACCTTTCACAGGGCGAGATAATGTAATCGTTGGATTCTTTTAGCAGCATAAATGAGGAGTAGCATAAAAGATGAGAAAGTCAATTACAACAAAGAAGCAGTTAATAATTTCTTTATCATAAAATCAGAAGATGAAACACTAAAATCTTTTAAAGTCAGAAACAGGGTATACGAAGATAAATCATGCAACATTCATTACTTTCAAAGATTAGATTTAGAAAAGAGCGCGATAACTAAGCAAGAATAACATTTAACTTAGAAAGGAAAACATCACCAATAAGTACACGCAAGAATCTTGTGGAAATGCCTCTTTGTATTAATGGAAGATCTCTTGAAAAATATTACAGTCTGGTAGCTCGCAGGGCATAAAGATCAACCCTCAATACTTCGAAAAGTCAAGTATTTATAACCCAAAATTATAAATGATCCTATCATTAAAAGATCAGGATGTGGTAAATCTATTTTTAGCTTAACTAACTTAACAAATTACAAAAATCTAGGAAACTGTTTGATGACATGTCGAAACTTCATGTTGTTTTCTGGGTGAACTGTTGGTGAAGCCTCTGCACGACCTCGTCTGACTGGATAGATGACTGGGTTGGGACAGCTCATCAACTACTTGATCAGGTTACAAAGCTCTTCCCATCGAAGATGACTGGGAACGCTGACTTTGAGTAACCTTCGGTAGACTTCATCCATCTCTGTGTACTTGGAAAAAGTAGGCCTGATGATGAAGATGTACCGGATCTCATGTTGTATATTGATGTCCAACTGTAATGCATCTAGGAATGCCTTGCTAGTGATACTTCCTTGAATTCCTAAAAATTTGGAACTATCCTTAGCCACCTATGCTAGTCTCTTTTTGTAAGTAGGGAGAGTCATCAATTTGTCATTTATCACCTTCAAACCAGGAAGATCCTTCTTTTGTAGAACCTCAATCTTGTTGAAAAACCTTTGCACCCCTTAGTCCATAGCCCGAACCTTTTCTTCTAGCTATAGAATCAGTCCTCTCTTGGTCAGGACTCTCTTGACCTCAAGGATGGTCTTCATTCTATCCTCAATTCTCAGATCTTCCAGCTCCTCTTTGGTTTTGGAATTTAGGAATTTAATGATTTCATTAGCCTCTGTGGGAATCTCTCCTAGTTCTGATTTAATCTTCTCGATGGCTTGTTTACTTCTTTGTACCAATTCATTTTACTCAAACATAATCTATATCATTGGCCATATTTCATTCATAGACTTGGTGATGTCTGTCCAGACACTTTCTTTGACTTCGGCCAGTTTTTTGCCTACCACTGTTTGTTTTTGGAGCTGTTGCAACTCTTGTTTGAGCTGATCTAACACCTATTTTTCCTTGGAGTAGTTGGTTTGGTAAGAAGATTTGCAATCCTGGAGGTTCTCAATCTCCTTTTTAAGCCTGCTAATCTATGTTTATTGTAGATTCATTTCTTCCATAGACTTAGCCAGTTCAACAGTCTTTTCCAAAGACGTTAGTGGGTTTGTCAATGGAATTTATGCTAGTGATGTCCTGCTCTCTCCTGAGAGTGGAACTGCACTCAATGGAATGACTTCCATGGGTTTTGACTGTTCTTTCTCTTTCACTAGCTTCTCCATTTCAGCTTCCATTTCTTTCAATTATGCATTCTTCTCCATGATCAACTTAAGCATCTCATATTTTTATGCTTCTGTCTCCACTATTTCCTTTGTCTGTGAGTCTACGTTTGGTGGTAGCTTCAATTGTTTCCTCAAATACACTATGTCAAAAATTTTCTTCTTGATCATCTCCTCGAATGCTTTCACATTCGAGGGATCATACCCGATCTTGAGGACCATTTCCTCCAATGTCTTAATCTTGTTATCCTTGGCAAAGGATGATATTTTATCCAACTTCAACTGCGTTTGGATGTTATTCAGAGACACTTGTAACCTGGAGGCAGTAGTGGAAGCATGCGCCAATGTTGAGAAAACCATTTTTCCAGTTTGCCTGTGTAGATCCATTTGATCAGCTGGATGAATGTCCTTAGTTTGGAATTCAAAATTTTCCCTTTTGTAATCGGTGATTACCTTTGGGTCTAGCACCTGTGCTTGGAGAAATTCCATGTGCATTCTTCCCTTCTCAGTGTCGAATGTCGATAGCAGCCTATGTTGTGCAGTCAACGTCTGCTTCCAGAACTAGGCATATGTGCTGCTAGTTAGAGTCTGATTCTTTTTCTTGATCAAATCATATTTCTCAAAGATACTCAGCTTCGGTCCTGTCTTGCCTGGATGGTTGTTTGGTGGAGTATTTGTAGGCTTCTTTGGAAATATTGAGGTTATGATCTACTTGTTTCTTGTATTGAGGAGCAACTGATCAACCTTTGTCATTGTAGTGGATGGAATTTCCTTTTCTCCAGCCGGGTTAGGAGCCGGAATCGCTTTTGGCCTCTTGGTATGCAGTCAAAATTCTTCAGATGATACTTCAGTGACAGGAGGTGACAGATCCTACCTAGGCCTTTTCTCCTTTGGAGCCTGTGGTGTGGTTGTCTATGATATAGTGACTAGGAGGTCCTATTGTTCTATCTCAACCAAAGTATTTGGCTCCCATTCTGTCTGGTTGACAAATTTTTCTACTTCAGGCCTAGATATGTGAATGTACGGGATATTCTTATTTTTTATCCTCATTTCGGAAATTATCCTGCATGGATCATAGTGCCATGTAAAACTAACAAAGAATTTCATTTCCTTTAGCAGTCTGTCTGCTTGTAGATGAAAGACCCAATCTTCCCTTTGATTCTAAGTTGTTGCTTCTTCTTCAAAGACACAAAATGTATATCGTCCAAGTTTATCATCTGCCTTATGTATTCCATGGAAAAAATTCTAATAAGTAAGTACTTGGGTAATTTATATGGGGCCAACTCGCACCCATAGACTTTGATCTCAGTATGATTTTGGTACAGGTACTAGTCACTGGTCTTTGTATGGTCCAAGAGATGTAGTATCCTCTGAACTTCATCATTAATCCTGAGTTCAGGTCTGTCGCTGAGCATACTCACCACCGGGTGGTAGAACTGCTCGATGAACTTCTTGAAACTGAATTCTATGGAGTTATGTATGAGCAGAGAAGTCCATGTTGTTACTATCTGGGGTCTACCATCTTCATCAATCTTCTGCATAGAAAAAGAAAATCTGTCCGCTTGGAAGAAAACGAATAGGTATGCCAGTATTGAAGAATATCGGAACATGCCTTCTGTGGAGAAATTTATGAATTGCTCGTGAATGTTGTCTGCTGAGAACGTGCTGAAGTTGAACTATGTAGTGGGTTTCTCATCAGTGGAGAAAATAGACAGAAATCCCAAAATGGGTTCATCTACCCATTGATTTGAAAAATAACCAAGCAATGTGCAGAGTGACGTCACACGTGATGACCTGGTTTCCTTTTATTGAGAACAGGGAGGAAGGATAAGGGGGGTTTGTAGTGGGGAGCTGAGCGGATTGTGGAAGAAAACACTCAAAAATCTAAGCTCTTTAAGGAAAAGACAGTTTCTGGTATAGCTCTGTGATGATTTCGAGGTTAAACGGTGAGGCAGAGTTGGCCCGGAATATTTGCATCATTTGGTCGATGTTTTCTGGTGTGATGAGGAAATTAATTTCCCTGGAAGAGGACATGATGGCTCTTTTCTCAGGGATATAGTGGGCCTGGCACTTGAGGGCAAATTCTAGGAAGTGGTGAATCTGGGGGAAAAGGTACAAGGGTAGGTTGGACTCCCAGAGTCCAATTTCGTCACTCTGGTCCAGGAAGACTTATTTAAGACATGACTGTAGGTCTGCGAAGTTGAAATCGCATTTTGTGTCTGCGATTAAGTAGTCTTTGTCAGCCAGAGGAATCCTATCGAGGTCGACAGGAGGCGGGAGAAAGGAATTTTCCTCACCTTTTGTTCGATTTGACTTTGGCGCCATTACTGTAATCAAAACCTGCAAATAAAACAAAAGTTAGCGGGGACGACTGTAGATGTGGGTGACTGACTGTAACGGAGAGGAAAATGGGGTAAATTCTCTGGTGCAATGAGTGGGTAAATGGTGAAAGTATGAAGGGTGAGGGTAGTTTTGAGTAAACGGGTATCCGTTGGGCGCGGGAGATAGGTCAATCAGTTAACGGATAAGTTAGCCAGAAATAAATGGCCAATGGATCATTTAGAGAGTGAAATGGTAGGTGATAATGACTAAGTCATATGGATGAGTGACGTGAGGGTTATCGATTGGGGGAAAAGAGCATGGTGAAAAGACTTGCCACAGGTGAACAAGGGAGAAGGACTGATGGAGTTACGGGATGTGACCTTCACAGAAAAGGTGGATAATGACGTCATGAGGTGACGAGGTATGTCAGACAGTAATAGGCGGTGGGATTTGGGACCAATGGATTCATGCCACGTATAAACAAGGGACCCGCCAGAGAAAAATTCCATTCCGAACCCCCCCCCCCCCCGTTAAAGGTAGATCAAAGGGGGGGGGGGTCCGAAAAATACCTTGAGTCATTGATCTGCGTTCTTTCCTTTCGACCGTGGATCTATGCGCAATATTTAACACACATTCCAGACACCCCCCTATATTAAAGTCAGAATGGACGAGGGGTCCATAATCCAATATAGACCATAGATCTAGGTGTCAAAACTTGGGTCGTCCATATGCGCACATACATTATCTCTGATTCTGGATCCCCCCCCCCCACCATTAAAGGTAGAACGGTCTGGGGGGTCCGGAAATACTTGTCCACTATAGATCTGGGCACAAACATCTAAGTCGTTGATACATAAGCAGTGCATAAATGTGAGCACAAAAGTGTATGTGCCCAAAGAACTTAGGATAAGTGCATATCATGGGTTTTCCCAAGCTTTCATATGTTTATATGATCAAGGGGTTAGACAACCAACCTTTTAAACATCCAATATATGTTCCAACATTGATCATCGATCTGGTTTTATTGAAATAAAGAAAACTACCCTATGTTCTAACCTAATTTCCTATAACAATTAGCCTAGATTAAACTGTTCGACTAAGAACCTACTCTATCCTGGGGCTATCTGACCAAGATTAGGCAGTCTGGCCATATTTATTCACTAACTAACCTAGATCACTTGGCTAAGATTAAATAGTTTAGCCAAGATTATTCACTATTCCTATCAAGATCAATTTAAAAAAAATTGGTCGTGCTTGAAAGGTATGGACCAAGTCACTGTTATTGCATGGGGCTCTATTGAATTTCCTTTATGCCCTCTTTTATTCCTTTTCTTTCTTTTTTTTTTTCATTTTTTTTTTCTTTCTTTTCCTTGCTTTTTTCTTTCTTCTTTCTTTTCTCAAATTATTTGCAGAATGAAAAATCATTTGACAAACGAAAACACTAAAGAGATAACATTTCAGTCACTAGTTGATCCTATAAATTATAGGGTTATAACACTCTCTATTCTTCTCTACCTCTCTACAGACTAAATTGCCTACAGATACAAAGGATCTTTTTACAAAAGGGGGCTCCTCAAGCTCTTCCCTCCATCTCACCAACTCTCATTAACTACAATGAATTACATTGAATGGGCCATCTAATCTGAATTGGATCTAGATCCCCATAAACATGTCATCCATTAAGGCGACTCTAACTACAACATGCTCAAAGGCACGGCTTGGCTCTACCAGCTTTACAAAAATTTAATACATTTTCAAAATTTGAAAAATGAGAGGGTTGTGCCTCTCTCCTTCCATTGAATGTGAGCTTCATGTGCGAGCTAGCTGGTGCATAGCTGGCTTGGAGCGATGCTCCTGCATCATACTCCTCTGCTGTGAAAATTTCATGAGCTCCTGCTCATGAGATTCCCAATTGAAATCCACATGGATCCCAGACAGTTCTTTGGAGTTGTCCTGCTCCATTTCCTTGCTGTTGTTGTTGCTACTCTATTGTTATTGCAAGTCCCTTGTTGTTCAGCTTCCCTTTGTTGACCACTTCTGATGATCTGATCATCAGCCTTGTGATCTCCTCAATTATCTCATCCATCTTGTTATCAGACTAATCGGTAGGTGCGGAAACTAACAGATCTCCCTAGATCCACCTGGATCTAGAACAAAACAGGATAGAACACGACTCTTTCCCTAAGTTGTAATCATTGAATCTATTAATAGGAAGAAATAAGTGACATACCTTTATATCGCTTCCTTAGGTCTTTGTTTTTCCTGCTTCGCTTCGGTGCTCTCATGAAGTCAATTCTGAGACAACAAAAACCAACCAAAGTGAATATAGCAAAGTATATTCAATGTCAACTTATGCAGATGATCAAGGAATTACACAATAAAGTAAGAGTGACTTTATGGGAAAGGGACATGTCGTTGTATCATATTAATTGAGAGTAGAAGATACAACTTGATTTCCTTGATGTTACAAGCTTCCTTTCAATGACCCTTGGTTCCAACACACACACTTTCTCTGTACTTGCATGAAGAAGATCCAATTCCTCTTGGTAGATCAAATAGAGCCTTCAAGCTTCCGTCAAAGTAG
>JZKD02S2044368.1:385650-398071 GCA_000966675.3 Picea glauca | reverse complement strand
AGCAACCACAAAAATATAAGAACAAGAAAAATATAAGGTGCAATTATTGTCATATGCTAGGGCACATACAAAGAGACTATTGGAAGTGGAAGATTGCATTGTTTCATCTTGTCATATGCAGAAATCAACATGATCAAGATTTTAAAGTTGATATGGAGAACTCCAATGACTAATATTTCTTCACTATATACTTAGGAACGACATAGCACATGACAAGGAAATAAAAATTGCTCCAGATTTATTACCATCTTTACATGAATAGAATTATCTAGTTCGGAGATAAAAGATACCATAAATTATATGATGTTGGAGAGTTGCAAGTCCCTATTGCTAATGGAGGAATATTCTGCAAGGAGTGTTGCATGTGCCAAATTTGGCAAGAGATTTGAAATCTATTGAAAAAATAATAGATTTGGGCTAGAATGTTAAATTCCACTAAACAAATTGGCATTGTGAAGAACCAAGCAAGGAATGTTCATTTACATGCTCCTAAGAAGGGATTTTATATGTTTTAAAGTTAAATTTATAAGTTGCATCATCTATTATAGAAAATAGTTTGTAGACTAGTGTCATTAGAGGTTTATTCATGTGAATGCCAAAACTCTATTAGAAGTGAAAACGAAAAACATGGTAAATGGGATGATGAGCCAAAAAAAATGATTCTAATTTGGACTCGTGAATATTGTGCAATTGACAAGCAAATTAGAAGGCACAATGTCTACACTAGAATGTGGGGCTCTAGACTTAGTGCACAATGATATTTTCAGTCTTAAATATGTAGAATATGTTGGTGGGATGAATTTTTTTAGAGCTTTCCTTGATGCTTTTAGCAAAAAAACTTGTATTTATTACTCTAAAATGGTTGGTGCATTTAATGTTTTTCCACAATTTCAAGCAATGGTTGAAAAGTAGCTTGAGCCCTCAAGTTATTTTGCAAGAAATCTAGCATAATGAGGCAATTTACAACTCCATATTCCTCTCAGCAAAATGGTGTTATGGGAGGAAGAACAGAACAATGTTGGATTTATATGCATACTAGTTTAAAGTCAACATGATAGAAGATATTGGACAAAAGTTTTTTCAACAACAACATATTTGTAGAATAGATTGTGGCAATAAATGAAAAATTTTTAGAAGTAGCTTGGTTTGGACTAATCAATTGGGTCTATCACGAACTATTGAAAGAATAATTGTTATCCTCTCTACCCGGGTTCAAATCCCACCATTCCACCATGGAGGAAATCTAGCGTGTGCTAAATTTCCATCTTGCACAAGCACAAACATTTCTTGAACAATATTATTCAATCGTGGGGGAAAGCTAGCATGTGTTAGCTTTCCCTTCTTCACAAGCACAAGTTCATCTCGAACAACATCATTCCACTATGGGGGAAAGCTAGTGCTATCTTTCCCTCTTGCAGAAGCACCAGCGCATCTCAAACCACATCACTCCAATATCGGGGAAAGCTAATGCATGCTAGCTTTCCCTCTTACAAAAGCGCAAGAACATCTCAAACAACATCAATACATTGTGGGAAAGATAATGCGTGATAACTTTTGAACAAAATCACTCCACGGTGGAGGAAATACAAGAACATTTCAAACAACATCACTCCACAGTGGAGGAAAGCTAGCGCGTGCTAACTTTCCTTCTTGCACATGCACAAGTGTATTTCAAAAAACAACATTCCATTGTGGAGGAAAGCTAGTGCATTCTAGTTTTCCTTCTTGCACAAGCACAAACACATTTCAAACAACAACATTCCATTGTGGAAGAAACCTAGAGGTGTGCTAGTTTTCCTTCTTTCACGAACACAAGCACATTTCAAGCAACAATCGACAACTCTTGCATAAGTACAAACGCAAGCGCATATCGAACACCATCATTCCACCGTGGGGGAAAGCTAGCACGCCAAGAAAAAATTCATCTTGAACATCATCCCGCCATGGGGGAAAGCTAGTGCGTGCTAGTTTTCCCTCTTGCACAAGCATTTACTCATCTTGAACAACATCATTCCACTATGGGGTAAAGCTAGTGTGTGCTAGCTTTCTCTCTTACACAAGAACAAGTGCATCTCGAACAACATCATTCCTCTGTGGGGTAAAACTAGCATATGCTAGCTTTCCATCTTGCAGAAGCAAAAGCACAACTTGAACAACATCATTCCATTGTGGGGGGAATCTAGAGCGTGCTAGCTTTCCCTCTTTCACAAACACGAGCGCATCTCAAACAACACCATTCAAGCATGTATGAAAACTTGCACATGTTAGCCTTCCCTCTAGCACAAGAACAAGCACATCTCAAACAACATCATTCCACCGTCAAGGAAAGCTAGTGTGTGCTAGTTTTCCCTCTTGCACAAGCACACGTGCATCTCGAACAACATCATTCCACCGTGGGGGAAAACTTGCACCTACTAGCACTCCCTCTTGCACAAACATAAGCGCATCTCGAACAACATCATTCCACCATGGCAGAAAAATAGCGCATGCTAGATTTCTCTCTTGCACAAGCACAGGAAAATCCCAAACATCATTCCACTATGGGGGAAAGATAACACGTGCTAGCTTTCCCTCTTGCAAAAACACAAGCTCATGTCAAACATCATTCAATGTGGGGGAAAGCTAGCGCATGCTAGTTTTCCCTCTTACACAAGCGCATCTCGAACAACATCATTCCACCATGGGGGGAAGCTAGTGTGTGTCAGAATTCCCTATTGCACAAGCACAAGCGCATCTCAAACAACATCATTACACCATGGGGGAAAGCTAGTGCGTGCTAGCTTTCCCTCTTGCAAAATCACAAGCACATATCTAACAACATCATTACATTATGGAAGAAAGCTAGCGCATGCTAGCTTTCCCTCTTGCACAAGCACAAGTGCATCTCGAAAACATCATGCCACCATGGGGGAAAGCCAACAAAGCTAGCACGTGATAGCTTTCCCTCTTGCACAAACACAAATGCATCTCAAACATCATTCACCCGTGGGGGAAAGCTAGCGCATGCTAGCTTTCCCTCTTGCACAAGCACAAGTGCATCATGAACAACATCACGCCACCGTGGGGGAAAGCTATCATGCTCTAGTTTTCCCTCTTACAAAAGCACAAACGCATCTCGAACAACATCATCCAACCATGAGGGAAATCTAGTGCGTGCTATATTTACATCTTGAACAAGCAAGAGCACATCTCAAACATCATCCCAACGTGGGGGAAAGCTAGCGCATGCTAGCTTTCCCTCTTGCACAAGTAGGAGCACATTTCAAAAAACATCATCCCACCTTGGGGGAAAGCTAGTGCATGCTATCTTTCCCTCTTGCACAAGCAGGAGCACATCTTGGACAACATCATTAGTCTGTTGGGGAAAGCTAGCACACACTAGCTTTCCCTCTTGCACAAGTAGGAGTGCATCGCGAACAATATCATCCCACCATGGGGGAAAGTTAGTGCATTCTACCTTTCCCTCTTATGCAAGAAAGGAGCGCATCTCGAACAACATCATCCCACCATTAGGCGTGCTAGATTTCCCTATTTCACAAGCAGGAGTGCATCTCAAAAAACGTCATCCCACCAGTGGGGAAAGCTAGCGCGTGCCAGATTTTTGTCTTGCACAAGCACGAGCTCATCTCATACAACATCATCCCATCGTGGGGGAAGCTAGTGTGTGCTAGCTTTCCCTCTTGCACAAGAACAAGCTCATCTCGGACAACATCATCCCACCCTAAGGGAAAGCTAGTGCGTGCTAGCTTTCCCTAATTGCAAACACGAGCTCATCTCAGACAACATCATCCCACCATGGGGGAAAGATAACGCATGCTAGCTTTCCCTGTTGCACAAGCACAAGAACATCTCGAACAACATGATTCCACCGTAGGAAAATGATAACGCAAGCTAGCTTTCCCTCTTTCATAAGCACAAGTGCAAACCCATCTTGAACAACATCACTCCAACCTAGGGGAAAGCTAACGTGTGCTATATTTCCCTCTTGCACAAGCACCAACACATCTCGAAAATCATCCCACCATGGGGGTAAGCTAGAGCATGCTATCTTTCTCTCTTACACAAGCATATATGCATATCGAACAACACCATTTCATTTCGGGTGGAAGATAGTGCATGCTAGCTTTCTCTCTTACAGAAGAACAAGCACATCTCGAACAACATCATTCCTCCATGGGTAAAACTAGCGCATGATAGCTTTCCATATTGTAGAAGCACAAGCGCATCTTGAACAACATCATTCCACTGTGGGGGAAAGCTAGTGTGTGCTAGCTTTGCCTCTTTTACAAACAAGCGCATCTCGAACAACATCATTTTAGCATGGAGGAGCTTGCACATGCTAGCCTTTCCTCTTGCACAAGAATAATCTCATCTTGAACAACATCATTCCACCATCAAGGAAATCTAGCGTGTGCTATCTTTCCCTCTTTAACAAGCACAAGTGCATCTTGAACAACATCATTCCACCGTGGGGGAAAGCTAGTTTATGTTGTCTTTCCCTCTTTCAAAAGAACAAGCACATCTCGAACAACATCATTCCATCATGGGGGAAATCTAGTGCATGCTAGCTTTCCCAGTTGCATAAGCATAGGCACATCTCGAACATCATTCAACCGTGGGGGAAAGCTAACACAAGCTAGTTTTCCCTCTTGCATAAGCACAAGCTCATCTCAAACAAAATCATTCAATGTGGGAGAAAGCTAGCATGTGCTAGCTTTTCCCCTAGCACAAGAACATCTCGAATAACATCATTCCACCATGGGTTGAAGCTAGTGTGTGCTAGCTTTCCCTATCACAATCACAAGTGCATCTCGAACAACATCATTCCACCATGGGGGAAAGCTAGCACGTCCTAGCCTTCCCTCTTGCACAAGCACAAGCGTATCTTGAACAACATCATTCCAATGTTGGGAAAATCTAGTGCATGCTAGCTTTCCCTCTTGCACAAGCACAAGCACATCTTGAACATCGTCCCACCATGGGGGAAAGATAGTGCGTGCTAGCTTTCCCTCTTACACAAGAATAAGCACATCTCAAACAACATCATTCCATCATCAAGGAAAGCTAGTGTTTGCTAGCTTTCCCTCTTGCACAAGCACAAGTGCATCTCGAACAACATCATTCCACCATGGGGGAAAGGTTGTGCCTACTAGAACTCCCTCTTGCATAAGCATAAGCGCATCTCGAACAACATCATTCCACCATGGCAGAAAACTATCACATGCTAGCTTTCTCTCTTGCATAAGCACAGAAACATCCCAAACATCATTCCACCATGGGGGAAAGCTAACATGTGCTAGTTTTCCCTCTTGCAAAATCATAAGCTCATATCAAACATCATTCAATGTGGGCATGCTAGCTTTCCCTCTTGTACAAGCGCATCTCGAACAACATCATTCCACCATGGGGGAAGCTAGTGCGTGTCAGCTTTCCCTATTGCATAAGCACAAGAGCATATCAAACAACATCATTCAGCCATGGGGGAAAGCTAGTGCGTGCTATCTTTCCATCTTGCAAAAGCACAAGCACATATCAAACAACATCATTCTACCGTGGGAGAAAGCTAGTGTGTGCTAGCTTTCCCTGCTGCACAAGAACAAGTGCATCTCGAAAAACACCATGCCACCTTGGGGAAAAGCTAGAAAATATAGCACATGCTAGTTTTCCCTCTTGCACAAGCACAAATTCATCTTGAACATCATTCCATTGTGGGGGAAAGCTAGTGCATGCTAGCTTTCCCTCTTGCGCAAGCACAAGTGCATCTTGAACAACATCACTCCACCATGGGAGAAAGCTAGCATGTGCTAGTTTTCCCTCTTGCACAAGCACAAGCGCATCTCGAACAACATAATCCAACCATCAGGGAAATCTAGAGCATGCTAGATTTGCATCTTGAACAAGCAGGAGCACATCTCAAACATCATCCCATCATGGGGGAAAGCTAGTGCATGCTAGCTTTCCCTCTTTCACAAGTAGGGGCAAATTTCGAAAAACATCATCCCACTTGGGGGAAAGCTAGCGCACACTAGCTTTACCTCTTGCACAAGCAAGAGTGCATCTTGAACAACATAATTTGTCCATGGGAGAAATCTAGAACACGCTAGCTTTCCCTCTTGCACAAGAAGGAGCGCATCGCGAACAATATCATCCCACTGTGGGGGAAAGTTAGTGCATTCTAGCTTTCCCTCTTGCGCAAGTAGGAGCGCATCTCAAACAACATCATCCCACCATTAGGTGTGGTAGATTTCCCTCTTACACAAGCAGGAGGGCATCTCAAACAACATCATCCCACCAGTGGGGAAAGCTAGAGTGTGCTAGATTTCCCTCTTGCAAAAGCATGAGCTCATATCGGAAAATTTTATCCCATCGTGGGGGAAGCTAGTGCATGCTAGCTTTCCCTCTTGAAGAAGCACAAGCTCATCTCGGGAAAAATCATCCCACCCTAGGGGAAAGCTAGCATGTGCTAGATTTCCCTAATGTGCAAACACGAGCTCATCTCAGACAACATCATCTCGTCGTGGGGAAAAGATAGCGCATGCTAGCTTTCCCTCTTGCACAAGCACAAGCACATCTCTAACAACATGATTCCACTGTAGGAAAACAATAACGCAATCTAGCTTTCCCTCTTTCATAAGCACAAGTGCAAATGCATATTGAACAACATCACTCCAACCTAGGGGAAAGCTAGCGTGTGCTAGCTTTCCCTCTTGCACAAGCACCAACGCATCTCAAAAATCATCCCACCATGGGGGTAAGCTAACACATGCTAGATTTCTCTCTTACACAAGCATATACGCATATCAAAGAACATCATTTCACTGCGGGTGGAAGCTAGTGCATGCTAGCTTTCTCTCTTGCACAAGCACAAGCACATCTCGAACAACATCATTCCTTCGTGGGGTAAGACTAGCGCAAGATAGATTTCCATCTTGTAGAAGCACAAGTGCATCTTGAACAACATCATTCTACTGTGGGGGAAAGCTAGCACATGGTAGCTTTGCCTCTTGTACAAACAAGCGCATCTCGAACAACATCATTTTAGCATGGAGGAGCTTGCACATGCTAGTCTTCCCTCTTGCACAAGAATAATCTCATCTTGAACAACATCATTCCACCATCAAGGAAATCTAGCGTGTGCTAGCTTTCCCTCTTTAACAAGCATAAGTGCATCTTGAACAACATCATTCCACCGTGGAGGAAAGCTAGTTTATGTTGGCGTTCCCTCTTGCAAAAGCACAAGCACATCTCGAACAACATCATTCCACCGTGGGGGAATGCTAGTGCATGCTATCTTTCCCTCTTGCATAAGCATAGGCACATCTCGAACATCATTTGACCATGGGGGAAAGCTAACACGAGCTAGTTTTCCCTCTTACAGAAGCACAAACTCATCTCAAACAACATCATTCAATGTGGGGAAAAGCTGGTGTGTGTTAGCTTTCCCTATTGCGCAATCACAAGTGCATCTTGAACAACATCATTCCACCGTGGGGGAAAGCTAGCGCGTGCTAGCTTTCCCTCTTGCAAAAGCACAAGCGCATCTTGAAAAAAATCATTCCTGTGTTGGGGAAAGCTAGTGCATGCTAGATTTCCCTCTTGCACAAGCACAAGCACATCTTGAACATCATCCCACCATGGGGGAAAGCTAGCACCTGCTAGATTTCCCTCTTACAAAAGAACAAGCACATCTCAAACAACATCATTCCACTGTCAAAGAAAGCTAGTGTGTGCTAGTTTTCCCTCTTGCACGAGCACAAGTGCATCTCGAACAACATCATTCCACTGTGGGGGAAAGCTTTCACCTACTAGCACTCCCTCTTGCATAAGCATAAGCGCATCTCAAACAACATCATTCCACCATGGCAGAAAACTAGCGCATGCTAACTATCTCTCTTGCACAACCACAGGCACATCCCAAACATCATTCCACCATGGGGGAAAGCTAGCACGTGCCAGATTTCCCTCTTGCAAAAGAACAAGATCATATCAAACATCATTCAATGTGGGGGAAATCTAGCACATGCTAACTTTCCCTCTTGCACAAGTGCATCTCGAACAACATCATTCCACCATGGGGGGGAGCTAGTGTGTGTCATCTTTCCCTGTTGCACGAGCACAAGCGCATCTCAAACAACATCATTCTTCCATGGGGGAAAGCTAGTGTGTGCTAGCTTTATCGCTTGCAAAACCACAAGCACATATCAAACAACATCATTCCATCGTGGGAGAAAGCTAGCACGTGCTAGCTTTCCCTCTTGCACAAGCACAAGTGCATCTCGAAAAACATCATGCCACCATGGGGGAAAGATAGCACATGCTAGATTTCCCTCTTGCACAAGCACAGATGCATCTCAAACATCATTCCTCCATGGGGGGAAGCTAGCACATGCTAGCTTTCCCTCTTGCACAAGCACAAGTGCATCTTGAACAACATCACTCCACCGTGGGGGAAAGCTAGCATTCGCTAGTTTTCCCTCTTGCACAAGCACAAGCACATCTTGAACAATATCATCCAACCATGAGGGAAATCTAGTGCGTTCTAGATTCCATCTTGGACAAGCAGGAGCACATCTCAAACATCATCCCATCGTGGGGGAAAGCTAGTGCATGCTAGCTTTCCCTCTTGCACAAGTAGGAGAAAATTTCAAAAAACATCATCCCACCTTGGAGGAAAGCTATCACATGCTAGCTTTCCCTCTTGCACAAGATGGAGCACATATTGAACAACATCATCCATCCGTCGGGGAAAGCTAGCACATGCTAGCTTTCCCTCTTGCACAAGGAGGAGCGCATCGCGAACAATATCATCCCACCGTGGTGGAAAGTTAGTGCATTCTAGCTTTCCCTCTTGCGCAAGTAGGAGCACATATCGAACAACATCATCCCACCATTAGGTGTGCTATCTTTCCCTCTTGCACAAGTAGGAGTGCATCTCAAACAACATCATCCCACCAGTGGGGAAATCTAGCGCGTGCTAGATTTCCCTCTTGCACAAGAACGAGCTCATCTCAGACAACATCATCCCACCATGGGGGAAGCTAGTGTGTGCTAGCTTTCCCTCTTGCACAAGCACAAGCACATCTCGGAAAACATCATCCCACCCTAGGGGAAAGCTAGCATGTGCTAGCTTTCCCTAATGTGAAAACACTAGCTCATCTCGGACAACATCATCCCACAGTGGGGGAAAGCTAGTGCATGCTAGATTTCCATAATGAGAAAACACAAGCTCATCTCAGACAACATCATCTCACCATGGGGGAAAGATAGCGCATCTCTTGCACAAGCACAAGTGCATCTCGAACAACATGATTCCACTGTAGAAAAACGATAATGCAAGCTAGCTTTCCCTCTTTCATAAGCACAAGTGCAAACGCATCTTGTACAACATCACTCCAACCTAGGGGAAAGCTAGCGCGTTCTAGCTTTCCCTCTTGCACAAGCACCAACACATCTTGAAAATCATCCCACCATGGGGGTAAGCTAGCGCATGCTAGCTTTCTCTCTTACATAAGAATATACGCCTATTGAGCATCATCATTTCGCTGCAGGTGGAAGCTAGTGCATGCTAGCTTTCTCTCTTGCACAAGCACAAGCACATATTGAACAACATCATTCCTTTGTGGGGTAAAACTAGTGCATGATAGCTTTCCATCTTGCAGAAGCACAAGCGCATCTTGAACAACATTATTCCATTGCAGGGGAAAGCTAGCGCGTGCTAGATTTTCCTCTTGTACAAACAAGTGCATCTCGAACAACATCATTTTAGCATGGAGGATCTTGCACATGCTAGTCTTCCCTCTTGCACAAGAATAATCTCATCTTGAATAACAACATTCCACCATCAAGGAAATATAGCGTGTGCTAGCTTTCCCTCTTTAACAAGCACAAGTGCATTTCGAACAACATCATTCCACCATGGGGGAAAGCTAGTTTATGTTGGCTTTCCCTCTTGCAAAAGCACAAGCACATCTTGAACAACATCATTCCACTGTGGGGGAAAGCTATTGCATGCTAGCTTTCCCTCTTGCATAAGCATAGGCACATCTCGAACATCATTCGACCGTGGGGGAAAGCTAACATGAGCTAGTTTTCCCTCTTGCACAAGCACAAGCTCATCTCAAACAACATCATTCAATGTGGGGGAAAGCTAGCATGTGCTAGCTTTCCCCCTAGCACAAGCACATCTTGAATAACATCATTCCACCTTGGGGTGAAGCTAGTGTGTGCTAGCTTTCTCTATTGTGCAATCACAAGTGCATCTCGAACAACATCATTCCACCATGGGGGAAAGCTAGCGCGTGCTAGATTTCCTTCTTGAAAAAGCAAAAGTGCATCTCAAACAACATCATTCCAGTATTGGGGAAAGCTAGTGCATGCTAGCTTTCCCTCTAGCACAAGCACAAGCGCATCTCGAACATATTACACAAGCATATATGCATCTCGAACAAGATCATTCCACTGTGGGGGAAATCTAGCGTGTGCTAGCTTTCTCTCTTGCACAGGCACAAATGCATCTCAGACAACATCATTCCTCCGTGGGGTAAAACTAGTGCATGTTAACTTTCATTCTTGCAGAAGCACAAACACATCTTGAATAACATCATTCCATTGTGGGGAAAAGCTAGTGTTTGCTAGCTTTCCCTCTTTCACAAACACAAGCGCATCTTGAACAACATCATTCTAGCATGGAGGAAAGCTTGCACATGCTAAACTTTCCTCTTGCACAAGCACAAGAACATCTCAAACAACATCATTCCACCGTTAAGGAAAGCTAGCATGTGTTAACTTTCCCTCTTGCACAAGAACAAGTGCATCTCGAATAAAATCATTCCACCATGGTGGAAAGCTAGCGCCTGCTAGCTTTCTCTCTTGCTCAAGCACAAGAACATCTCGAACAACACAATCCACTGTGGGGGAAAGCTAGCATGTGCTAGCTTTCCCTCTTGCACAAGCACAAGCGCATCTCGAACATCATTCCATTGTGGGGGAAAGCTAGCATGTGCTAGCTTTCCCTCTTGCACAAGCACAAACTCATTTCACACATCATTCAATGTGGGGGAAAGCTAGCGCGTACTAGCTTTCCCTCTTACACAAGCACATCTCAAACAACAAGTTATTTTCCAGATTGCCTAACTCAGCATTATCAGTAGGAGAAATATCACCTTCATCACACTTGTTTTGTTCGACTTTATCTTGCAAATATGACTTGTCCCTGCCACACCAATTCTCTACTTCTTCATTCTCAGACATCCATTCGCTAGTGCATTTGGGTCAAATTCTGACGGTGCGTTCGTCGTAATTTCCACTTTCTATTTTCAGAAGAACGACAAACCTCGGATCCCCTCAAACGTCATTTCACAGGACGTCTCTTTTCCGACGACAGAGTTTTTGTTTGTATTGCAACGTTATATGATGCCATGTGTCATCATAAATTGGATTGTCCAACCCCATATTGATGTCGTAAGACCGACGTCTAGGTCATGTCAAGAGCGACGTTTCAGACATAGAAAGAGTGACGTTTCAGTCATGGCAATAGCAACATTTCAAATGTGGCAAGAGCGACGTTTCAGTCGTGGAAATAACGACGTTTCAGATGTGGCAAGAGCAACGTTTCAAACATGGAAAGAGAGACGTTTCAAAGGTGGCAAGAGAGACGTTCTAAAGGTGGCAAGAGAGACATTTCAGAGGTGGCAAGAGCGACATTTCAAAGGTGGGAAGAGAGACGTTCTGAAGGTGCAAAGAGCGACGTTTCAGAGGTGGGAAGAGAGACGTTATGAAGGTGGCAAGAGCAACAGGACGAGGTATCAGCTTCGACATGGTGTGTCCTCTAGGCCTAGGATAGGCTATGGATCTCAAACAAAATTGGATGCAAGAGATCAAAGTAGTTAATCAGGGGAGTTTTATAGAATTTGTAAAAAAATTGCATGGTTTTTCCCTACTCAAACCATCTTAATAAAACTTTCTAATAGTCTAACCCTCTAAATGCAATCATTTTCCCTGCACTGTCATTGTAGTTGGCCTAGGCATTTAGGAAACAAAATATGCTACACAAGTTATTGTTATCTCTCCTCCATGTGGCCAAAGGAGTTAAATATCTAGGTTTTCAGTAATAACCAATCAAATACAGATTATGGCTATACAAAACAATAGAATCCAGGGCTTCATTATGGTGTTTCAGATGGCTATCCAAGGGTGGAAAATTGGTTTTGGTCATGTCAGTGTTTGAAAGCATACCTATGTATTGGATGTCCATTGCACACATTCCTAGAGGTATTCTCCACAAAATAAGGAAAAAGTGCTTCAGTGTTTTGAGGATGAGAAAGAAACACATTGAATGAATACCCTGGGTAAAATGGCCTAGGATTGCTAAACCTAAAGATGATGGAGGATGGGGACTCAAAAATATCTATGTTTTCAATCA
>JZKD02S2044368.1:334426-349769 GCA_000966675.3 Picea glauca | reverse complement strand
CTTCTACACCATCATTAATAATGCCAACATTCAGTGCAAAATCCCCATCACTATCACACTTAAAACAAAGTTTCTTCTTGTGGCGACCATGTCCTCAAGGTGAATTTATGATTTTGTGTTCGATCATTGTCCTTTGAAATCCATCCATCGGTCTAGTTACCTTCTCAAATGATGGTTACCAACAGAGTAGATTCTTGAAGGCTAAGGAGTTTTAGCAAGTCAAAGGATAAGATAGACGCAAAGTTGGAGGGATTTGATGGCTTGTTCTCAACATGTCCCTGGGATTGAATACATTGTGTGCTAATGGGGAAKTCAAYTGGATGAAGTTGGAATGTATGAGTTTCTGCAAGTTTACATCTTCCAYARCAYGGATGRAGACTTCCAAGTAGTGGACTATACAGATGATGAAAYRTAGGGAGAGGATGTTTGGTCATATCCAAGGAATGGGTCCCTAGGGAAATTTTTCTAGGGTAAAAATGGTGGTGACTTAGATGAGGGATCAAGAACTATGGATACAAAACTATAGATCAATTAGTTGTCTTCGCAGCCTCTCCTACTTAGGAGATCTTGCCTCACTGGCCTGATTGTGCTTTCCAATCTCTACATCGTTCATACATTTCTGAAAACGAATAATTATGGAAGGCCATCCCTAACAATGAAAGCAGTTGTGTGATCATTCAAAATGAACCCCTCAAGCCTGAGGAGACTATATCTATATGAAATAATGGAACTCATGAAGGATTGACTCCTCTCGGGAGTTCGTTTTCCTTGAGTACTGGAGGCAACAAAGAAAAACATGAAGAGGAGTAGTTGCGGCTGAAGGTGGTTGAAGCCATCTCCATCAAAAATAGGACACCTGGATCATCAACGAACGTTAAAATAAATGTTCATGGTCCTGATAAAGAAGAGATGAGGTCTGTTGGGTTACTTGGTTGACTTCAAAAGGTTTTTGCTTTGTTTAATGTGGATCTTTGTGGTTTTGATCCAGGTCTAGTTCAACGTACTATGAAAACAGCTAGGCAAAAACAAAAACTTGTTAACTCTGCATTGAAAGCAACCTTCCGAAGGGAGTTGGGAGATTTCTTAAGGACTGAAATGTTTTTTTTAGTCCACCATGAAGGGGTTTCAAATTAGGAACCTGCTTTGAAGACCCCTGATAATTTTAGGACCTGCGCTAGTCTTCGAACTTTCAAGCAAGCAATTATAAGAAATCCTTTCCCTCCTTTCAATACGGGAATGCTTCAACAACATATCGTAGAGTTATACTTGGAGCCTTTACTTGAAAGTTTCTTGGGTTACAATAAAATCAAGGTGGAAGGGGAAAATTATCACAAAACCACTTTCATTACTAATCGCGATACTATGTCTTACAATTGCATGCCCTCTGGCTTATTTGATACAAGTATCGCCTTGAAAAGGCCTATACACATAACCTTGGATGAGTCGGTCAGTCTCCATGCTTATCTTGACGATCTAATCATATCCATCAAAGGGATGATAACTACATCAGGATTTCGAGTGTTAAGCCATTTCCAGATTACTTTTGTCTTGAACACTAACTCATAATTTTTAAAAGAATTATAGAGACAATGGTTTTCCCACACCATTAGCAGTCCTCGTTTGAAATATTGTGAGGGGCCAACGTGAAAGATCTTTCGCTAATGGTATTCTTCTGTATACTAGTAGTTTAGCTCTACTTTCAAATTTTGTGCTTCTTTTCTGCTTTACAACACTTTGATTTCCACTTTCTGAGTTGAGTTTTATTTTCCCTACTGCTGTTTTGATTTCTGCATTATTATTTCTTTTGGATTTTTTGTCTTTATCATCTTTTAGAGTGCTTGAATTAGGATGTTGGATCATGTTTTCTACAGTGACACTCTTGCAAGCATTGTTAGTCTATAACAATCAAGCTTACACAGCTGTTATGATGTCGTCTCTAAAGGATCCTTGGAAATTGCTATATTTTTTTTACTGCTGTCAAGATTCATGATTTCTACCTTATAGGCATATAATTGTTCTCTTTTGCAGGCAGTTGCAGAAATAATTGTTTCAAGACACTTTGCATCCAATAGAATAAAGCTTGTAATTTTTGTATTTTATTTTTTAGCAGGTTCAGATTATTGGTAGGTTCTTTTTGGATTTATTCCAGTTGTTTTTATTTATTTTTGCTCTATGAAATGGGAGAATTGGTGAAGAGCATGTATATTTTTCTATTGTCTGCCGTTGAATGGATTATTTTGTGGCAGCCCAAACATATTGCCCATTTTCTTGCTTCTTGCTGACATGAATGATGAAGCAAGTTCCCCCCCAACAATTACTTTGTTGTAGTATTCTAACCCTTATTGTGGATGATTTTCTTGTTTATGAATACCTTTTGAATTCAATTGTTTATGATGTATTGTCAATATTGTACACCCATTAAGGTTTGGAAAACTACATACTTTATATTCCATTCTTTGTTATTAACACACCTCCACTTCTTTTCAGTTGGCACCTTTTACAAACTCATTATTCTGGTAACTCTGATTTGTATTTCCCTAATTCAAAGAGTGGGCATCAATGAGAAACTAGAAGATTGAAAGTTAGATGAAAAGGCTTTCAGGATTTACATGAGTTTATGTGATTAGCATCCTTTTTCTGTGTGGATTATGTATGTGCATCTCATCTTTTTAAAATACTCTATATGGTTTTGTTTTCCATCTTGTACACTCCATTTAAATTTTTTGATCAAAATATTCTTGATATTTCCAGTAGTGTTGAATGATACCATTTATGTTATTTCCAATCATATTTTGGTGGAAACTAAAGGTGCTTAGTTTGAAGTCATTCTTATCTTTATGTTTCATCTATTCATTGGGGTTTTATGAAGGGATGGACAAATACAGTAGTTAATATGATAAATTTTCTTTCGATTTTGCTGGCTCTTTATGAGGTTATATTTTTCTTTTTGTTTGAGATGACAAACACTTCTAGCTTCCCTTGCTGAAATTTGTAGTATGCAGTTACTCTATGGATCAGATCCTCCAAATGGAATTATGCAAATAGGTATCCCAATAGCTCTTTGGCTTTATAAGTAAGTCATTTCACCTTATCATATTTTGTAGGTGCCTTGGAATATTCGTTGACTTTGTGTTTTGAAGGTTTATAATTGATCTATCTTTTTCTTTGTTATTAATTTATTTTTGTCTTTTCTTGTAAAAGACATTCTAGTTCAATTCCATATTTAGCAAGCATTTTGTTTGTCAATGGATGTATTGCATAAATTAGTGTGCTAAAATTTCCAAAAGTAGTATTGTGGATTCAAAGATGAAACCCAAATAGCTTTTGGTTGGATGAATGTAAAGAAACCTTTTAAAAGTGAAAAATCGGAGGATTTGCTGATGTTATAATTCTTAGGTTCTTTACACCTTTTTATGTTTGCTGAAGAGTAATCTTACACGCCTCTGAATACAAGTTCTTAGGAGAGATCCATGCAAATGCACCTTATACAACACAAATTCTTAGAAGGCCCATTCTAAGGAATTAGCATATAGAATAGGTGACCTATAACCTCCATTGGATCACATGAGATATAATTATGATTCAAGTTCCAAATCCACAATACCAAAGACTGATCCAATGGTCTCAAGCTATGATAGTTGACATGTTGTCAGAAACTTGGAAGGAGATGCATTCAAGAATAGTATTGTAGACTTGATTGTGTCATATGAGGAGGGTATCCCAACCACAAGGTCGAGATAACGTTTTTCTTCATTAAAATTTGAGGTTAGGTTTCCCCATTCTACAAAGTATAGTAATCACTTATTAGCTCCCTCAAATAATTTGGACGAAGTTGAACTAGAATGTGGGGTGATGTCAACACAGGCCTATGGAAAAATGTTTCTCATGCCATTGAATGGGCAAGTAAAAGGCATACAATTTGTAGGTGCTAACCTGGATTTAGAGACACTTAATGGTGGAAACAAAGAGAAGGATCTCAATGTGGTGTCTCAAGGGGGAAAGAGCTCAAATAAGAGAAAGAAAGTGGTCAAGAAGAAGGTGGCATAGGTCAATATGATTGTAGGTTAAGATCCAGGGGTAGCACATGTATTGAAAATTTCTAGCAAGGTCCTAATTGGAATTTTTTTCATGTGGCATATAGTAGATGATACTTTAAATGCCTAGATGCAAGAATTTTGGAAATTAATTATCATATATGGACTATCTTATTACATTATGATGAGAAGGTGGCTTGCATTTTTCTTTTGGTCTAAAGAGGATTCGCATAGGACCTTAAAGGGTATATCATTTTGGGAGTCCTCTTTTCTATCATTAAAACCTTGACACCCTTGTTTCAACCCAACGACATAATCAAATTTCGAAGTGTTGATTTGGGTTAAGGTGTTGGGACTTCCCTTGGTATTTTGGACTGATAAAGTCATGGAGATGTTAAAGAATCAATTAGGTAATTTTATTTTAGTAGACTCTTCTTACAAGAATAGTGTTCTTCATAAAACCTTTTAAGCCATAAAGGTCACATTTACTCTAGGGTGATGTGTAAAGTTGACAGCAAGCATGCTCCATAGATTGTTTATCCAAACCTGTCCAGTATTGTTCTACAACATAATTAATAATGCCAATATTTAGTGAAAAATTCCCATCACTGTCACACATAAAACAGAGTTTTTGGTTGTCAGGACTATGTTCCATCCTTATTTCATCGATGAGATCATTGCTATCATCATTATTACTAGGGTTGATCACAAATAAATTTAAAACCCTATCACTGCTATGTTCAGTTCTATCATTTAAATCCACGTTGACATCGTCATAAATGCCCCGGTCATACTTGGTTTTGACTCTTATGGAATCTCCAGGATGAGACATGTTGGTACACCCAGGAATATCAAGGATCAAGGTTTCTTGTTCTTCTGTAACAACAAGGATCTCATCATAAAAAATATTAAAAAATGTACAGTGATCTCTCTCTTTGCAATGTTCTTGGTCCATGTCAAAATCTAGGTCCCTTTCTTCAATGGTGGCTTCATCTATGTGGCCAACAATGCTACCCTCTTTAAATTCTGGGCACAACCCTGTACTGAAGAATGTACCATTTGTTTGTATTTCATATTCCCCCATGAGAACAGATGTGCCCTCATCGCTAGAGAAGCTGATATCAAAACACAACCCCCAAAATATGATTTGTCCAAACTTATCTTGTAATTGTAGGTTTTTCCTATCAAACCAATTTTATGCTACTTCATGAACTTGAAATCCTTTGTGTTCAATATTGCAGACACGATCTTCTATTTTCATCTCAGCATTCGATGTGAGAAAGGCTTTGTTACTATCACCATCCAAATTGAAAAGAAACAAATATTCAGAATGCAACCAATCATATCTGTTATACTGATCTTCACAAGTGCTATGGTTGCTATTGTCCTTATTTTTTGCCAAAACAGATTGATGTGAAGGTGTCCCTTTGGCTTGAAAACGTTGGTTATATCCTAATTCATCCAAAATTCCACCAACATGACTATTAGTAGAAAAAAATGTTTTTATCTCTATTTTATCACACAAATTTGTTAAATAAAAGGATTTTTTCCCATTTCCGCCTCTGCAAAGGTTTTCCTATTTTGGACTAAATGAAGAATCTGAATGGAGGATTGTGTCATGCCCATTCCATGGCCATAATATTGATCAAGAGATATTCCTTTGAAATGACTCTCAACTCCCAGCTCACTTTTCTTTGCTTCATTTCCATTCTCCTTGCTCATGTCATAATAAGGTTCACCATTAAAAATCATGGAAAAAGGACCTCTTCTTGAGTTAAATAAGATATATTCATCCAACTCATGCAGATTAGATACCATTTCTCTTTTCAAACTGAAATTACTAAATGGTTTGAGATTTGACCTTTATTCATTTCTTATTTCACAGGCTTCTTCCTTAATGGTCTCAATTTCGAGGGTTTCGAGGAAACCATGTGTTGTCGCAAGAGTTGACTCAAGGCTGTAATAGAGCCAAGCCTTAGCACATTTTAAAAAAGAAAAAAGTTATTTGTTGTTCAGAACTTGACTTGGGTTGCAGCAAGCCAAACCCTGAAAATTTATTTTGAGTGCACTTCTGACCTAATACACTCAAAGACAGTTCTCTAACAGCCAAAGGCTCTTTACTCAGGAATATCCAATGATTACAGTAAGAAGGTCAGATTTCTTATTAGAAAAGAGGTTTAATCAGGTTTGGGAGTTGATCCAGGAAAACAGTCCATTGGGCATGGATTCAAGTGAAAACCACAGAAAGGAGATCGCAAAAGGGATCACATTACTTGCAGAAAATGAGGCAAAGTAAGTCTTTCTTTCAAATATAATGATCATGATTTAATAGCGGAAAAAGAAAAGGAAAGGGCCACCATAGTGAAAGCATCAATCAAGGAGGAATTTTCACTATGACTTTGGAAGAAAAACTAAAGGCTGATGACTAGATACAGAACACTAATTAGGAGTGAATTCTGAACAGTCACCATGAAAACAAAACTTTTATCAACTGCGCGTAAGGAGCATTTAAAAGGAATTCCAAACATATTTAACTCAGCCAACAAAAGAACAGATAGATAATAAGACAAAAAGAGGACATAGCAAAAGAAATGACCGTAATGAATCTCATAATTTCAAGAAAATGCGTCACTGTGTATAATTCCATTTCTAGTTCTCAAAATAACTCTCTGTTCCATACAGGAGCTCTCTGCCCTCAGAGATTCCTCCCGACTTCCCCCTCCTTTTTACAATGGATTCATTTCTATATAAATTCCTCTTTCAAAGAGGTTGAATCCGCATCATAACTAACAATTAACTAATTTCAACTGTCTTTTAAATAACAATAATCTAAACTAAATTAAACGTACAACATAAATCCTAATTTCTGAACTGTTTATTTGATCCGCCTCCATGCGCAAAAATCTCTGCAGTTGTCGGGTAGTTATGAAAGCTGGTCGTCCTCTGAAATCTTCAGTTATTTTAGGTTCTACGTTAGATTTTTCATCCTCATCTACATACACGTCCCCATTTTCTGTTGCAGTCAAATCAATGTTAGATGCAGCTTCAGTCCTTGTTTCGGTTTCAACCAATTTCCTCATGGCTTCATATACCTCTTGAGGTTTATAGTATATGAGTTCTACACATTTTAAGGCCACCTTTGCAACTGCCCTCATATCTTGGACCCACTCAGCATAATCCTGAACATTCTGAGTAAGGACCATAAATAAGGGTTCCTCTTGAAGCCTCTCAACATACTCCCTAGTGTAGGGATCGATGCATTGCAAGCTTTTAAATAGTTCATTGTCAATTCGATCAAGAAATGCAACTATATGACCCCACACTCGAATTGTTCCCTTGTGATCTATTCCTGTCAGGCTCCACTGAATCATCCACGATTATGTTTGGGTATTGAGCCAAAATATTAAACATGACAAGAATATTCTGTAAACGTTTTTCCAGACGGGAATCGACATATGTGTGCTAAGACTGGGGTTTACATCAAACTGTGCAGATACAACACTGACCAAAACCTCTAGCTTCTGTGCAAGGGTTTTTACCTCCCTAGTCAGGTATGTGAGTTGTTCAACTTGATCAAGCCTTCCCATTCCTTTCCAACCACGAGAAACAACTATTTCTTTCAGCTTCTTATCGACCATTTCCCATGTAATCTCACTCGGGTCTCGCATAAACTGCTTGTCCATTAACTTATCCTTCTTACTTTTCTTCTTCGCATGAATTTTCCCGTCGGCTTTCGGGCTTTCGGAGGAAACGGTGTAGTGTAAAAAACGATAAGAAAAAGTCTGAAACCTCGTGATTGGTCCACGTTTTATGCATGTGGCAGCTTTGCAATTCCGTAGTAGTTGTCTTTATTCTGGAATTGATATTTATTCTGGCATTGATATTTCTGAATTTGCACAGAAACCCTGTCACTTTGAGATGAGGAATGTTTGTTTTTTTATCGATCATCAACGCATTGAATTGCAAAGACTATGACTTCGATATTAATTTATTATGTCTGCATGCACCTCCCTTCACTTTAATAATACAAATTTGTTCCTTTTGAATAAAATTTCAATGGCTATATTGCTTACCCGTTACTGAGGAATCGACAAGTAATTATTCTATCAATGCCTCTCAGAATTGAGCCTGGTGAAGTGGAAGAGCATCTCTTAGATCATGGTAGCAGTGGCTATATATTGATGATAAAAATCATCTGGAAGTGATTCTATCCCATGCAGATAACCAGCCATGGATCAAGATGATGAGAGACGATGTGTTCGTGGAATCGAAGCTGCTATGCCGCCTTAAAAAGAAACTCGGCAATAATCTCAAAATCTCTTTCAACGCAACCTTTTGAAGCCATTGCTGGAGTTCCTAAATCCTTTCACCATATGGAACATTTGGACTGTCTTTTCTTGCTGTATACTGGAACTGTTGCTTCGTCTTCAACCTCTCCAGATCTCAACACACTAAGACCCTTCCAGCGAATTCTATTTCTCAACCTTTTCTCAATTAGTCCTATCCCCTCAAGAACATTGGTTATGTCGTATATTCTGCGTTTTTGGACTTCCAAAGTATCTGCAGCTTTGTTAAGATCAAGAATACCATCATCAACCTGCTTGACTAGACTAATAAACTTCTTTGTTAACAACCCAAGAGAGCTATCATAACGACAGCTGCTGATTGGAGTAGGAGCATTACCCAAAGAAGAACCGATGTTATGAAATAGTAGGGTCCAAATTCATCTGGAAGTTTGTCCATCTGCCAGCTGTTGGCATCAAACCCTATGCAGCAGAGATATATAGACCCCGTGTAAACTTATAAGCTTGATGCGATTCTTAGATACATTGCGATGAAGACACTAAGGAGAGAAAAATTCAAATTCTGTTACAACACCATGACTTATGTCTTTGTTTGTTGGTTGCTCTTCTAACATGGCAGAGTCTTGTGACGATCATGGTGGATGTTCTAGTGTAGGTTCCTCATCCATCAAGCTCCACACATTATTACATCATTGATTCTTGACATCATCAAATGAAGGGGTAATTTATACAACTCTCAAAATATTTTTATTGCTGAATATCTATGCTACACAGACTGAATTCTGAACCTGAGGCAGATATTCCCTTGAATACATTAACAATAAATCTAGGCCACAATACCAATCCCCTACACCATTAGAAATAAAGGAACCTTAAACCTCCCTAGCCAACATGACAGGGATAGGTAGTTTTGATACCTTCAAGTTTTATGCCTACATTGAAAACAAATATTCCTCATTTTTGTGAATGTTGTCAGTACTCTAAGCATTTTTTACAAGAAATAGGTTAAGTGATTGAGCTTCTATCTAGATATGTCTGAATTCTTCCCCTTTACCATCTCAGGCCATAAAGTGTAGGGACTAAGATGCACTAAGTTAGGAACATATTTTTGTAGTGGTTTAAATAGAGCTTTTCTTTGAGTTTTGATGAGATTATGCTAGGACATTTGGCTCTGTCGTGGGCTAGTCTATAAGATTTCGTAGGCACACCAACATGGTTGAATGCTTCATTTATACTCTAAATAATGAACAATTTTATTCCAAAAAATGAACTTCCTCTTCAAATTATTATCTTATTGAGATGAATTTTAATACAAATTGCCAATATTAAGACATACAAATATGGAAATTACCACGGTGGGACAATGTTGTCCGGTAGGATCTCTTGCTTGTTGAAGAGGGAAAACTAACACACACTAGATTCCACCCACAATGGGACGATGTTGTCTGAGATGAGCTCCTGCTTGTGCAAGAGGGAAATCTAGCATGCGTTAGCTTTCCCCCACAGTCGGATGATGTTCTTTGAGATGAGATCTTGCTTGTGCAAGACGGAAGGCTAGCACACACAAGATTTCCCCCATGGTGGAATGATGTTGTCTGAAATGAGCTCATGCTTGTACAAGAGGGAAAGTTGGCATGCGCTAGCTTTCCTCACCGATGGGATGATGTTGTTCGAGATGTGCTCCTTCTTGTGTAAGAGGGAAATCTAGCACACGTTAGCTTTCCTTGACAATGGAATGATGTTCAAAAAATGCACTTGTGTTTGTGCAAAAAGGAAAGCTAGCGAGTGCTAGCTTTCCCCCATGGTGGGATCATGTTGTCGGAGATGAGCTCGTGCTTGTGCAATAGGGAAAGATGGCACGTGCTAGATTTCCTCTGTGGTGGGATGATGTTGTCCAAGATGAGCTCATGCTTGCGCAAGAGGGAAAGCTAGCACATGCTATATTTCCTGCTCGGTAGGATGATGTTTATCCAAGATGAGCTCGTGCTTGTGCAAGAGGGAAAGCTAGCAGGCGCTATCTTTTCCCCATGGTGGGATGATGTTGTCCAAGATGAGCTTGTACTTGTGCAAGAGGGAAAACTAACACGTGATAAATTTCCCCACGGTGGAATGATTTTGTCCGAGATGAGCTTATGCTTGTGTAAGAGGGAAAAGCTAGCACGTGCGTTAGCTTTCCCCCATGGTGGGATGATGTTGTCTGAGATGAGCTTGTGCTTGTGCAAGAAGGAATGATGTTATCCGAGATGAGCTCATCCTTGTGCAAGAGTTAAAGATAACATGAGCTATCTTTCCCCCATGGTGGGATGATGTTGTTCTAGATGAGGTTATACTTGTGCAAGAGGGAAAGCTAAAACGTGCTAGCTTTCCCCCATAGTGGGATGTTGTTTTTTCAAGATGAGCTCATGCTTGTGCAAGATGGAAAGCTACCACGTGCTAGCTTTCCACCACGATGGGATGTTGTTTTCTGAGATGAGCTCACGCTTGTGCAAGATAGAAAGCTAGCACACGCTAGCTTTCCCCCATGGTGGGATGATGTTGTTCGAGATGAGCTCGTGCTTGTGCAAGAGGGAAAACTAACACACATTAGCTTTCCCCCACAGTGGGATGATGTTGTCTGAGATGAGCTCGTGCTTGTGCAAGAGGGAAAGCTAGCATGTGCTAGCTTTCCCCCATGGTGGGATGATTTTGTCCGAGATGAGCTCGTGCTTGTGCAAGAGGGAGAGATGGCACGCACTAGCTTTCCCCATGGTGGGATGATGTTGTCCAATATGAGATCTTTCTTGTGCAAAAAGGAAATCTAGCACGTGCTAGATTTCCCCACTAGTGGGATGATGTTGTTTGAGATGTGCCCCTGCATTTGTAAGAGGGAAAGCTAGCATGCGCTAGCTTTCCCCCATGGTGGGATGATGTTGTTCAAGATGCGCTCCTTGTGCAAGAGGGAAGGCTAGGATGTGCCAACTTTCTCCTCCGGTGGGATGATGTTGTTTGAGATGCGTTGTTGCTTATGCAAGAGGAAAAGCTAGCACGCACTAGCTTTCCTCTATGGTGGTATGATGTTGTCCAAGATGAGCTTGTGCTTGTGTAAGAGGGAAATATAGCATGCAATAACTTTCCCCACTAGTGGGATGTTGTTGTTCGAGATGTGCTCCTGCTTGTGCAAAAGGGAAAGCTAGTGCTAGCTTTCCTTCACAATGGAATGATGTTCAAAATGCGCTTGTGCTTGTGTAAAAAGGAAAGCTAGTGTGCACTAGCTTTCCCCCATGGTAGGAGCATGATGTCCGAGATGAGTTGGTGCTTATGCAAGAGAGAAAGCTAGAATATGCTAGCTTTCCCCCATGATGGGATGATGTTGTCTGAGATGAGCTCATGCTTGTGCAAGAGGGAAAGCTAGCGTGGGCTATCTTTCCCCCTTGGTGAGGTGATGTTTATCTGAGATGAGCTCGTGCTTGTGCAAGAGGGAAAGCTAGCACACACTAGCTTTCCCCCACAGTGGGAGGATGTTCTCTGAGTTGAGCTTGTGCTTGTGCAAGAGGGAAATCTACCATGCGCTAGCTTTCCCCCACGATGGGATGATGTTGTTCGAGATGAGCTTGTGCTTGTGCAAGAGGGAAAGCTAGCATGCACTAGATTTCCCCCACAGTGGGATGATGTTGTCTGAGGTGAGCTCATGCTTGTGCAAGAGGGAAAGCTAGCACACACTATCTTTCCCCACCAGTTGGATGATGTTGTTCGAGATATGATCTTTCTCATGCAAGAGGGAAAGCTAGAACGAGTTGGATTTTCCCCACAGTGGGATGATGTTGTTCGAGATGCACTCTTTCTTTTGCAAGAGGGAAAACTAGCTTTCCCCATCAGTGGGATGATGTTTTTCAATATGTGCTCCTACTTGTGAAAGAGGGAAAGCTAGAATGCACTAGCTTTACACCGCGATGGGATGATGTTGTCCTAGATGAGTTGTTTCTTGTGCAAGAAGGAAAGCTAGCACATGCTAGCTTTCCCACATGGTGGGATGATGTTGTCTAAGATGAGCTCGTGCTTATGCAAGAGGGAAAGCTAGCATGCACTATCTTTCCCCCATGGTGGGATGATGTTGGCCGAGATGAGCTCGTGCTTGTGCAAGAGGGAAAGCTAGCATGAACTAGATTTCCCCTGTGGTGGGATGATGTTGTCTGAGATGAGCTTGTGCTTGTGCAAGAGGAAAAGATAGCACATGCTATATTTCCCCCACGGTGGGATGATGTTTGTACAAGATGAGTTTGTGCTTGTGCAAGTGGGAAATCTAGCATGCTCTAGCTTTCCCCCACGATGGGATGATATTGTCCGAGATGAGCTCATGCTTGTGCAAGGGGGAAAGCTAGCACATGCTAGCTTTCCCCAATGGTGGGATTATTTTGTTCGAGATGAGCTCGTGCTTGTGCAAGAGGGAAAGCAAGCACGCGCTAGCTTTCCCCCACTGTGGGATGATGTTTTCTGAGATGAGCTCCTTCTTGTGCAAGAGGGAAAGCTAGCCTGTAGGGAAAGCTATCACACACTAGCTTTTCCCAATGATGGGATGATGTTGTTTGAGATGCACTCCTGCTTGTGTAAGAGGGAAAGCTACAATGCACTAGCTTTCCCCCACGGTGGGATGATGTTGTTTGAGATGCGCCCTTGCTTATGCAAGAAAGAAAGCTAGAACATGCTAGTTTTCCCCCACAGTGGGATGATGTTGATCGAGATGTACTCCTACTTGTGCAAGAGGGAAAACTAGCATGCGCTAGATTTTCCCCATGGTGGGATGATGTTGTTCAAGATGCACTCCTACTTGTGCATGAGGGAAAGATAGCACACAATAGATTATCCCCACAGTGGGATGATGTTCGAGATGCATTCCTACTTGTGCAATAGGGAAAGCTAGGATGCGATAGCTTATCCCCATGACAGGATGATGTTCGAGATGTTCTATCTTTCCCTCACAGTGGGATGATGTTGTTTGATATGTGCTTGTGCTTGTGCAAGAGGGAAAGTTAGTGTGTGCTAGATTTCCCTCATGGTGGAATGATGTTGTTCAATATGAGCTTGCACTTTTTCAGGAGGGAATGCCAACACGCACTAGTTCTCCCCCATGATAGAATGATGTTTGAGATGCATTTGTGCTTGTTCAAGATGAGCATGTGCTAGCTTTCCTCCACCATGGAATGATGTTGTTTGAGATGTGCTTGTGTCTGTGTAAGAAGGAAAACTAGCATATGCTAGCTTTACTCCATAATGTAATGATGTTGTTCGGAATGTGCTTGTGCTTGTGCAAGATGGAATGCTAGCATGCACTAGATTTCTTCCATAGTAGAATGACGTTGAAAGCTAACATTCGTTAGTTGTCCTCCAAAGTGGAATGATGATGTTCAAAATGCTCTTGTGCTTGTGCAAGAAGGAAAACTAGCACACACTAGCTTTCCTCTGCAGTGGAAAAATGTTGTTCAAAATGCGATTGTGCTTGTGCAAGATGGAAAGTTAGCACGTGTTAGCTTTCCTACACAATGGAATGATGTTCGAAATGCACTTTTGTTTGTGCAAGATGGAAAGCTAGCACGAGTTATCTTACCTACACAGTGGAATGATGTTGTTCGAAATGCGCTTGTGCTTATGCAAGATGGAAAGCTAGCACAAGTTAGATTTTCTACACAATGGAATTATGTTGTTCGAAATGCTCTTGTTCTTGTGCATGGAGGAAGATAGCACGAGCTAGATTTCTTCCACAATAGAATGTTGTTGTTTGAAATGTGCTTGTACTTGTGCAAAAAGAAAGCTAACATGGGTTAGTTTCCCTCCATAGTGGTATGTTGTTTTTCAAAATGTGCTTGTGCTTGTACAAGAAGGAAAGCTAACACACGCTAGTTCCCCCCGCAATGAAATGTTGTTGGTTGAATTGCACTTGTGCTTGTGAAAGAAGGAAAACTAGCACGTGATAGCTTTCCCCCATAGTGGAATGATGTTGTTTGAAATGCGTTTGTGCTTGTATACAAAACAAAACTAGTACGTGTTAGCTTTCCACCATAGTGGAATGGTGTTGTTCAAAATGTGCTTGTACTTGTACAAGAAGGAAATCTAGCACATGCTAGCTTCCCCCACAGTAGAATGACGTTGTTCAAAATGCACTTGTTCTTGTGCAAAAATAGAATGATGTTAGCTTTCCCCCACAATAGAATGATGTTGTTTGAAATGTGTTTCTTCTTGTGCAAGAAGAAAAACTAGTAGGTGCTAGCCTTACCCTAAAATGGAATTATGTTGTTCGAAATGTGCTTTTGCTTGTGTAAGATGGAAAACTAGTATGTGTTAGCTTTCCTCTACAGTGGAATGATGTTATTCGAAATGCGCTTGTCCTTGTGGAAGAAGGAAAACTACCATACACTAACTTTCCTCCATAATGGAATGATGTTCAAAATGTTCTTGTGCTTGTGCAAAAAGGAAAACTAACACGCTCCATCTTTCCTCCATGGTGGAATGATGTTGTTCGAAATACCCATGTGCTTGTGTAAGAAGGAAAAATACCGTGCATTAACTTTCCTACATGGTGGAATGTTGTTGTTCGAAATGTGCTTGTGCTTGTGTAAGTAGGAAAGCTAGCACACACTAGCTTTCCTCCATAGTGAAATGATGTTGTTTGAAATGCACTTGTGCTTGTGCAAGAAGGAAATTTATATACTCTAGTATGAATTCAAAATGTTGGATTGGTTTGCAGTGCTTTTTGCAAGTTAATATCTAACATTTAAATACTACCCAAGTCTTGGCATGATGAAAAAACATTTGTGGAAATTTTGAGTTTTGATTGATGGGATAATAAGTTTATTTGCATCTTAATAAGCTATTTGGAGACATCTATACATCCACCATGTGAATTATCCTATCTTTGAAATGGAGACATAATGGTTTCACGACTTGAAAGACATGGTTGATTGGCATTCCAATGTTGAGCTACAAAAAAAGCTACCTTAACCTTACACTTGAACCATGCTACTCAAGTTTATT
>JZKD02S2044368.1:292619-327493 GCA_000966675.3 Picea glauca | reverse complement strand
GGAATCTCAATAGAGTGACTTCCTCCATGGAATATATTAAGGATTTATAAAAAAACTCAGTGTTGATGAAGTCCATGTAATAGAATATTTCCAAATTTAATGAAATATGTGTTAAGTGAGGGTGACATGTCATGAAATCGATACCCCATTTCGCAAAAGGACCCATGGAGACCACAGGGTGAAGAGGAGCAGGATGTGACCGTATTTTATGGTTGTAGGTCTGGCAAGCGTGGCATTTTTGGATGGAAATTATACAATCGTTAAATAAAGAAGGCCAAAAATACCCTGCTCGCAAGATATTTTGGGCAGTAGCATACCCAGACATATGACCACCACAGGCTCCAGAATGGCAGTCATTTAGGGCTTTCTTGGCTTCTTCAAACGTGAGGCAGCGTCGAAAAACTGAGTCAATCCCACGACGATAAAGAGTATCACTGAGGATAATATACTTACAGGCTTGGTAGCGTATTCGACGGCGGTCAGTACTAGACAAATTGGGCTGGAAAGTCTAGGTTTGGAGATATATGATGATATCTCTGTACCAAAGATCATCGAAACTAATCAGGAAAAGGGATTCATCAGGTAATGAATCGGCTGCTACATTTTTCGTCTCAGAGTAGGGAAAGTCGAATATCAACTCAGCAAACACTAAGGATTTCTTGGACTTAGTGTGTTCGAATTCTAAGTCAAACTCCTGGAGTATCACGATCCATTTGGAGTATTTTCCCCCTAGCCGTTGATGTGTGAGAATATGCTGCATAGGGTTGTAGTTAGAAATTACTGTAGTCTTGCGAGAGAGGATATAGTGTTGGAAAAGTTGAACTGCTTGGACGGCTACCAAGGCCAGTTTTTCAACATGTAAATACTTGATTTTGGTAGGCGTAAGACTTCAAATCAAGTAATAGATGACATGTTCATCATGAGAATCATCCTCCTGGACCAGAACCATAGCGATAGTGTAATCTGAGGTTGCAAGGTAGAGGAAATAATCGCAACTGTAATTAGGTGGGAAGAGAAGAGAGGTACGTGTCAGGGATAGTTTCAAAGCTTTGAAATCTTTGTTGGCAGTGGTATCCCATACGAACTCAGACCCATTTTTTAGTAGTCGCGTAAATCCAAGAGTTAGCTCGGCATAGTTCGAGATGAAACGACGAATAAAGTTTGCTTTCCCTTGCAAACTTTGTAACTGGAGAAGCGAAGAAGGAGGAGGGATATTGAGAATCATCTCAACCTTCAAAGGATCTATCCTGATCCCTTGACATGAAACAATAAAGCCTAGAAGTCGGTCGGATTCTACACAGAAAACGTATTTGTGAGGATTCAAGCGTATATGGTAGAATCGACATCGAAGGAAAATGGCTCGGAGGTGTATTGGATGATCTATACGATGCATGGAATGAGCAGTGAATTCATCTAGATATGGCTGCACGATGTGCTTGATATTATGGAAGGTGTAAGACATAGCGTGTTGAAAAGTTGCGCCAATGTTTTTTAGATGGAAAGGAAGTTTCCGATAGGAAAAGGTGCCCCAAGGAAAAATAAAAGAGGTTTTGTGTTGGTCCTTGGGAATGATATTGATTTTATTATATCTAGAAGAACCATCCACCAGAGAGAAGATTTCACTTCCGGCACAATCGTCGACGATCTGGTCGATGAAGGGGGTAGGAAAGTTATTTTTAGGACATGATTTGTTAATATCCCTATAATCAACACACACATGGATTGTGCCTTGCTTCTTGTCGATCGGGACAAGATTGGAAACCCACTCAGTGAGAGACATCGATTAAAGAAAGCTAGCTTTGAGAAGTTTCTCGACTTCAAGCTTGATAGCGGTCGCTTTACATGGGTGGACCGGACAAAGGTGTTGCCGGACGGGTTTAGCATATGGGTATGTCTTAATCTCATATATCATAATGTTGGGGTCAATACCCAGCATTTCTTCATAGCTCCAGGCAAAGACGTCACGAAATTCTTTGAAATTTGACTTGTAGGTGATGATTTCTTCAGGGAAACACGAAGCTCTGATATGCACATTTTTGACAATTTCGGGTTTTATGGATATGTCGAGGGGAATGGTGGGTGAGATATTACTTAAGTTCCCTTTGGAAAACACATCATATGTAGACTCAAGAACGGTGGAAATGACGACAATGGTCGATGGGGTCAAGATCCATTGGTATCTCTTGATGGTGTGTTGTTCCAGGAAAAGGATGGAACGATGATGTCCATCGTCCCAGGGGGTGTCTTCCATAACAAACATAATCATCTTGTCCATGGGAAAAATGAAGTGGAAAGGATCTGGAGATAAATCATGAAGAGAGGGGGTAGAAGGAGTTGCCAATTGAATGGCCTGATAGGTGGATTCGACCAAACTCAAAGGTATTTTGTCGTTGTAATGAAGATGATCGTCAGGGTTGGGTACCATCCATGGGTCGTGAGACCCAGAGGTTCCATGAATAGATGTGGATATCATGTTGATTGAGTCCAGAGATGGATGTGGAACATCAGGTGGTGGGATGGGGAAGGTACCCATTAACGAGGAGTCTTTAAGAAGACCCACACCGATGTTCTCGTATCCAGGGGGGGTTTTGGCAATGAACGGGATGTTGTCAGTACATGCATCCGAGTTAAAGAAGGCTAATTGGTCGACAGTAATTTCCTTTCCTTGATGAGGGAAACACACGACATGGAAAATAGTTGACACAACTGTGTGCATGGAATCAATCCAACTACGGCTAAGGAGAAGGTTGTAATCGAGAGGAGCGTCAAAGACTTCCACTTCAACTTGGACCATTTTGCCTTCTAACATAATCAGCAACGAAGGGAGGACACCGTAAGGCTTGAAAATAGAGCCATTAAAGGATTTCAGCGTGTTGTGGGATTCATTCAAAGGAGAAGAGTCGATGGCTTTCCAGTAGGTAATAGACATGACACACATTGAGGCACCCTCGTCGATAACTATTCTACAATTTTTTTTTTCGGAGACAATAACTTGTATTTGGAATGCAAGTTGAGGGGGTAACCTTGGAATGTAATCTTCCAAGTCAAAAATTATTAAATTCGTATCCGTAGGGTCGATTCCACTGATAGCTTTCAACAGTGCCTTCCTTTGTATAGAACAACTTTGAAGGACTTCGAGGGCTGACATAATGGATGGTGCTTGGGCCAGATCTTCAACAATACTGTAGTTATGGGCAGCACGGGAATGAGGATTGAAAGATGATTTCTGAACGATGCCCTTTGGAGGAGGGTGAAGAACTTTGTTGAGGCTTGGTCGTTCGAGATGAAGAGGACCATTGGTAGGTGAAGTCATGAGAGAGGGTTGGACCAATGAAGAAGGTATAGCATCAACCTTCTCTTTGGAGGAAGAATAATCTTTGGCTTGAGTGGTAAGTGTGATGTCATATTGCTTCGAATCTCCTGTACACATTAACACATAGGATGTATTGGAGGGGGAAGGTTGGTCGTGAATGACCAATTGGGTCTGTTGTTGAGAAGGGAAGGGTTGTGACAATACAGCCAGAGTGGGTGGTTTCGTGGTCCCTTGAAGGAACTTAGTAACTTCGACTCATTGTGGACAATCCTTAGTGTAGTGATCGTCACCACAGATAAGACAAGGGTATCGAGGTTTGCGCTTATCCCTATCGTCAACAGGTGTTGTTTTGGTTATTTCTTCTTGCGAATTATTTATTTCCTCCTTATTCTTACCCTTTCCCTTTCTGGATTTGTTTTTACCAGCAGGGGTAGATTGAACATCATTTACCTCAGAAGTCTTGTCAGTGGGAGGGGTAGGAGATGGATCATTTTGAACATTAGAAGAAATGGGTTTGGGGGTGTTTCTAGAGGTTTGGACGAAATGAGGTTGGGCATGGAAAGCGCCAATCACACTGTCGACTTCATGATAAGTAGTAGGAATAGTTGAAGTGGCGGAAGTAGAAGGACGAGGCGCATCAGGGAGTAAGTTGTAAAGAGTACCCATTTGTGAGTAAACGAGGTCAAGGTATTGAGAACGACTAATGGCCTATTATTCCGTGACAACTCCACCCATGGTGATGTCAAGATCGATGTCATTCATGAATGATTTCATGAACCACTCATCCAGCAACTGATCGGAAAGTTTGAGTTTGATGAGACGTCGTCTCCGTTGCCACTCATGAATGTGATCAGAGATATGAGTGGCTTTGGTTTGCTTAAAAGAACTCAAAATATCGGTCCCCGTTTCATAGCGGATCGGTAACTGGTAGTGGGTGACGAAATCCATAGCGAGGGTGTTGAAGTCGGCGAAGAAACCTCATGGTAATTCTATATACCACTTCACGGCGGAACCCGTGAGGGTTCGCTAAAAAAGGCGTAAATGAATAGAGTCATCCATCAAGGAGTTGGATGAGCACCAAAGGTGAAAAGTCATTACATGATTGTTTGGGTCCTCTCCCGATTTTCCATTGAATTTAGGGATGTCAAATGGTAGTTTTGTCGGTATGGTGGCCCATTGAGGAGAGTGACATATTGGATCATTTAAAATCCTCGACAGATCCGAGAGGTCCAGGGTGGCTAAGAAAGGTAATTGTCTATTCACATGGGGGTAGTGGTGACTTTGGGGAGGGAGTCTCATCGGCAAACCAGTGGGACCATAAGCATTCTACATATAATGTGAAGATCTGGGCAGATTTGGTGGTTGTTGTGGAGGCAAGTAACTCATAGGGTTGTACCCTTGAATGGGGGCATGGGGTTGAGCATTTGAGTCCCAAATAGGATTAGACGTACCTGGATAGGGTCGGCTTGTACCAGGGGTTATGACGGAGCTAGCCGAAAGTTGTTTCCACCCAGTCGGGTGAGGGTTATGTTGTATAAGATGATTCCAATACTGAGCCAAAGATGGAGGTATGTTTTGTTCATAGGGTGGGGTCGGTGGGGGTTGTGTTCCAATTGGGATTTGTCCTGCAAGGGGGGATTGAGTTGGGCCTCCTTGGTGAAATTGTCCACCAACAGGAATCTGGTAATTTTGTGTGAATGAAGAAATGGTGCCACTAGGATCAGTGCCTCCGATCGAGGATGAAAGAGGTCCTCTGAAAGGGGGTGGAGGAAGTGTCAGAATGAAACCGGGAGGATGGTGCCCAGAAGGAGTGGGACCACCAGGAGTTCCAGATGTGATTTGCGTAGGAGTGGGGATAAAGGCATTCAACGCATGGTATCTGGGTGGAAGTGTCGAGGTGACTCTAGGCAAAATCAGTGTGCCAATGGGGGCTTGTCTAGCCGTGGTAATCCTGGTGTGAAGACTCGTAGAATCTATGTAATGGACCATTTGTAAAGGGAGAGTCAAGATGCAGTCAGCTTGTGGAGCTTCTGTACCAGGAAAATAATAAGCAGTAGTAAAAGGTACTACGTCTGGATTAGATGTTTTGGGTAGCGCAGGTGAGACAGTGATATCAACACCTGCTCCTGAGCCAAAGAGATCCCATCTAAAAATGATATTAGTCCAAAAAGGATCTTGACCCTCAGGTCCTAGGAAAGGTCCAGTCAGTGATCCAGAAGACAGAACAACCAAGTCTCTGGAAGAATTCACTCGCATAATACGTCTCTCGGAGTCGGGATGAAGTTGAAAGTCCTCTCAAGAATTGGTAATTCAGAACTGTTCTAGAGAGTCATTTCTTTCCACTTGTGGAGTGGTAACATCTTGGACTTCACTCTGTTGAGGAGAGCCCTCCGGTGAGTTGGTAGGCAAGGTTTGAGAACCTTCCAGATTTTCTGGGGGGTAAGCCTTGCATTCTATGTGAACGATGTGGAGGGTCAATTGTGATCGAGTTAAAAAACTTACAAAGGAAAATCTATGGTCAACTTGGGTAAACAAACAGCATGCACTAGTAAAATTCTAGGAAGCAAAACCAAGCAAACAAGACCTTTTAATTACGAAGCCACTAGTTGGTGATGAAATCCAATGTCGCAATGACGAGACAAGAAGGGGTTGGGATAGGGTGGAAAAGTTACGTTGACGACCTGCTTAACGGACTTACACCCTGGTGCAAGCTCCCACACATAATCGTGGGTATACCCTCCAAGGAGCCTGAGTGAGTTTGGCCAATGTCGATTCTAGGTACCGTGAAGAATTTCCCCTTCACATTCACCTTATGTAATACCCTAAGAATATAGGCCACTAAGGTTACCACCAACAACAATAAAGCCTGGGGGAACAGTCGACAGTCCAATCCACATGCAAGGGTAGGGTATCTAGCCCGAAATCAGCTTGAGAGGCTTCCACTCATCATTGTGGGTATACCTTCAAGTTACCCCTGTAATACGTGAAATCTCTACACCAATATCAACAAAGCAGGGTGCGTAACTCTGTCAATCTCGATGCGAACTCAGGTTTGACACTTGTGTGAGAAGGGCTTCCCAGGACATAATGTTGTAAATGGAATTTGACACTCCTTACCAAAATATGTTATTGTGTGTTTTGCGCTTTGGAGAGCGTATCTCTCTTCCTATTCCAAAGATCTAGCCTAGCTAATGTTGGTGTAATAGAGTCCTAGAAAAGAGTTACTAGTTAAATTTTAAAAATTGTGCAATATTATTAAAGGTTGTTGTTACTCAAAGGAGATGGAAATGAAATCGATGTTGTGTGAGACTCTGACCCAACAATGCATAGATAGGAATGAAAGATACCAATTTTTTGTTCGATGAATCCTATTTACAGGAGGGAAAGAGGAGTTTTCTGGAACAATCTTGAACTACGATATACGATCTTCTTTGAAATGCAATATCAATGAATCATGAACAATGCCAATTCTCTATTCGTTCTATTTCAACAATTGAATGCCAATATTTTTGACTAAAAAGTTTCTTAAAATGAAAAATGTTTTTTAATTTTCACTAGAAACCAAACAACAGTGGTGGAACTAAGAAAAACTAGCAACTAATGAAAAATCCATATACAATGAAAAACCCAAACCAATCTTTTAATAAAGACAAAAATATCAAACAGACAAGACTAGTCTCTTCAAATGCATATGGATAAAAAATTTCCAAGTAACGAGCAATTGAAAAAGATAATTAATCCCAACTTTTAAGTCGATCATTGGCTCCCAACCAAACAATCACTCGGATCTCAAAACCAGAGATTATATCCTTGTTAAGAAAAGGTCAAGAGATAACAATTGAGAAAACATGAACAAGAAAATATTTTGACTTGCGAAGACTAATCATTTACGAAATCCTAGGTCAAGAAACAATCAATCACTAGCCAAAGAAGTTCTTTTCAGACACAGATACAAATCTAGGCATCTGAGGATACAAAAAAACTTAATCCAAAAAATTTGCAAATAGGTTTGCAGGATAGCAGTGGTGTACAGTGCGAGAATGAAGGATTCTCGCAGGCTAGACACAAGAAGAGTGTGAGAAGTTCGCACTGGACTGAACAGTAGGGTGCGAACTCTAGTGGTTCTCGCAGGCTAAAGAAGGGTGCAGTGCGAGAAGGCCTGAAACTAAGAAAAATTTGGAAAAAAGACAAAAACTTTTAAGGAACTTCTGGACCCAGAGAGTCTGTCAGGGTCTCCTCAAGACTCAGAGATTGATAGAAATGAAAAATGGTAAGGTAAGAGCAAATGGCCAAGGAAAAACCACCAAAAACCACTAAAAAATGGGTTGCATCCCTAGTGGAGTCACCAATTTTGTCATCAGACTAATCAGTAGGTGCAGACACTAACATATCTCCCAAGATCCACCTGGATATAGAACAAAATAGGACAGGACATGACTCTTTCCCTAAGTTGTAATCATTGAATCTGTTAATAGGAAGGAATAAGTGACATACCTTTATATCACTTCCTTAGGTCTCTGTTATTCCCGCTTCGCTCTGGTTCTCTCGTGAAGTCAAGTCCGAGACAACACAAACCAACCAAATTGAAGATAACAAAGTATATTTAATGTCAACTTATGCATATGATTAAGGAATTACACAATAAAGTAAGAGTGACTTTATGGGAAAGGGACATGTCATTGTATCATATTAATTGAGAGTAGAAGATACAACCTGATTGCCTTCATGTTGCAAGATTCCTTTCAGTGACCCTTGGTTCCAACACAAACACTTGCTTTGTACTTGCATGAAGAATATACAATTCCTCTTGATAGACCAAATAGACCCTTCAATCTTCCGTCAAAGCAGGGTTCTTCACACAATTCTTTCACCAATTCTTCATTCAATCTTGCTTAACCTTTTCCATGAGAAAAGTTTCAATATATAGGAGAAGAACAGATGGTTACATGGATGAGGATGATCCCATAAAATATGAGAAGTCAGTAGAATGACAACCATGCGAATGCCAACTCATTTTCTAGAAGATTCCCTTCAATAACCCTCGAGACCTCTTCTCCTTTCCAAGATTAAAAACAGGTTTGCACCCTGTGTATGTAGTAGACTACAAGAAGTTCGCACTGTAAGTGTGGGTGGTCTGCGAGAATGAGGGGTTCTCACACCCTAGGCCATAGGAAGCCTACAAACTCACCTTAAAAATATGTTTTTGGAAGAAGAAAACAATCATTTTTCTCAGGAAAAAAGTCCTTGTTGGGAGCCTGAATACAACATTGTTGAAACATCACCAAAGTGACCAAAATCATGTGTAACACAGCTGCTCCCAAGGCTGGATCTCCTTTTGCAGCCTACTTCGCTGCACTTATTCCCTGCAAATGGGTAGATCATCTCGATCCCCCATACTATCTTCTTTCTCTGTGACCTCAACTTGCCACCCTTCTGCAAAATTCAGCTATATAGTCTTTTCACTGAGTTGTTGCCCGGCTTTCTCTTCTAATAACTTAACTTCTACCAATTCTCCTACTAGTGCATCTCCATCTTCCTCCAGCTTCTCCTTAGACTGGAATTCTGATTCACCTTTTGCTGCAGACCTCAGTGTTACAGTCATCATCTGTTCATCTCGCTAGATGAAATTTTCGAGCAATTTCTGTGAATGCTCTTCTCTCGAAATCTCCATGACGATCTACTCATGGCATTCATCGACTGGTTCTGTATGGTTAAACTAATCCTACAGCATTTTTAACTCCAACTCCCATGGAGTGAACACCTTAATTGCATGCTATTCTTCTGTTACAGCTTCCAGTGTTGTAGTTATCCCCTATTCAGCCTCTTGACTGAAAATTTTGAGCATTTATGCTTAATGCTCTTCTTCCTCAGCTGGGTCAGGTTCTGATGTCTGTCCCATTTCTTCTTCTTCTTGGGTAGCTTTTGACATCTGCTCCTTCATCATGACAGTCACCACCGGTTGTCTTTCTGTTGTTGTTGCATTGGCAACACACATGCTGGCCTCAACTGGGCTATATGGAAGGAATACCTTTATCCCTCCAATCATCAGAATTCTCTTCTAATCTTCCTTCTCTATCAGTTGTCCTAGCTGATATGAACTCACCTCTGAGATCATATTCTATGTGAGCTCCTCTCGCTGATCCAAACTCATCCCTGAGTTCATGAGACTTTCAGACAGTCTCATCTGTTCTCCCTTGCCCACCTGGCAATATGGGATTTTCTCTCTGCCTTCCTGGCAGTCTATGAGATCAATCGATCCCATATCCATCAACACTCCTTGCTAATATGAACTCACTTATGAGCTCTCGAGACTTTCAAACAATCTCATTTCCTTCTCCCTGCCCACCTGGAAGTCTATGATATCAGTCGATCCCATCTCAGTGCGCTCCTGGCAATTTGAAATTTCAGCACCGCCCTCCTAGAAGTATACGATACCTTCACTTGATCTCTTTCTATTTCCCACCTGGCAATTTGAAGTTCGATCTCTGCCCACCTGGCAGTCTATGAGATCTCTGCTCGATCTCTCCTCTTCATCATCACTGAGATTTATCCCAGCTTTTGGCTCACAGGTATGAACCATCTCCTTTGTGGCCCTGAGGATTTTTACATACCTCAGCCACCTCCTCAACAACCTTTGTTGTCTTCTGGACAAAAATTTCTTTACTGGCCACTTCAAATTTCTCTTCATGGGCCATTCATATACCCAGTGCGGCTTTGCATCCTATTGCATCCGCAGTGCAAGCTCTTCCATTCTCCCCCTTATCTTAGCGATTTATTTATCCATTTCATCTTTTCTCTGTTGCTGATGGTTCTTATTTCCACCGCATCCATGGCCTTCAATAGCCATCTTCATGTTCCTGTCTTCCCTCCTGGAAAACTTGTTGTTGTCACTCTGCAACTAAGAGCATTTCCAGCATCTCCTACAGTCCACCTGACTGTACCATTTGACTGTTGCGTCCCGCAACAACCTTCACCTTTTACCTGTCTCCTATGGGATCTTCTTCACCTCACTTCCTCTTTTGCCTGAAATATACGGGCAAAATCCTCCTCTGATACCACTTTGACACAAACCCCCGACCCTTTGTTCAAGATCCACACAGGATCATTCTAAATTATCCTCGAGCTAAAGCGGCTCCCTCGGATCCCTATTGGAACCTCACGAATCCGATCCACAGGTCCTTCATGAATACCTTCCCTGCGCAACCTGGCACCAAGCATGAGCCTTACGTCTCCATGCGACCACAACCAAGCCTTAGCGCAAGCGCCTCTCGCAACTCGAGAGTTCACGAGTCGAGGACCCTCGACTCCTTTTTCTCCAAATGTCGATACCCAAGATGTGATACGGGTATGGCTCCTCCTTGTTAGCGCCTTCCACATATAACCACCGGCTAGGGATAAGTGCTAGCACTACTCACAACTCGCGACATTGCGAGTTGGAGTGTTGAGCCCTCATGCTCCTCCTTTGTGAGACACCGAAGCATGATAAGTCAGGGATGGTTTGACCCCTTCCAAGGTGACGTGTGTACGCCACCTGTCACCTACTTCCACCTTTTTTGTGTGCTCTATGTTTGCGCCACCTGTCCACCTCACATTCCCCACATAACGGATGTGACACATGTTCACACAAGCCCTCAACGCTCGGCACTTCACGACTTCTGCAGTCGAAAAGAAATCCTTTCAACCCTCGAACCCTGATACGTGATACCCCACGAAGGTTCTGATCCAATGGTTCTCCCATGGCTTGGATCCAACGGTCTGGATCTCCTTCCCTGCTCCTCGCAACTCGGGACTTCACGAAAACCAAGAATCTGGTTTTCCCTCCAAACTCACGAACCCCAAATTCGTGAAATGATCCAACAATGTGGGTTGAAACAAGATCAATGGCTCATATTGACCCTCTAATCTTGGGTGATGGGCTTCTTCGGCCTCTAACCACCTTGCAAGTCTGCAAGATCCGACGACTCTCACAACTTGGTGCGATCCTAGGGTTCTCGTCATTTTGACGCTTCTCCATGAAGCGTCTCCACCGTCCATTTCAGCTTCTCTCCTATGCGACCTCCCAGAGATTAAACTCCAAGCGCCTTCCTCCGGATCCGATGACTATTGGTTCTTTGCACTAGATCTGATAGCCCAGATCTCTTTCTCTTCCTTGTGCGCTTTCCTGTGTGCATCTGGATGTAGACTTCAATGACCCAGATCTCGCCTCTCCAATTGATCTAATGGTAGTTGTTCTCTACCTTGAGCATGGCCTTCTTCCTTTCCCTTGGAAGATTTCTTGCGACAAAAGGCCTTAGCCTTTGTCTCTGCTGTGAAGCCTATAACCTTGGCTCCCGCCTATATTCTAAGAGGTGTTCCCCCTCCTGAGCTTTATTTCTCTGAACCTCAAAGGTTCCTTCGAACTCTGCAACCTCTTGCAGGACCTTTGCATGAAATGGTGCTATCTCTTCTGAGATTCTTTGTGGCTCTGACGTCAAAGTGTCTTTGTCCCTTTCTCTCCTTGAAGGGATGTAACTTCCCTCTGGCAACTTCCTACTCAAGCACGCTTTGCTGAGCCTGCAGGGTGTTGAATAAACCTATGATTGTATCCTCTTGTGACGCTTCTCTTCTTTCTATACTCAAACAAGAGTTCCTCTTATGCACACTTTCCCCAACTCAATGCCCACCTGGCAGAGTTCTCTAGAATCCTCAGTGACTCTGTCTTCTTGCCGAACTCAAAATAGAGTTCTCCTCAATGCATCCTATGCATTTGGTCAATGCCCTCCTGGCAGAGTCTTTACAGAATTCTCAGCAATTCTGCTTCTCCTCTCTATGCTCTCCTCTACATAGTTTCTCCTTCAAGGTGTTTAGCCACCTTGAGACCTCCTACTCGATTCAATGACTTCCTCTGGTGCGCCCTCCTGGCACGTCTTTGTCTAAATTCCAAAGAATTCAGAAGTGCACTCTATGCACTGGCTTACAGAACCCGTAGTGTTCTGTCATGCAACCTCTTGCATGAAGCCACAAAGAACTAGACATGAAATCAGTAAACCCAAATATAGAAAAATATATCTATCCCTACAAATGCACATCTAACATACATCTACAGCATATCATAAACACATACAAACATTCATCAACATATACAGAATAACATGCAGGAAAAACTGCTCTGATTGTATTAATATGGAATGCCTCTTTACAATGTGAGCTCATACTGTAACAAAGTCACGGCTTCCTCTCTATTCTTCTCTACCTCTCTACAGACTAAATTGCCTACAGATACAAAGGATGTTTTTACAAAAGGGAGCTCCTCGATCTCTTCCCTCCATCTCACCAAATCTCATTAATTACAATGAATTACATTGAATGGGCCATCTAATCCAAATTGGATCTAGATCCCCATCAACATGTCAGCCATTAAGGCGACTCTAACTACAACATTCTCAAAGGCATGGCTTGGCTCTACCAGCCTTACAAACATTTAATACATTTTCAAAATTTGAAAAACGAGAGGGTTGCAACTCTCTCCTTCCATTGAATGCACACTTGATGTGTTGGCTGGCTGGCGCATAGCTGGCTTGGAGAGATGCTCCTGCATCAAACCACAGAAGGGAGGTGCGTCAATTTCTAGAAGTTCGCAGGTCCCTCCTCTTGAAGGGTGCGACGACACACTACCCAAACTTTACAAACGTTTGAAAACCTAAAAAAATTTCACTCCAGTTGTGTATTACAGTGCGTAAATCCTTAAATATTTCCGCACTCCAACTGCATAGTGAGGTGCGGACTCGTCACACTCTAATAGTAGCATGAGGTGCAGAAACACATGAGATTTCTGCATAAAAACTGCATAGTGAGGTGCAGAATCGCCGCACTCTAATAGTATCATGAGGTGCGGAAAGGCGTGGGTTCTTGAGAGAGAGTTTCCCCAAATCGTGAGTTTTCATGAAGTGTAAGTTTTCATTTTTTACTGCATGGTATTTTTGCTACATGAGCTTTGAGCACGAGGTTAAAGAGTGAGGTTATATTGGTGCCACGATTTAAATTGGTGAGTTAAATTTTTTCACTTTATAAATCGTGAAGGAGTTATTACAGGATGGCCTATGATTTAAAGTGGTTGTGAAGTATAAAAATTTTATTAAGTGAATATTTTGTGAGGAATAAACTTTATAAAGTGGATATTTTTTATAAACTTTATAGAGTGGATATCATTTGCAAAGTTTTTTTGTGTGGACATTTGTTTATAAAAACAAAAGTTTGGGCATTGAGAAATCCATCACAGGAACCCAGAGAGGAAGAGTGCGCTAAGGTTATTTGTGTATTCTTGGTGATTCACCGCCTTCAATATTGAAGTGTGTTTGGTTATACAAGGATCTATTAGCAGAGATGGTGAATCCTTTGGCGGAGACCTACCTCAAAAAGCCAACAAGTTAGATGGATTGAATTTCATTAACTGGAAATTCAAGATGCAGACGGTCATGGAAGGCTATGGTGTATAGACCATTGCAAAGGGAACTGAAGAAAAACCTGATGCGGTCGCCAGTGCGACATAAGCACAGATCCAAGACTGGGATAAGCGTGAAAACAAGGCAAAGGTATCGTTGTGCGTGTTTGTTAAAGATAACATAATTCCACGTATTAGAGAAGCTAACACTTCTGTTGAAACCTGGACAACTCTTAAAGCATTGTATGAAACTAGCAACACAAATCGCATTTTGTTCCTAAAAACTAAATTTCTAGGCATTAAGATGGATGGAAATGAATATATTAGTTCATTTTTAGTTCGCATTAAAGAGGTGAAAGACAAGCTAGGAAATATAGGGGAAACAGTTTCCAACAATGATCTTGTCACTATTACCTTAAATGGCATGCTAGAATATTATCAGATGTTCATAAAAGGTCTCACAGCAAGGGAGAAACCTCCTACATTTGAAGAACTGAGAGGTATTTTGCTACAAAAGGAAGAGAGGCACATGAATCTAAAGCCTCGGAATAAATATTTGGCATTGTGGTCAAATAAGAGATCTGTGAGAGGGAGATCAAGAGAAAGAGGCAAAGGAGGGAGTTCATGGCTGAGAGGCAGTTCATCGCAGAGAAGACAATCTCCAAGGCCGAATCAAGGTATGCAATCTAACAGGAATGAGTCAAAGAGTTTTTTTTATTGTGGTCAACCTAGACATATTGTTAAACAATGTCATAAGAAGAAGAGTGATGAGGCTAGAAATAAACCTAGAACACATTCAGGTCATTATGCAGAAAAATCTTCAAATCGTGATCTCAAATTGTTTATTGCTAGTGATGATATTGATGAACCCTTGAATTTTGATTCATGGGATCTTAGGTTGTTTGTGTCTAACGTTTCTTTATCTACTGAAACATATGATATTGATGCCTAGTTTGTGGATTCTAGAGCATCAGTACATATGACTTGTAATAAGAACTGGTATCTTAATTTTAAAGAAACACAGAATTGTGCCATCATATATCTTGGAGATGACTATGCTCATCAAATCAATGGATATGGAGACATTCCTGTGACATTGTCGAATGGTTATGTTCATCACATTTGCAATGCGATGTATGTGCCAGGGTTAAAGAATTTTTTTATCTCTATGTCCACCATCACAGATCAAAACTTGAAGATTGAATTCTTCAAGAATTATTGCATGGTGAAGGATCTAATGGACCAATTCAAAACTGTTGCAACGGGGGTCAAAGTAGGAGGCCTATACAAACTTGATGTTACCAGCAAAGTACATCACGCATTGACTTATGAAACTATGCCAATAGAGATTCTTTGGAATCAAAGGTATGGCCACATCAATCATCATGATTTATTGTTATTACAGAAAAAGAATATGGTTGAAGGACTTCCCATGTTAAAGAATGAGAATGTTGCTTGTGATGGATGTGCATTAGGAAAGATGCACGGAGATGATTTCCCCTCTAAGCCTGATAGGAGAAAGAGAGATGTGTCATATCTTATGCATACTGATGTTTGTGGGCCTATGCAGACTAGGTCTTTAGTAGGTGCATTTTTCTTTCTGTTATTTATTGATGATTGCATGGGATACACATGGGTTTATTTCCTTAGAAGAAAAAGTGATGTTTTCGAGTACTTTAAGGAATTCAGAACCATGGTGGAAAAGCAGACAGGAAAATCCATCAAAATCCTTTGTTTAGATCAAGGGGGAGAGTATAAATCAGGGGACTTCATCAAATATTGCAAAGATCATGGAATAGTACAACAATTTACAGTACCTCACACTCCATAGCAGAACGGAGTCGCTGAAAGGAAAAACAAAACTTTGGTAGAGTGTGCACGTAGTATGATGAAAGGTAATAATATCTCAAATGCATTTTGGGATGAATCCATAAATACTGCAATTTATTTAAAGAATACAAGTCCAACAAGGTGTCTTGATAATGTTACTCCTTTCAAATCCTTGTATGGTTCCAAACCTGTAGTTCATAATTTGAAAGTATTTGGGTGTAAGGATTTTGCTCATATTCGAAAGGAGAATAGGAAGAAATTGGATGATAAAGCCATTAAATGTATTTTCATAGGGTATTGTTCTGAATTCAAAGCATACTAATTGTTTGATCATTTTACTCACAAAGTATTTGCGAGTAGAGATGTACTTTTCCATGAGCAGGAAGAAGGAAATCATGAAAACAAAAATCATGAGGAATGGCATAGACTTCTTGATGAAGGAGTTAAAGAAGAGTAGCAGCAACCATCACAACAACATCCACAACCACAGTGACAAAAGCAACAACAAAAAGAAGGACTCAGTGATATGGACACTTCAAACAGTCACAGTTCACCTAGAGGCGAAGACACATCTTCACTAAGTGGGGAGGAAGATGATCAGTTGAGAAGATCTTCACGACAGGTTCGGCTCCCTGAGAGGTATAGAGACTATGCCCTAATGAGTGGTATTTCAAATGTCATAGAACTTGTGAGTTTTAATGAAGCAAATGAACATGATTAATGGTGAAATGCAAGGGAGGAAGAATATGAAACTATAATGAAAAATGATACTTGGGAATTGACTGAATTGCCTAAACATAAGAATCCCATTGGATGCAAATGGATATACAAACCCAAGTTTAAATCAAATGATAGTATAGACAAATATAAGGCTAGCTTGGTTGCAAGGGGGTATTCACAAACATAAGGTATTGATTATGCTAAAAAAATTTCACCAGTAGCTAAATTGAATACTATCAAATTGTTAATTGCTTTAGTTACAAAGTACCATTGGAAGCTACACCAACTAGATGTTAAATCTGCATTTTTGAATGGTGAGTTAAAGGAGGAGGCTTACCTTACTCAACCTGAAGGGTTTGTGGAACATGGGCAAGAACACTTAGTGTGTAAGTTAAAGAAAGCATTGTATGGGCTAAAACAAACACCTAGGTCATGGTATGAGAAGATAGACTCTTTCTTTCTTCAACAGGGTTTTATGAGGAGAAAAAGTGATCCAAATTTGTATACCAAATTTGATGAACATGGGTACATAGTATTGATTTCATTATATGTTGATGATTTGATAATTATAGGAAATTCATAGAAATTAATTGATGAAATCAAGGAGCAGTTGTCACAGGTATTTGAAATGAAAGATCTTGGTGAGTTACATTATTGCCTAGGTCTTGAAGTTTGGAGAAATACAGGACAAAATTTTGTTTGTCAGAGTAAGTATGTCAGAGAAATACTTAAGAGATTTAAAATGGATCAATGTAAATATTCTATTGTTCCCATGCAGCAGAATGTGAAACTTTCTTGTGATGATGGTTCAAAGGAGGTGAATGCCACAATGTATAAACAGATGGTGGGTAGTTTGAATTATCTCACCACAACCAGACCTGATATTGCATATTATGTGAGTATTTTAAGTCAGTTTATGGTGAAACCTCTAGAAAGACATGGGAATGCAATAAAGACAGTACTCAGGTATCTAAAAGGAACACTTGATTATGGTATTAAATATACTAATGCATCTGATGTTGAGTTGATAGGTTACTCAGATTCTGATTGGGATGACAATCCGGATGATCGAATATCAACCACTGGATATGTGTTTGGCATTGGATCCGGGGTTGTTTCATGGAACAGTAAAAAGAAGCCTATTGTATCTTTGTCTTCTACTCAAGAAAAATATAAAGCCTTTTGTGAAACAACTTGTGAAGTTGTTTGGTTGAGAAGACTTCTTCAAGATGTTGGAAAAGAACAAAAGAAACCTACAATGATCAAATGTGATAATCAATGTTCAATCAAGCTGGCGAATAATCCAATTTTTCATGCAAGGAAAAAGCATGTTGATGCTCAGTTTCATTTTGTTAGAGAAAAGTTGCAATGCAATGAAATGGATCTTATGTATTGTAATACTTGTGAAAATGTTGTTGATATTTTCACTAAGCCTCTTGGAAAGATTAAGTTTGAGCTGTTTAGGGAGATATTAGGTGTAGAATTCATTCCATTCTCCATTAAGGGGGATACTTTGAAATAATGGAGCAAGATTCAGTTGTAAGAGATAGTTACATAGAAGAACTCTACTAGTCAAGAGATAGTTGTGTAGTTGAACTCTACTTCACTTAATGTAGATTCTAGTTTTCTGTGGTTTGTTGTAACCAACTAAGTAGAGTCTTTTCCTATATAATGATGTAATCAGTCTTCATTGAATAATATAGATTGTGAGCGTAGCCTCGCCGTGTGTTGTTTCTCATATTTTTTAAGTGATACATGGGATCTGTGGCAATGAAGATGAAGTAGTGCCTAGTAATAATCCAAACGTGGCAAGAAAAGGTTGCATAGATATTAATTATTGGTAATCAACTAAAAATGAAAATCATATGGCTAGATAGTAATTTCTTAATATGATCAGGTAAATGTGAAAATTATGAGCATTAAATTATATCGGTGTAAATATAAACTCGTAGTTTAAACATTCTACAAATCTACGATTTTTTCAAATAAATTTCTACATTCGAGAAGGGACTCTACGCATTTTAGAAGGCAAAGACTCAAAAATCCAGTGGTAACTGTAACAAGCGACGGGACCGGTGGGGACACTGGTCTGACTCCACTATGAGTCAAGACTCTAAAGAAAAAAAATATTTCCTAAGGCCAACTAGTAGTCAAAGAGCACACCAAAATTCAAATGGCCAATATGCATGCAAACGGGGTAAAGTGGTTGAGTGGTCTCCCTCCCTAAAGAAGGTATGTCTCGCCCAAGAGGGGCCTGATACTCACAGCTAAAGATCGAAGGTAACATAATTAGTTATAAGGGCCCTCATAGGCTTAACAACCAGTCGGTCATATCCCCCTGGAGAGGTAATCCTCCATAAAGGTTGTGTGTTGTCTGATCCTTATTTGACCCAGGGTACCTGCAAAATAACCCCTGCAAGTAACCTATGTGGCACCTAATTCAAGCAACTAAGAAACCAATGTATAACTGATGCACAGGCGAGCAGTTGTAAGTCAGGTCCACCGTATGGGCAGGGTAGCAAAGCCCGAAACCTTGAAAGTACCACCTCTCACGAAGGTAAAGGCACTAGTAAGATCCCCAGATATGAATAGATCACCAGAAATATCTCTGGCATTAAGAAGGTATTGGGGGGGTATCCCTTCAACCAACCTCGCGCGACCTCGCGATTAACTCCAGTGTGAATGGAGCCTCCTGATATTACAAATTATACACTATATTTCTCCACTTCGTTTCTCAGAAACATATGTTGATTCAATTGCCTTGGAGAAGTTTACTCACAAAATCCTATTCCAAGGCACTAAATCCTAAGCTAGTTTTTGCACCCTAGAAAATAAAATCATGACTAATCAATTTTAAATTATAGCGTTAATTTAATTGGTCGTGATTACTAAAAAAGGTATGGTAGTGAAACTCATGATGTTATGACTCTGCAAGAAAAATAAATATGAAAATAATGCAAAGTCCTAACTTTAACTTTCAATGAATGATATGCTTCTAAAAACCAATGCAATTTTCAATTTCAACTCTGCAATTCTGAAGTAAAAATGCAATCTTTCACTAAATACACTAAGCTAATGATAAGGACTCGAAATAAAAATATGCCAAGAAATGAAAAATGCCTATTTTTTTGTATTTTAAATATACTAAAAATAAAATGCATGGACTGATAAGAAACTTGATATATAAATTCTACTATGTATACAAATAAATTACTCAAGCATAACACCAAGCAACAAAACACCCAACCCAATGTACAAGGAAAATCGAAATAAAAAGGTGATGAGAAAGACTCCGCCCAAAAATTCAACTCCAGACAAGTTTCATGTCATCCCAGAGACACTTAACATGCACTACAGAGACCCAAGAAGGCTCAACAAACATCAAATCCCACCCAACAAACACTAGACCAAGAAAACAGGCAAGGAAAAGTGATGTACGCGACTATTTAGGAAAAAAGAGTGTAGGTACGTAGTTTGCATAGGGACAACTAGCGTATGTACACAAATGTCAGGCCAAAAAGTGCATATATGTTTTAAAACAAGGCTGGGCAAGGGAGAAAGGATGAAAACTCAGACCCAGAGTGAATAGAAACTGTCAAACAATGATACGAAAAGAAACAAAAAGGAACGAGAGAAATGTAAGGAGAAAAAGTACTCCAAACTCTTATAAAGAAGATCAATCCCCAATATGGTCGTTAATTATTTTATGAGGGAAAAACTCTCTATGGCTTGGGTAAAATACAATAGACGGATATGACTGCAGAAATCAACTCTATCGCAAAAACATGCTATATAAACCAATATGCAAGTGATATAAGAAAGATCCCTACCTCGTCCAGATGTTCGATGATGTCCACCATTGAGCACTTTGACCCAAAGCTTTATAACTACAACAAGTTCTCAAAAAAACAAGAAAAGAAACCATACGGTGATAATATAAAATGTTATCACATTAGATAGCATAATCCGTTAATATATATATAACAAATATGCCCATGGATAATAACGCATATATTTGCAAGATATCGATTGGACGGGAAAGGAGTACTTCTATTAATAAATGATCAATAGAAGTGAAAACATTACATACTTCTATGTTGGCACGGTTCAGAACCGAGAAACCAAGTTCCTTCCAGCTGGGCCTCCACCACTTCAATCCTCCACCAAAGGAAAGCTCATAGAAGGGAGACAATGGGATTCCCCATATATAAGGGAAGATCTTGGGAGTTGAACATTGTGTTCAAACTTAAAGGAAAAAGGGATGCAGACTCAATATGAAGTAAGAATTTATCCCAAGTAACTTTGCTCTCAAAGTTGAATTCTTTCTCCTCTTTTCCATAGCTCGGAATTGGCCCGTTTATAGCCTTCAAATGGAACTAAAGGGTCGAGTCAGAATGTTTCTAGTATATGGAAGGCCAAGGATCAGAGATCTCTTGTTGTGACATGAAACCCGACATTTAATTTTCATTTTTTGGTACAAATCCCGATGTAAGCATACTGTAGTGGAGTAGCCTGCGTATACGCATGTTGTATAGTAGGAAAAGTGCGTACATGTGAAAAAATATATATTTTTAGCTCTAGATTTATTAAACATGGATGATAAGTCTACATAGGGAAATGGAAAAAAGTCTTTCTATGCAAGATTGCATAGGATGAGGCAAATCTTGCTATAACATTTATCTTATCACTGCAGCTAGATTTTATACCTTGATCGATAGGGATTGGTTGCAATATTTAAGAGTCTCCATGTGAGTTGCTTCAAATACATCAATTCACTCTCGTATATGCAAAGGCTAGTCTACCAAATCGCTGCAAATAAAAATCAATATATATATCGTTGGTGGGTTTGTTCAACTTAATCCATCACATTTGCAGGGTTTGATATCTTCAGTTCTGAGGAAGGCACTGAGGATGTGTCAATATGAAGAGGCACAACTGGAAATTAACGGATATAATAAATACCATATCATTGAAGAGTATGTCAATATTTCACTATGAGACCATTCTAGCAGAAAGGTTTAGTTGTAACTCTGTTATATATATGATCCTAGTCAAGAAAAATGCCAAGGATCGTTAGTTCACAAAGAAAATAGCTTGAGTGCAAGATACATGTGTTACAAAATAGACATAGGATTGGAAGAATGTTCCCATGCTATAGTATAGAGGTTACAAAACATTGAATATACAATATCATCTCATATAGAAAAATCAACATGGTGTGTTGATGTTTTTCAGCTTCCTGGGATATTGGTTTCACGAGGGAACTTTGATATATCAAGTATGGTCCAAGATGACTTAGCATGATCAACCTTTACCTATGTTTTTGTGGGCAAATTCATCCATGACTGTAGTGTATGTTTAGAACAAAAGTCCGCATAATACTTTGAGTAACATGATGTCCGAGGAGGCCTTCAATGGAGTGAAGTGTGAGGTTGGACACTTCAGTATATTTGGGTGTCCAGTATACATTCATGTACCGAAGGAGAACAGGATTAAGATAGACCCTTCAAGAAGAAAGGGTACATTTGTGGGGTATAATAAGTCTTCGAAGGAATACTAGATCTACATCCCTAGTCAGAGAAAGATTGATGTGAGCAAAGATGTTACCTTTGAGGAGGAGGTATCCTTTAAGAGATCTAGAGGGTCTCACATAGAGATTGATCAAATTGATCCAATTGATCTCGTTGATCCTGTAGCTCCATTTGATATTCCCAGAGATATTGCAGTAGGTCAGAAGAGACCTACATGGGCTTGTTAGACTCTACAGGAGGCAGAAGGATATGCATCTCCTCATGGTACCTTCCGAGTGAGTAATATACCTTAGAGATATTCATGCTATGCCGTAGATATGAGCCACATCATTCATTTTGAGCATTTATGTTATGAGTAGGCAACTAGTCATCCAATATGGAGAGATGTCATGATAGAGGAGGATCAATCCATCATGAAGAATTGTGTGTGGGATATTGTTCTGAGACCTCAGGGGAAGTCTGTGGTGACTTCCAAATGGATCTACAATATCAAACACATAGTTGATGGGAGCATCGAGAGGCACAAAATAATATTTGTTGCTACATGATTCTCTTAGGTGGAGGGAATAGATTATGAGGAGAAACTTTCTCATGTTGCTCGATACACTTCTATCTGGATGGTTATTTCTCCTGTAGAATCCATGGGTTAGAGAGTACATTAGATGGATGTAAAGACAACCTTTCTCAATGGAGATATTGAGGAAGAAGTATAGATCGAGCAACTAGATCGTTTTGTGATACATGAGAAGGTGCCTCATGTATGCAGGTTGAAGATGACCTTGTATGGACTCAAGCAACCACCTCGAGTTTGGTATGCAAGGATTGATGGACACATGATGATTTTTGGGCTTCAGCGAAAGTGTTTTCGATCGCATCCTATACTACAAGACTGTTAATGGTGAGTCCCTAATTTTGGTCCTCTACGTTGATGATTTATTCCTTGTCGATACAGAGATCCTTATTATTGAATGAAAGTATGTGTTGGCCTCTAAGTTTGAGATGAAGGAACTTGGTATGATGCACTACTTCTTGGGACTATAGGTGTGGCAGAGAACTGACGAGATCTTCCTGAGTTAGGGGAAGTACACAGTTGATATATTGAAGAAGTTTGGGATGTTGAACTTGAAGCCCACGGCTACACCAATGGTGACAATTATGAAGAAACTAAGTGTGTCTTCTTATGATTCTGATGAAATTGATCCAACCCTTATAAAAAACTAATTGGATCATTGATGTATCTGATTAACACCAGACCAAATATTTTCTATGTAGTGAGTGCACTTAGCCAGTTTACGAGTTAGTCGAGATAGACACATTGGATTGTTGTGAAGCATGTGTTGATATACCCACGAGGCACGGTTGAACATAGTATGAGATATACTCCTAGTATTGATATGATGTGGAAGGAATATATTGACTCTGATTGGGTAGGGAGCGCAGTGGACAGAAAGAGCACCTTTGGGTGTTTCTTGACTTTGGGATCTTCCATGGTTTCATGGTGTAGCAGGAAATTGACTTTTGTTGCTTTGAGCACAACAGAAGTAGAGTACATTGCATTAAGTATGTCAGTTCGTGAAGTAGTGTGGCTTCACAATCTCCTTGCATATTTATTCGAACATGTGTTGGATTCCACCATTATTCATTATGGTAACCAAAGTTGTGTGAAGATCTAAGATAATCCATTGTTTCATGACAAATTGAACCACATTAAGATCAAGTACTATTACATCTAAGACATGGTGCAGAGGAAGGAAGTACTAGTGTTGGACCTTCCTACAGATAAGAATGTTGTTGATGTTCTTACCAAACCAAGATGAAGTTCAATTACTTCCATGACAGACTTGGTGTGGCAAAGAATTCCTCCCTCACTAAGAGAGAGTGTTGATGTTTGCAACTTCTTGATACATTCTTCAGATCGTACTCCTCTGTGACTAATTTGAGTTGATCTATGATGACACTTATCCGAAGAGGGATAAGTGTGTTTGGGCTTATAGCCCAATGTCCCATGTGGACAGAATGTGAGGACATGTCAAGGGAGTTTACCCTTGATGTCACACACTATGGGAGTTGATCATAATGTTTCTAGAGGGTGTAGCCTCTATAAGTCGACATGATAGTGTCATTTGTAACAAACATTCTCCAGATCATACTCCTCTGTGAATTGAGTTGAGTTGATATGTGAGGACACTATTCCGAGAAGGGATAAGTGCGTTTGGACTTATAGCCCAACATCCCATGTGGAGAGCACATGAGGACATGTGAAGGGAGTTGACCCTTGATGTAACACACTATGGGAGTTGACCCTAGTGTTTCTAGAGGCTATAGCCTCTAGAAGTCCACATGGGAGTGCCATGTGTGACAAAAATTTCTCGAGATTGTGCTCCTCTCTGATTGAGTTGATTTGATCTGTGAGGACACTTATTTGAGAAGGGATAATTGTGTTTGGACTTGTATCCCACCATCCCATGTGGACAGCACATCAAGACATGTCAAGGGAGTTGACCCTTGACATCACACACTATGGTGAGTTGACCCTTAGTGTTCCTAAAGGGAGTAGCCTCTAGAAGTCCACATGGGAATTCCATATGTGACCAACCTTTTGCTACTATGGTGGTTGTGTACCATTGGCAAAGACTGTGTGTCTATGGACAATAGTTGTGTACTAGGATGGAAATATACCTCCCTAGCTAAGCAAGAGCATTGATGTTTCATCATCAGGCAACCTTCTCCTAGATTGGGCTGCAGACCAAGGGAGATAGGATACATTTATTATAAAGGTTCACTTGTGGTAAATGGGCCCATGCGTATTCCTTCCTTGATCATGACAAGGAATAATATGGACTCGAGGTGCTTGAAGTGATTTCCACGTGTCAGTTAGCATCAGGTCGACATTCACTCACAGGTGTGTACTTGTGGTGAAAGATCCTGGTGTAGTCTTTGTCCTACTCATAGTGATTTGACAAGGAATAATAAAGACTCAAGATGATATATGTTATTACATGCAGACCCAAAGTGAGCCTAATCTTAGAGAAAGTTAATTGGCTCATAGAGAGAGCCGCAGAAGAAGTTTCTCCTCAGTTCAGGTGGGAGAGAGATGTCTCCCAAGACTGACAGTCAAGTGTCATGAGTCTAGGATGAAGTTTGTATACTTCAAAGACAAGCTTGGAATGTTGCAGAATGTCTCCCTCGTTGAGAGGGAGTGTTGATGTTTGGATAACATTGGGAAGACATTCTCTTAGATTAATAATTAATAATATAATTATTGATTATTAAATATCATATATAATAAGTAAATGATAATAATAAATAGTTATTGATTATTCAAGGGACTCATCCTTTGATGGATGGTCACCATATGTTCCCTATATATGGAACACTCATCTTTGTAATAATTCATCGATCGTATCTCATATGAAGAAAAAACAACATAAAATACCCCTTTATAATACAATTAATTATGTATATTGCTAATAACTAATAATATAGCTAATTATTATTATTATTATTTATTAATTAATTTTTAATATATATTATGTATAATAAAAAAATTATTATTAATAACCATTAATTATAAAGAAATAATATTATTAATAACTATTAATTATAAAGCAATTATGACCAATTAATAAAGTATTATCATATTTTAATATGATTATTAATAAAACATTATTATTAATGATGATGATGGTGATGATGATTAAAGTCCACTAAGACCGAATTGGTCTATCATACCTTAAGAGGGTAAGTGATTACTTGTGATTCTTTAAAATTTTGTTTTTGTGCTCGAAAAGCATTAAGAGAAGCTTTCCAAGATCACCATATTTTTGTTGAGTTAAGAGGTTAGGAAGGTTGGTAGTGTGACACATATTTTGAAAATGAGATCTAATATGGGTATAGACTTGACAATCTAAGAGAAGTGTTTGATCTATCTTTCTCCGGGATTCACAAGAGATACTACAGCCCCATACTTCACATCCATTAAGAATAACAGGTGTAACAAGAGTCTCAAAGAGGAGTTTCTTCTTATCCCAAATCCAAAGATCAACTGATTTACAATTGTTTCCAAGCCCGTAATAAGATTTTCATCCCCCAATAATCCTTTTCTCAATGCTATAATTCCAATTGAGCTTGTGGTGAATATCAATTCCAAGATATTTGTATGAAGTCACTTCCTCTAAGAGATCTTATTGGATTTAATAATCATGACCTTAGTCTTATCAATATTAACAGTCATACCCATATTGGAAAAAAAATCCTTAAAAATTCTTAATTAGTTTTCAAGATGACCATAATTAATATAGTTATTATTAATATTATTAATAATAATTATAATTAATATAGTTATTATTATTAAATAATAATAACTAAGAAAGATAAAGCTGAAACTTACACTCCTCTCAAAAATAATTTTGTACAAAGAAATTGGTCATAAAATGAGATATTTAAAAAAAATCTAAATACTTGATATTGTCATTCTTTTAAAATAATTTTTCCACCCTACTTTTATATAATAAATTATCTTTATTAGTTTCTGAAGAATCTACATGGTTGAGATAATTTTTTTTTGGAGCCATGAGTTTATATAACTTATTATCTTTATCAGTAAATTTTTTATTAGTTAAAAACAATCTAAATACTTGATATTGTCATTCTTTTAAAATAATTTTTCCACCCTACTTTTATATAATAAATTATCCTTATTAGTTTCTGAAGAATCTACATGGTTGCGATTGTTTTTTTAGCCATGAGTTTATATAACTTATTATATTTTTTTTATATGGTTTATTAGTGATCAATCTGTTGGTCTTGGAGATCACTGGATTAATTTTCAAGGCTTTTACAACTATGAGTTTATATAATATATTATCTTTATTTCATTTTGGAGCTTTGAAATATCATTTATATATTTTCCTTGTTGAAAAACATAATAGGAGGTTTGATCAGAATATCTATCCATCAAACTAAATTATACTTGAATTATTATTTATATATTTTTTTCCAAAATATAATTATATAAATTATATCTAAAAATTACAAAAAGATAATGGTCTTTTATACCAGATTTGATTATAATCTTTATCCATCAAAATGTATATTTTTCCAAAATATAACTTCATCTGAAATACATGATAAGGATAAAAAAAAAATGCTCAGTCATACCAGATTTGATTATCATGTATATCCATCCGACCAGATCAAACTATAGAAATTACAAATATTGTTGCTATCAATGTAACGAAAAAAATTCAAACCACAGCCAAATAAATTGCAAACCGGATTTGTCTCTAAATCGATATATGAGATAGGAATCGAAAACTCGGGATACGAAAGGGTTAACCAGATATGTAATGTATTTTATGGGCGATGGTGGATAAAACTTGGCTTTAATTAGATATCCCAGATCGAAATAACCGAAATAAAAAATAGGAATATGAAAAAATTAACCAGAAACGTTATGGATTTAATGGGCCATGATGGAGAAATAGGATTAAGTTGAGTTAGAGATAGGAAAGAGTTAACCAAATAAGCTATGGATTAAATGGGCTATGGTGGAGCAATAATAGTAAATTGAAAGCCACCGCCGTTCTTGAAAGTCTCGAATATTGAAAGCCACAGCCTGTCTTGAAAGTCTCCGATATGTAGTTGCAAAGAAATTTGTATCACTAGGTAATTAGCGAAGCTATCCAGTGGAAACAATGAAAAAATAAACCCTGCAAAATTACATTACATATAAGAATTAATAACCACTATTCATTCCTCGATATAACAGAAGCCAGAGGAGGGGGAAGTTTGTAGGATAGTGGTAGTTCGAATGGATACCAAAAACCTTTAATATGGACGCGGTGGAACCTGGTAATCTCATCCTCATAACCTCTCGTCATAAGGATAAACCCAGAGCCCTGAAATCTATTTTATATGATGTAAAACCATTGAAGACAAAGCATGCCCGCGAGCTCTTCTGTCGTCATGCTTTCGCCCAATCAAAACCATCTCAAGGATATGAAACTTTGGTGGAGGAGTTCTTGAAATTTTGTGGGGGTTTTCCCTTGAAAGGAAGTCTTGGGGAAAAAGCTTGGTGAAAACCCTGACGGAAAGGATGCAGCAATTGAACAACTACTTTAATCAGGGACTGCCACTGACAGAAGCAGATGCTGTAATAAATACACTCATGAGTTACGAGGCTCTTAATACTGAAGAGAAGGGAATATTTTTGGACATCGGTTGTTTCTTGGTGGGAGAAGCAAAAGAACTAGTTATTCGAGTCCTCGAGGGATTAGGTTGGCTCAACGTTGAGGTCAGACTTTACGTTCTCCGTAAAAAATGCTTTGTGATATTTGTTCCGACGTGCGGTCTGAGGTTGCTCTTTTGGATGTAAGAAACATTTCTCGTACATAGCGTTTATATCTGTCACGTAGCCCTCGAATCTTTTTGATGTTTTCGTTTGATTTTATTGGTTGATCATTTGGATTTCAGATCTCCGTACCTAATGTATTATCAAAAGGGTGCCATAAAATTATAATGCACGAGCAAGTTAGGGAATTGGCAAGGCGTATTGCCAGAAAATATCAGCCTTTACGCGTTAGTTGCTCATATGATTTACAACAAATATCGCAGCTGCAGATATGCGCATCTCTTCGAGAGCATTTTGTTTTATCCATTTAATATTCTAGAAGAAGCTAGTTATTTAACTTGGTTTGAGAGGTAGGGAAGGAAGTAACAAACTCGGTCTGGAATGTCTACTTGTCAGGCCGCATCGAGTCCCTGTCAAATACGAGGAATTCGCATCCCCCAATATCATCAACCACCCAAATCAATGATTAAGATTTTCGGTGTTCGTCTTTTCGTGGTTGGACATCACATCGACTTCTCGTGGATTTGGGGTTGGGGAGGAGAAACGTGGAATTTGTTGTGGCCTCGCCTGTGCCATTGCAGCATAAGCTCCATTGCTCTTACCATTTCACTGCAAAATTTAAGAGTTTTGGAACTTCGGGGTTCTGATTCCGATATCACATATCCCTTGCAAAGAGTTATGATGGAAAGGGTGAGTATATCAAGATTTTAGTAAGAATTTTAGATTCAAGCAGTCATTTCATGTTGATTGACCGATTTGTAAAAAACGGAGGCACATCAACACAAAAACAAAACAACTATTCCCGAAATGTGAAACCAAGCTTATCGGAATTCGGGGTTCGGCATTTACAAAGACCCAACCCAAAAAATAAAACAAAACGACAATTGCCTAATCCCAAAGTGCGAACAGACTTTGGGCTCACACTTCGGGTTCAACTTTGAGCCCACACTTCAGGTTCAGAGTTTTTTAAAAACAAAAGAACTCTGCGCGCTCCAACAAATAACAGTTTGAGAAATGATTAAGCCTAAAATATGAATCGAATGAGTTTACTAACTCAATAAAAAAAATATCAACGGAGAGAACACCTCCGAATACGAAAAATCAAAATTTTCATTCAATATGTTTTTCAAGATATAGATTACAATCCGTTTCAGGTATTTATATAAACAAAAATTGCTCCTTTGATTACTGGAAAAAATTAATTAAAATGGTGATGGTATATGTGGTCTTCAAAGGTTAAGGCGGCCACCGCATTACAACTTAATGGTGATCGTATATGTTGTTAACAATGCATTACAACTTACAGAACCCAATATTATCTCTATAAATTTTAAACAATTCATTTCTCAAAGGCTTTGTAAATATGTCTGCAAATTGTTCTTCACACCTACATAACTGAACAAAAATTTATTTACCATTTACTAGCTCTCGAATGAAATGATACATCGTATCAATATGCTTACTCTGCTTGTGAAAAACGTGATTCTTCGACAATGCAATGGCCGATTTATTATTACAACAATCTGAGTTGCACCATTCTGCTCATGCAATAATTCATTCAATATTCTTCTCATCTATACAACTTGACATGTAGTTGTTGTTGTTGCAACATACTCTACCTTAGCATAAGATAAAGTCACTATTGGTTATTTCTTTGATGCCCATGCCACTGCTCCAGATCCAACACTGAACACATAACCATATGTGCTCTTCCTATCCTCAATGGAACCTGCAAAATCACTATCAGTGTTGCCGAGACCCAGAGAGGAGGTTAGCACCGATGGACTGTGCGTGTGAAGGTGTATACTCCCAGGCGGAACAGTCATGTGGGGAATGAGAGTCTGGTAGTAGTGGGCGTAAGATGACATCTTTGGGAAGAACCTTTCCAGATATTTCTATGTTGTTTCCCTGTAAAGCCTAGCCTAGAATTCCTTGCCTTGGGGTGGAGCTCAGTCCCAGCTTGGGGGTGATCCACTGTTGAGATGATGAGCAGTGTGGTCTAAGGCTGGGAGGTTCGTGGAAGGCCTGCATTTGGTTGGTGGATTTCACCATTGTTACAAGATAAGTGTCTAACTATGTTCTTATCACATTTGGCATGACTGTGTTGTATACATATTATGAATCATGTTTTCCGCTGTGTATATGAATTAATATGAAAAGCTAATTGCTTACTGATCATGGTAGTAATTCATATGAATACTCTGTGTTGAATGTGTTTAATTGTTAAATGCATGTGGAGTATATACTGGACTGTATGTGTTATGTAAATCCAACGTAAGTGTATACAGATTGTTATATTGTGTATTAAAAGCCTTGGTCAACAAAAGGTACACTACAAATTGATATCAGAGCCAAGGTTTCGACGCTGAGCCTAGATGGGCCAGTGGAGTGGTCGTTGGACCAAGAATGTGAAGGAAATTGAGTAGGGAGGACCAATTTCAGACCCTAGTTTGTTTTGAAGTGCCAAGGGGACACTTGACGAGTTTTTATTAAGCTCAGGAGGTATAGCGGTGCTATGAAACCACAGCTGGTGTGGTCTATGGCCACGGGGAGACAAGTCTCTACACCAATGCTGTTAGAACCGAAGGATCTATTCGGGAAGGAAGGCGAACCCTTGTAACTGTCAGATATGGAGAATGTGCACACGGTTTAAAGCCTTTGGATATTGCACAGGGGATTGGAAAATCAGGATACGCGAAATCCCGATTTGGTTAGGAACGGTCTGAGCTGTCAGATCTCAGTCGGAAAACTCGACAACCATTGGATCTGTCGGGATATGCTCGAAGGTTAAACCTTAGTATTTAAGGGCAAAAGCTCTGAATTAGCGAGAGAGAATCTGAGTCGTCCATCTAAGGAAGGACGACTGTCGCGTGATCGTCCAATTCGGAGATCTGGACACCCAGACTCACATAGGTGAGCGTTTTTTATCTTGCACCGGGTGAAGTCCCAAGATTGAATCGGGATCGTCCATTCGTTGTGGGCACGTGGCAGTAATCCAGGCAATCGGGGAAAGTCCCGATAGAAGAGTCATCCATCAAAAATCGGGGTTCGGGGAATCGTGAACCCTGAGGACGTATATGTCTCAGCATTGCAAAGTCCAAAACGCCGATGGAGGGTTGGACCGTTGAATGGTCAACTGTACGATTATATCGGAGAAAGAGAATATCGGGGTTCGGGGAATCGCGAACCCTGAGGACGTTTGTTTTTTGGCTTTGGAAAGTCTGAAACCCCGATAGGAGGTACGAATGTGGTCGCGTAAGGGGAGGAGAACCACACGAACACATGGCAAAGTACCACGTGCCAGTAGGATGTAAAGAGAAGCGAGAGAGGTGGGACCCGATGACATCATTGAAAGCGACGTGGACCCTCATGAACGTACCACATTCCACGATGGTGAAGGGCGACAGTTATTCTATGGGCCCGGAGGATAAAGTAATTTGCGATTTCGTGGATTCGCGAGATAAGTTCATAGGAGCTTGACATTGAAACTTGCGAAGTCGCGAAGTAGCGAGAATGAGAGGAGAAAAGTCAACATCGCTTCTCGGGGTTTCATGAAAGGGAGGCACCAGGGTTGGACGCCACAACTCACGAAGGTGCGAGTAGTGAAGAGTGCTAACACTTAGACTTAGACCTAGACTACGGTCATGCGTAGCAGACCCTAGCGAGGAGAGAGCCATACCCTTGTCGCATCTCGGGTATCGGCGTTTATAGGAACGAGTCGAAGATTTTCGACTCACGAACTCGCGAGATCGCGAGTTGCGAAAAGGGTGAATTGGATTTCGTATTTTTAACTGTCAGATCTTCGTGGACCGAGATTCCGAAGTTCCGAAGTCCCAAAAATTACAGAACCAAATGAGAGCTCAGAAAACTTAATTGAATCAAAATATCTTTCTTTCTTGTTCGTATTGGCTTACAAATTTTATAGATTGTTTTGAAGGTTTAATGGACTAACAAACTTCGAATTGAATTGCACAGTGCGTGTGCAGAGTTCAACGAAGGTCAGGATTTCAGTTAACCAGCGTCGGGTATGGAGTGGGGAAGAGTGTAGATTACTCCTGAAATAGAAGACAAATAGGAAGGAAAGGATGTTAACCTACGAGTCGAAGGATCGAACTCTAATGGACATGGAAAGGAGATGGATAAGGAAGGTCACATGATGAAAATCATTGAAAAGTTGCAAAGAGAGGCCAAGGCTCGCCGAGATGATAGCCGAAAACTTATGAAAGTCAGGGATCGACAGGGTGAGCTAAACTTAAAATTTTTTAAGAGCCTGGAAAGAATAGAGAAGAAACTTGAGAAGGGAAGAGACTCAGGTACGACAGAGATTCACAGAAATCATGGGAGAAGAAGTAGATCAAGGAGTGGTAGTCGACATCACAGTCGCTCCCAAAAACATTCTGACAAGGAGACAGACAACAGTTCGAGCCCGTTCCCTACCAGAAAGCATCAAAAATCTGGAAAGGAGGAATTGAAGGGAGAGATGAACAAAATTAAACCTCCAACATTTGATGGAGAGCATAAGAAGGAGGAAGATTCTGAAACTTGGTTGTTGGGCATGAAGAAATACTTCCAGCTGCAGAATTATTCTACCCATGCAGAGGGAAGAATTGCAATGTACCAATTGAAAGGAAAAGCGTCCATGTGGTGGGACCAGTTTGTTCAGGTACAACACATCACAGAGAAAGAGGTCACTTGGAAGGAATTTAAGAGGTATTTCGAGAAGAAATACCTGACTAAAAGATACTATGACAAAAAGATGAAGGAGTTCTTCGAACTCAAGTTGGGAAGTATGACCATGGATGAGTATGAACGAAGTTTTCTAGAACTACTGAAGTATGTTCCATTCATCAAAGACGAGGCTGTTAAAATTCATAGGTATCTGAGTGGACTTCCACCTTCCATCGGTGACAAGATTCAATACGATGATCCTAAGACCATGGAAGAAACCATAAGAAGGGAGAAATTCCTATACGAACAACAAAGAGAAAAGCCTACCTTTCGGAAGGCTTGGGATGACCAGAAGAGGGTTAAGAAAGAACAGAGGTAGAAGGGAAATAGAACTCCCTTTTTCAGAAATAGTCTTCAGGGATAGCCATCATTTAGAGAGCTGAGAATGACTGAAGAGAGACCACAAAGACAGAGACAGGCACCCATTCAGTGTTGGGGCTATCAAGGAAACCACAAGTACAGAGATTGTCCCCATAAAAATGGTAAGGCGAGAACTGTACATACTGTTCGGCAAGATGAAACAGTGGAGGATATGGGCAGTAGAATGTCGAGGATCTACGCAGCTCTAGACAATAAGCAAGCAGAATTTCAATCGCACATGATTGAAGTGGAAGGTATGATCAACAACCGACCACTTGTTATTTTGATTGATTCTGGGGATAGCCATAGTTATGTAGATCCTAGGGTGGTGGAAAGTTTGCATCTAACGAATAGCAAACATGAGAAGTCATGGTTAGTGTGGTTAGCCATCGGGACCAAGAGGAAGGTCACTGAATTGGTTAAGTACTGTTCAATGGACATGAAAGGAGTGAGTACTAAGGCTAAATTGAACATTCTACCTTTAGGCTCATACGATTGTTTAATTGGACTGGACTGGTTGGACCAACACCATGCCCTTCTGGACTGCCGTAACAAGATATTTACATGTTTGGATGAAGAGGAAAATCAAGTAACAGTCCAAGGAATTCCCAGAGCCGTGGCTGTGAGGGAAATATCAGCCATGCAGCTGAAGAAATGTTACCAGAAAGGCTGTCAAATATTTGCAGCTCGAGTGGAAGAAGCATCTTGAGATGTAGTCTCCAATCTAGAAGACCACGAAGTACTCAAAGAATTCAAGGATATATTTTAGGAGGTACCTGGACTACCTCCGAAAAGAGACATCGATTTTGCTATAAATTTGATGCCTAGAGCAGCTCCAGTTTCAAAGGCTCCTTATAGAATGAGCACACCAGAGCTGAAAGAGTTGCAATTGCAGCTCGAAGAATTACTAAAGAAAGGTTACATTCACCCCAATGTGTCACCGTGGGGAGCCCCAGTCCTGTTTGTGAAGAAGAAAGATGGGACAATGAGGCTGTGCATTGACTTTCGGCAGTTGAATAAAGTCACTGTCAAGAACAAATATCCTCTGCCAAGGATTGATGATCTTTTTTATCAGTAGAAGGATGCGAAAGTATTTTCGAAAATAGATCTCCAATCTGGATATCACCAAGTGAGAATAAGGGATGAGGACATCAACAAGACCGCCTTCAGAACAAGGTACGGTCATTATGAGTTTACAGTGGTTCCGTTTGGATTGTCCAACATGCCTGTTGTCTTTATGTGCTTAATGAATAGAGTGTTCAGAAAATATCTGGACAAGTTTGTCATAGTCTTCTTGGATGATATCTTGGTGTATTCCAAGACAGAGGAAGAACACGAACAACATCTTAGAATGGTGCTGCAAGTGTTGAGAGAACACCAGCTATACGCAAAACTGAGCAAGTGCTCTTTTTACCAAAAGTAGATCCAGTATCTGGGACACATTATTTATGAAGAGGGGATTGCTATGGATCTTGAGAAGGTACAGGCCATTCAAGAATGGCCAGCGCCAAGGAATGTAACAGAAGTTAGATCCTTTATCGGTCTGGCAGGCTATTATAGGAGGTTCATAGCCGGATTTTCAAGGATAGCTCATGCTATCACTTCCTTGCAAAGGAAGGG
>JZKD02S2044368.1:264638-291494 GCA_000966675.3 Picea glauca | reverse complement strand
ATATTGGACAGGAAAAGCAAACAGCTCCGGAATCGAGCTATAGAGCTTGTAAAGGTCCAGTGGACCTGGTACGGTCCTGAGGATGCGACATGGGAGCATGCAGATGTTATGCGGGAAGAGTACCTGCATCTTTTTGAAAATTTTGAAAAGCTTGCATATGCTATGTAAAGTTGCACTTAGGACAGTGCAAAAATAAGGGGAGGGGATTGTAGTGTCCCCAAGGCCGAGCCCCGATGTAAACCATGATATGAAAGAGATTGTAAATATGTGTTATAGGCTGGTGAACCAAGTTTTGTATAAGCCAGTAGGCTTATGTGTTTGATTAGGCAAGAGAGCCTAAGGGTTGAAGGCCAAGGGCCTGGATTTTGTATCTGTATGTATGCAACACATCAATAAAATATAAACACCGCCAGGTGCAGACCGACCACGATGAATGAGTGATGGGGGAATGAGCATCCACAGAGTGGGCAAGGGATTAGGGGCTGGAAGGTGGAGAAAAAGGGGCTGAGTGTTGAGCTTAGGGGCTAAGCCTAGAGGGCTTAGGCCTGGAATAATATTTTAATATTATTTCCAAAAGGAGCCATGTGCATATTATTTTATCCTAAGTTCCTGGCAAGGGGGGGAACGTGCAAAGGGGATGCACGCTGTGGGAACACATGCAGTTCCCAGGGTGACAAGTGTCAACCCTGGTGCATGCAAATATAATCGCCGAGATGAACCGTGTGAGGGGATCTTCTCCATTCTACAAGACTGTCTGAGGGGCAACCAGTCCGACATCTGCAAGATTACCCTCATACCATTCCGAAACAAAAACCGTGATACGATTCCTTGATTGCCGAACCTATTGGAGAAGCACGTGTTCATTTTTCCCAATTGGCTGTTGCGGTCACGTAGTGCTGGAGTGCGCGTAGCATATTGACCATAGTAAGCTCGTGCTGAGCTGGTGTATGTCCTCTCTTCTGGTGAGCGAGGTGACTGTGGTTGGAAGAAATAGGTTGTCAGGCCTGTGAGCAAGTCTTTCCAGGTGAAAGAGTTTGCTAGGAAGCGATCTCTTCCAGAGAGTTTCTAGCACCAGCTTCAGATTCTGAGACTTCCTGATCTGGCCTGTTGCCGAGACCCAGAGAGGAGGTTAGCACCGATGGAATGTGCGTGTGAAGGTGTATACTCCCGGGCGGAACAGGCATGTGGGGAATGAGAGTCTGGTAGTAGTGGGCATAAGATGTCATCTTTGGGAAGAACCTTTCCAGATATTTCTGTGTTGTTTCCCTGTAACATCAGCCTAGCCTAGAATTCCTTGCCTTGGGGTGGAGCTCAGTCCCAGCTTGGGGGTGATCCACTGTTGAGATGATGAGCAGTGTGGTCTAAGGCTGGGAGGTTCGTGGAAGGCCTGCATTTGGTTGGTGGATTTCACCATTGTTACAAGATAAGTGTCTAACTATGTTCTTATCACATTTGGCATGACTGTGCTGTATACATATTATGAATCATGTTTTCCGCTGTGTATATGAATTAATATGAAAAGCTAATTGCTTGTTGATCATGGTAGTAATTCATATGAATACTCTGTGTTGAATGTGTTTAATTGTTAAATGCATGTGGAGTATATACTGGACTGTATGTGTTATGTAAATCCAACGTAAGTGTATACAGATTGTTATATTGCGTGTTAAAAGCCTTGGTCAGCAAAAGGTACATGACAAGTTGCCATTGGTGTTGCAGTTGGATTGCAATTCAACATTCTAAACCTTTTCAACACTTCATTTGCATAGTTAGTTTGACAAATGAAAATGCCATCATCAAATTGATTCACTTCAATTCTAAGAAAATACTTCATCAATCCTAAATCAGTCATTTCAAACTCCGTTTTCATGGAATTTTTAAAATCATCTATAGATATATCTCCAGTAAAAATCAGGTCATCAACATACATAGATACAATCAAAATTTTACCTTCCTGGTTTATCATTGTATACAGGGTTGGCTCACTTGGACTTCTACTGAATCCAACACTAATCAGGTATTCATCAATCCTGCTATACCAAACTCTGGATGCCTTCTTCAATCCATATAAGTCTTTCCTTAACTTGTAAACTTTATCTCTGTGTTTATCAATCTCATAACCCGAAGGTTGTCTTACATAAACTTCTTCCTCAAAATATCAATTTAAGAATGCAGACTTAACATCCATATGATGCATGATCCATCTATTCTGAGATGCAATAGCTAAGACCATTATCACAATGTCAATTCTTGCTACAGGAGCAAATGTTTCATTGTAATCAATATCGGGTTGCTGACTAAACCCCTGAGCTACAAGTCCTGCCTTGTAATTTTCAACTTCACCATCTGCATTTAGCTTAGTCTTATAAACCCACTTAACACCAATACTGTTCTTACCTTTAGGTAAATCTACAAGATCTCAAGTATTATTTCTTTCAATGGAATCAATCTCCTCATCCATTGCTTTTATCTAGACATCCTCTTTAGCAACTTCATCAAAACTTACAGGATCGTATGCCATTAATGCAAAATTTGAAATATGATCTACTTCTTCATGTTGATCATATAATTCTCTTAAGCTTCTAGTTTCCTGTCCTTTAAATCTTTTTTTCAATAAATCTAAAGTGGGATTTGATTCACTACTTACCTGTGAATCTATTTGATGTCCACCATGTCCAGATGGCTCACCACACTCATGAGTTCTGGGCGTTCTAAATTGAGATGGGATGAAATCTGGTGCTTACCTTGTTGGACTTCTTGTTGCAGGCGTATGTGCATGTGGATCCATATGTCCATCTCCTTCAGCCTGCTCAGCTCCATCATCGTCTTCAAGGGGTAAAACAACTCCCTTTGAAATTGATTTGTCAATACTTCCATCCCAGGCTTCATCTTCTTTAAATTGAACATCTCTGTTGATTACATATTTCTGGGTGATGGGATTGTAGAGTTTATATGCCCTAGACTCTTCACTGTATCCAACAAAGATACATCTCTCACTTCTGTCATCCAACTTCCTCCTAATTTCTACAGGTACATGCGCAAATGAAACACATCCAAAATTTTTGAAATGAGAAACATTGCAAGGCTTACCATCCCAGGCTTCCTGAGGTACACGATTCCTCATGGTCTTGGTCGGACTTCTATTCAAGATAAAAACAGAGAAAATAACTGCATCTCCCCAATATTCATTTGAAATATGCTTCTCTTTCAACATGCTTCTAACCATATCCATGATGGTCCGATTCTTCCTTTCATCCACTTCATTCTGCTGTGGAGTATATCGAGCAGTGAACTGCCTTTTAATTCCATGAAGATCACAAAATTCAATGAATTCATTAAGTTTGTATCCACCTCCTCTGTCAGATCTTAATATTTTAATGGTTTGACCACTCTCATTCTCAACCATAGACTTAAACTTCTTAAAGGCATCAAAGGCTTTAGATTTCTGTTTCAACAAATACAACCAAGTCTTCCTACTGAAATTATCAATGAAAGTCATAAAATAAACACAGGCAGTTAAAGAAGGTGTTTTCATAGGTCCACATAAATTTGTGTGTACAATTTCCAATGGAGCTTTTGCTCTATAGGAAACACCTGAAACAAATTTCTCTCTGTGATGTTTTCCAGGTATACAACTCTCACAAGAGCTTGCAGGTTGTTGAATACAGGGCAACCCTTTTACCATATGTTTCTTCTGTAACAAATCTAAGCCACCAAAATGTAAATGACCATATCTCAAATGCCATAACCAAGATTCATCTAAACTTCCAGCCTTATACGCATTCAAAGAACCACTTAAATCATTTCGCATAACAAGTGGAAACATCCTATTCTTGGTCATATCTACTCTTGCAATCAACTGTTTGCTGGGAAATTTATCATAGATTGTACATACCTTGTTGTTGAAGAACACTCTATACCTTTTCTCCAACAGTTGTCCAACACTAATAATATTGCATTTTAAACCAGGCACAAAATAAACATCATCAATATTTCTTCTCTGATTATTCTTAGTGTAAACTGGAACTACACCTTTACCATTAACTGTAACCTTACAGTCATTTCCTAGTTTTACTTCAGACTGAATACTAGAATCAATAGAAGAAAATAAGTTCCTATTACCAGTCATGTGGTTACTGCAACCACTATCCAAAAACCAAATATCTTTAGCACTTTCCTGAGTGACATTACAAGTCAAGAACACAGGATTTTGATGATCCTCAGACTCATTTGTGATATGTGCAGATTGCTTTCCAGCATCTACCTGCTTCTTCCAACATTTGTTAGCAAAAAGTCCAAACTTCTTACAATAATAACATTGTACTTTAGATTTATCATACCTCTGATTTTCTTGCTGCCAAGGTTTGCTGCTGCTCCCTCTTAAATTAGGAGGATTCTATTGAGACTTCTCCTCAGACACTGTTTCAGTTCTGTTGTCCCTTGGACCAGAAAATTGACCTCCTCTTCCACGATTATAAGACCTTCCTCTGCCTCTGCCTCCAGTAATATGTAGTTGCGATTTGAAGATATGCTCCAATGACCCTTCTTCATATCTAGACATCCTAGATTCATGAGCAACAAGAGAACCAGTTAACTCGTCAATTTGCATTTGACTTAAATCCTTAAATTCCTCTATGGGTACAACAACAGGTTCAAAATTCTTGGGCAAACTTCTCAGCACTTTCTCAATAACTCTTTTATTCTCAACATCATCTCCATACTGCTCGAGTTGGTTCACAACACTCATTACTTGAGTCATGAAAGTATCAACACTTTCATTATCCTTCATCTTCAGATTTTTGAAATCCCTTCTCAAGTTCTGCAACTTGACTGTCTTCACCTTGGACACTCCTTGATAATAGGTTTCAAGAATGTCCCAAGCCATCTTCGAAGATGCAGCACTAGCAATCTTCATAAAAATGGATTCATTTAATCCTTGCTGGATTAATCCAAGAGCCTTGTTATCCTTCTTCCTGTTTTCCTTCAGCAAAACATGGTCAACATTAGACAGAGCCAATTATGCTACAGCATCAACTGGCTCAACATAACCATCAATAACATAAGTCCACAAATTCTGAGAACGCAAAATCGTCCTCATCCGAATATACCAAGTATCATATGACTTCTCGCTCAGTATAGGAACTTGAACCTGGGAAGAAATACTACCAGACGTAGCCATTTATATAAAATTTGAAAGGAATTTAAATAAACCTTCACGCAGGAAAATAAGAGAATAAAATTTGGCACCAACAGGAATAATCTGAAATGAACTAAGCAATAGCAGAATACACTACAGGCTCTGATACCAAATTTAAGAAATGGGGCCAATCGGGGTTCGGTGTTTATAAACACTCGATGAAAAAAACAAAATGCAACGTTGATTGTCAAATCGTGAAATGCGATTAAGCTGTGGGCCCAACAATTTTGGTTTTGGAGTTTTGGAAACTAAATAACTCCGTGCACTCCAACAAACAAGTCTCGAATGAGAAATAACAACCTTTTACATAATATGTTTTAAAAATCACGTGCTCCACAAATAAAATCCGAATAAATATAGGACCGGGTTTGCAATCGGTAAAAAAAAATAATTACTGTGTTTGCTCAAAAATGAATTTTATCAAGAAATAAAACAAGTTTACAAACTCAATGAAAAACAAAATATATACGCAGAGTAAACCTTCAAACACGGAATAACCGATTCGATTCAAAAATGTTTTCAATCTCTTGTCTCACAATGCATACATAATTACAATTCAACTGTGGTATTTAAACACTAACAAATTGCCCCTTCGATCTTCTAAAAGGTTTAATGAAGGCGGTGATGGTGTCTGGTGGCCTTGAAAGGTTAAGGCGACCACCGTTTTAAGGTAATGTACAACAAAATTGTAATCGGTGGCTAATCTTTGAGTCTTGAAGGGTCAAGAGAGCCACTGATTCACCGTTTAAACAGGGGTGGTGAAATGATTACTTTCTGACAATCTTGTGATCATCATCATCAATCACTGCATTAAACATAGTAGTTGACATTTGAAAGCATGATTTCTGCACAAATTTCCGAAACTTGATCAACTCACAGCACAAATTATAGAACATATTGCTTTCAAATTCCAACTATTATGATGGGCTTAGCTTAAATTTTCCATACGCTATGCATCCACCCATCCATCGAATAGACAATAATACTCCCACATTTTTTCATCGGCAGAAAAAAACATAAATGATTTTTAACATATACTCACCAAAATTCGGAGAATGTCTTTGTAAATAACTCCATTTTCATTGTACGTTGTAATCCCTAGAAAATTCAACCGTTCCAACTGATTCAATGCTCCTATTTTCTGCAGCTTCGAACATCTGTACACTTGAATCTCTTCCAATTGTATTAGACCTTCAACATTCATAGTTTTCAGTTCTTCACACGAAATAATATTGACAAGTGTAAGATTTACAAGATTTGAAAGATTTGTTAGTGCCTTCAATTTGCTACAATTCATTAACATCAGTTTCACCAGTGATGATGGCAAGTCTTCAACCTGCATGAGTGAATATGAAACTCCCCAATTATATATGAATAACCTCTCCAGGCTTATTATCCTTTTAATAGATGTGTTGATGTGTAAACAAGGGCAATCCAATAGAAGCAACTCTTTTAAACCTATCAAATCGCCAACATAATCTGGTAACTCTGTCAACTTTGGACTCGCTATTCTGAGTTCTTCCAATTTGACGAGTAGTTTTAAATTATCAGGCAAATGCAATAGACTAGTGCATCGTAAATCTAGGGATCTTAAAGACTTTTGATATGCCATTCCATTAAGCAATTGTTTTAATTGAACACAACCACTGAAGTCGACATACTCAAGCGTCGATATTTCCCCAAGAATATCTGTGGGGATGGACAGATTCTCGCAGTCTGTCAATGCTAGATATTGGATACACAAACATTTAGAGAAGGAATTGGGCAGCTGGATCAGATTAGTACAACGAGATAGATCTAAATGTCTAAGGTTTGTCAGCATGGAAAAATGGAGGTTTGTACAGCTGACTGGATCAATTGGAAATGATTTCATGCTTGTGATATTTTTGAACTCTATTTTATTCAAGTTTGTGCTTCGACCTATAATCCCAACCATGCGAGTCATGAATTCAAGAGATGCTTCCAAAGTTAATTGAATATTCAACTCTTGCAACTATGGAGGGTACTGCAAGAAACATAATCCTGTCACATTATAATCATTTCACCGCATGAATAACGATGCAGCGGTGGCCGTCTTGACCCTTCAAGACTCGAGGATTAAGCACAATTTTACTCTCTTTTCCTACATAGCTCAAGCAGTGGCCGCCTTAACCTTTGAAGGCCACAATATACCATCACCATTTTAATTAAATTTTTCCAGAGATCGAAGGGGCAATTTTTGTTTATATAAATACTTGAAACGGATTGTAATCTATATCTTGAAAAACATATTGAATGAAAATTTTGATTTTTCGTATTCGGATGTGTTCTCTCTGTTGATATTTTTTTATTGAGTTCGTAAACTCATTCGATTCATATCTTAGCCTTAATCATTTCTCAAACTATTATTTCTTGGAGCGCGCAGAGTTCTTTTGTTTTTTAAAAACTCTAAACTTGAAGCATGGGCCCAAAGTTTGTTCGCACTTCATGATTCGACAATTGTCGTTTTGTTTTATTTTTTGCGTTGGGTGTTTGTAAATGCCAAACCCCAAATTCCGATAAGCCTTGTTTCACATTTCGGGAATCGTTTTTTTGTTTTTGTGTTGGGTGTTTGTAAACGCTAAAACCCGAACCCCGATGTGTCTCCATTTTTTACATTTGGTATCAGAGCCTGCAGTCCGTCATGCTATTTGCTCAGTTCAGTGCAGATAATTCCCGTTGGTGCCCAATTTTACCTTCTTGTTTTCCTGCATGAAGGTTTATTTAATTTCTTTCAAATTTTATATAAATGGTTGCGTATCGTAGTAGTTCTTCTTAGGTTCAGGTTTATGTTCTGAGCGAGAAGTCATATGACTCTTGGTATATTCAAATGAGGACGACTTTGCGTTCTCAGGATTTAAGGACCTATGTTATTGATGGTTATGGTGAGCCAGTTGATGTAGCAACAAAATTGGCTCTCTCTAATGTTGACCGTGTTTTGCTGAAGGAAGATAGGAAAAAGGATAACAAGGCTCTTGGTTTAATCCAACAAGGATTAAATGAATCCATTTTTACGAATATTTCTAGTGCTGCATCTTCGAAGATGGCTTGGGACATCCTTGAAACTTGTTATCAAGGTGTGTCAAAGGTGAAGACAATCAAGTTGTAGAATTTGAGAAGAGACTTCGAAAATCTGAAGATGAAGCATAATGAAAGTGTTGATACTTTCATGACTCAAGTGATGAGTGTTGTGAACCAGTTCAATTAGTATGGAGATGATGTTGAGAATAAGAGAGTTATTGAAAAAGTGTTGAGAAGTTTACCCAAGAAGTTTGAACCTGTAGTTGTACCCATAGAGGAATTTAAAGATTTTAAGTCAAATGCATATTGATGAATTAATTGGTTCACTTGTTGCTCATGAATCTAGGATATCTTGATATGAAGAAGGATCAATGGAGCATCCTTTCAAATCACAACTGCATGTTACCAGAGGCAGAGTCAAAGGAAGGTCTTATAATCGTGGAAAAGGAGGTTGATTTTCTGGTCGAAGGGACAACATAACTGAATTAGAGTCTAAGGAGAAGTCCCAGCAGAATCCTCCTAATTTGAGAGGCAGCAACAACAAACCCTGGCATCAAGAATATCAGAGGTATGATAAATCTAATGTACAATGTTATTATTGCAAGAAGTTTGGGAATTTTGCTAATAAATGTTAGAAGAAGAAGGCAGATGTTGGAAAGCAGTTTGCACATATTACAAATGAGTTTTAGGATGATCAAGACCCTGTGTTCCTGACTTGTAATGTCACTTACGAAAGTGCTAATACTATTTGTTTTTTGGATAGTGGTTGCAGTAACCACATGATTGGTAATAAGGATTTATTTTCTTCTATTGATACTAGTATTCAGTCTGAAGTAAAATTGGGAAATGATTGCAAGGTTACAGTTAATGGCAAAGGTGTAGTTCCAGTTTATACTAAGAATAATCAGAGAAGAAATATTGATGATGTTTATTTCATGCTTGGTTTAAAATGAAATCTTATTAGTGTTGGACAACTAATGGAGAAAAGGTACAGAGTGTTCTTCAAGAACAAGGTATGTACAATCTATGATAAATTACCCAACAAACAGTTGATTGCAAGAGTAGAGATGACCAAGAATAGAATGTTTCTACTTGTTATGAGAAATGATTTGAGTGGTTCTTTGAATGCTTATAAAGATGAAAGTTTAGATGAATCTGGGTTATGGCATTTGAGATATGGTCATTTACATTTTGGTGGCTTAGATCTGTTACAGAAGAAGTAGATGGTAAAGGGGTTGCCTTGTATTCAACAACCTACAAGCTCTTGTGAGAGATGTATACTTGGGAAACATCATAGAGAGAAATTTGTTTCAGGTGTTTTTTGCAGAGAAAAAGCTCCATTGGAAATTGTCCACATGGATTTGTGTGGACCTATGCAAACACCTTCTTTGATTGGTAGTGTTTATTTTATGACTTTTATTGATGATTTCAATAGGAAGACTTGGTTGTATTTGTTGAAGCAAAAATCTGAAGCCTTTGAAGTTTTCAAGAGGTTTAAGTCTATGGTTGAGAATGAGAGTGGTCAAACCATTAAGATCCTAAGGTCCGATAGAGGAGGTGAGTATAAACTAAATGAATTCATTGAATTTTATGATTTTCATGGAATTAAAAGGAAGTTTACAGTTCGAGATAATCCACACCAGAATGGAGTGGCTGAAAGGAAGAATCAGACCATCATGAATATGGCTTGAAGCATGTTGAAAGAGAAGCATCTTTCAAATGAATATTGGGGAGATGTGGTGGTTTGCTCTGTTTATATATTGAATAGAAGTCCGACCAAGACCATGAGGAATCGTGTACCTCAAGAAGCCTGGGATGGTAAGCCTCACAATGTTTCTTATTTCATAATTTTTGGATGTGTAGCATATGCGCATGTAGCTGAAGAAATGAGGAGGAAGTTGGATGAAAAAAGTGAGAGATGTATTTTTGTTGGATACAGTGAAGAGTCTAGGGCATATAAACTCTACAATCCCATCACCAAGAAGTATGTAATTAGCAGAGATGTTGAATTTAAGGAAGAGGAATCCTGGGATGGAAGTATTGATAAATTTGTTTCAGAAGAAGCTATGTTACCCCTTGAAGATGATGATGGAGCTGAGTAGGCTGAAGGAGGTGGAAAGTTGGTTCCACATGCACATATGCCTATAGAAAGAAGTCCTATAAGGGAAGCACTAGATATCAACCCATCTCAATTTAGAATGCCTAGAACTCATGAGCGTGGTGAGCCATCTGGACATGGTGGACATCAAACAAATTTACAGGTAAGTAGTGAATCGAATCCTACTTTAGCCTCATTGAAAAACATATTTAAAGGTCAGAAGACTAGAAGCTTAAGAGATTTATATGATCAGAATGAAGAAGTAGATCAGGTTTCAAATTTTGCATTAATGTCATGTGATCTTGTAGGTTTTGATGAAGTTGCCAAAGAGGATGTCTAGATAAAAGCAATGGATGAGGAGATTGATTCCATTGAAAGAAATAACACTTGGGATCTTTTCGATTTACCTGAAGGTAAGAACAGTATTGGAGTTAAGTGGGTTTATAAGACTAAGCTGAATGCAGAAGGTGAAGTTGAAAAGTACAAGGCAAGACTTGTAGCTCAATGGTTTAGTCAACAACTTGGTATTGATTACAATGAAACCTTTTCTCCTGTAGCAAGAATTGACACAGTGAGGATGGTCTTAGCTATTGCAGCTCTGTATAAATGGATCATGGATCAGATGGACGTTAAGTCTGCATTCTTCAATGAATGTTTGGAAGAAGAGGTGTATGTAAGACAACCTCTGGGTTATGAGATTGATAAGCACAGAGATAAAGTTTACAAGTTAAAGAAATCTTTATATGGATTGAAGCAGGCATCCAGATTTTGGTATAACAGGATTGATGAGTACTTGATTAGTGTTGGTTTCAGCAGAAGTCCAAGTGAACTAACTCTGTATACAAAGGTAAACCACGAAGGTAAAATTTTGATTGTCTGTCTATATGTTGATGACCTGATTTTTATTGGAGATCTATCTGTAGATGATTTTAAAAATGCCATGAAAACAGAGTTTGAGATGACTGATTTAGGATTGATGAAATATTTCCTTGGAATTGAAGTGGATCAATCTGATGATGACATTTTCATTTGTCAAACTAAATATGAAAATGAAGTATTCAAAAGGTTTAGAATGCTGAATTGTAAACCCGCTGCAACACCAATGGAAATTGGTACTAAACTTAGCAAATATGATGAGGGATCATATGTTTATCCAACTCTGTATAAAAAGTTGGTTGGAAGCCTTATGTATTTAACAACAACCAAACCTGATATTATGTTTGTTGTAAGTTTAATTCTGGGTCTCGGCAACAGGCCGGATCAGGAAGTCTCAGAGTCTAAAGCTGGTGCTGGACACTCTCTGGAAGAGATCGCTTCCCAGCAAACTCTTTCACCCGGAAAGAGTTGCTCACAGGCCTGACAACCTACTTCTTCCAACCACAATCACCTCCCTCACTAGAAGAGAGGAAATACACCAGCTCAGCACGAGCTTACTCTGGTCAATATGCTACGCGCAGTCCAGCACTGCGCGGCCGCAACAACCAATTGGGAAAAACGAACACGCGCTTCTCCAACAGGTTCAACAATCACGGAATCGTATCACGGTTTTTGTTTCGGAATGGTACGAGGGTAATCTTGCAGAGGTCGGACTGGTTCCCCCTCAGATGATCGGGTAGAATGGAGAAGATCCCCTCACACGGTTCATCTCGACGATTATATTTGCATGCACCATGGTTGACACTTGTCACCCTGGGAACTGCATGCGTTCCCATAGCGTGCATCCCCTTTGCACGTTCCCCCCCTTGACAGGAACTTAGGATAAAATAATATGAACATGGCTCTTTTTGGAAATAATATTAAAATATTATTCCAGGCCTAAGCCCTCTAGGCTTAGCCCCTAGGCTCAACACTCAACCCCTTTTTTTCCACCTTCCAGCCCCTAATCCCTTGCCCACTCTGTGGACGCTCAGTCCCCCATCACTCATTCATCGTGGTTGGTCTGCACCTGGCGGTGTTTATATTTTATTGATGTGCTGCATACATACAGATACAAAATCCAGGCCCTTGGCCTTCAACCCTTAGGCTCTTTGGCCTAATCAAACACATAAGCCTACCGGCTTATACAAAACTTGGTTCACCAGCCTATAACACATATTTACAATCTCTTTCAGATCATGGTTTACATCGGGGATCAGCCTTGGGGACACTACACAACTGGTATTAAACTTAGCAAATATGATGAGGGATCATATGTTGATCCAACTCTGTTTAAGAGGCTGGTTGGAATCCTTATGTATTTAACAACAACCAGACCTAATATCATGTTTGTTGTAAGTTTAATTTTGAGATTCATGGAGACTCCAAAGAGTACTTATTGGCAAGCAGGAAAGAGGATCCTGAGATACATTGCTAGAACAATTGATTTTGGTATCCGATACACATCAAGTTTAAACTTTGAGCTGATCAGATATACTGATAATGATTTTGCAGGTTCCATTGATGACAGAAAAAGCACATCTGGGTATGTGTTCAGTCTTGGATTTGGAGCAGTGGCATGGGCATCAAAGAAACAGTCCATTGTGACTCTATCTTCTACTGAGGCAGAGTATGTTGCAACAGTTGCAGCTGCATGTCAAGCTGTGTGGATGAGAAGGGTCTTGAATGAATTGTTGGATGACCAGAATGATGCAACCCAAATTGTCTGTGACAATAAATCTGCGATTGCACTATTAAAGAATCACGTTTTTCACAAACAAAGTAAGCACATTGATACGAGGTATCATTTCATTCGTGAACTGGTAAATGGAAAAGAAATTTATGTTCAGTTCTGCAGGTTTGAAGAACAATTTGCATACATATTTACGAAGCCTTTGGGAAATGAACTATTTAAAATCCATATAAGAAACATTGGGGTCTGCAAGTTGTAACGCATTGTTTACAACAATTTTGTATTACTTGTTTTAGTTTGTTTTGCTCCGAAATGATTAAGAGGGAGTTCACTGCCCCTGTTTAAACGGTGAATTGGTGGTCGTCTTGACCCTTCAAGACTCAAAGATTAACCACCGATTACAATTTTGTCTTACATTACCTTAAAACGGTGGCTGCCTTAACCTTTCAAGGCAACCAGACACCATCACCGCCTTGATTAAACCTTTTAGAAGATCAAAGGGGCAATTTGTTAGTGTTTAAATACCACAGTTGAATTGTAATTCTGTATACATTGTGAGACAAAAGCTTGAAAACATTTTTGAATCGAATCGATTATTCTGTGTTTGAAGGTTTTTTCTACGTATATATATTTTTTTTCATTGAGTTTGTAAACTCATTTTATTTCTTGATAAAATTTGTTTTTGAACAAACATAGTGATTATTTTTTTTTACAGATTGCGAACCCGGTCCTATATTTATTTGAAGTTTATTTGTGGAGCACGTGATTTTTAAAACATATTATGTAAAAAGTTTCTATTTCACATTCGGGACTTGTTTGTTGGAGTGCACGGAGTTATTTAGTTTCCAAAACTCCGAAACCGATTGTTGGGCCCACATCTTAAACCTCGAAACCCGAAAGCACCAGTCCCACACTCCATTCGCATTTCGTGATTCGTGAGTTGTCGTGTGTGGCGTTGGGTGTTTGTGTTCGCAGAAATCTCGAACCCCGATTGGCCCCGTTTCTTACAAAGATGAGTGTGGGTGTCTAATTTTCCAAAGAGAATAGACCATAGATTTGAAGTAATATTCAAGGACTTTGAATTCAAATCAAGCAACTAAAATGAATTTATGGAATTTGTGCAGATCGAGTTCAAGAAAGTCGTGCGACGTATTCTGGGTAACTTTTAAAATCTTACCGCGCTCGATGTCCCTGCAACAACCACATCTGAATCTCTTGTGAAGCTAAAAAAATCTCCATTCGTATGGTGCAATATTGATGTGCTTTATATTGTGCAAATATCCGTAATATAATAGCCAAAATGGAACGGAATCAGGTGAGCTAGCTTTATTAACGTGGACAGAAGATTCGAAAATATTTGACTTTCAAAATTTCTACAGCGATTTCGCCGTAAATTGCACTTGGAACGATTTGGATAAAGGATGGATAGTGCCGCTGGCAACGATAACGCAGGGTTTAGAAATTTTCAAATAATTCATGCTCGAGTTAAGATCAATGAATGGGCTTCAGTGTAAACGAGGCACGTGAAAGTCCTGGAGTTAAAGGATACTGCAAATATTTATTTTATCCCATAGAACGCTTTATAAGTCCTTTCCTGCAGCGGGACCGTTGTAATCGTTTTTAACTTTAATTTAGAAGGCACAAAAAAGTAGGGCAATACTGTTGTAATAGTTGTATATAAGTATTTTTCTTATGGGAGTTTTTTTTTTTTTCAAATTGAATGGATTTTATTGTTTTTTTGATGGTTAATGGAGTTTTAACTAATACAAACATATGAATATCTATTAAGTAGAGGAAAGAAAACATCTAAGTGAATTGTGGTAGTTACTTTGTTTAAAGATGGTGGGATTTTGTATTTGGATGAAAAATGAATATTTTAAGATGTCTATCTTCATCTCATAGTTAAATATTTTCAATGATCCTATAACTCCAAATCTGAATCAATACTCTTAATTTAGTTGCACAACCCTAAAAATATGAAAAAAAAGATTTTATTTTTTTTGGTGAGTTATTGATTTTGTGACATAACCTAAAATTTGTATGATGAATATTTATATTTATATCTTAATAAATATAATCTATATAATATTTATTTATATCTTAAATATATTTGATATAAAAATATTTGTTAGGATTTTTTATAAGTTTATATATATATATATATATATTAATGGTATGTGATTTTAGTAAGATTTTTTTTAATTATATTATTATTTTCTTTTAATTACACTAATGAAATATTTTCTTTTAATTATATTATTATTTTCTTTTAACTACAATAATGAAAGAATGAATGACAATGTACCATTAATAAATAAAATTAATTTAAATATGAATTAACAATATAAAAATAAAATTATTTAATATACAATCAAATTTGACAAAATAAAAATCCAAATGAAAAAATTACAGTATAAAGTCTAAAAAATAAAACTATAATGAATACATAGATTTATAATCATAAAAGCACATTATCACATAACTAAGAAAATTAAATTTATAATCATGTAACTGTTCAAGTGTTATGTAAAAAGAAAAGTTTTTAATGGCATTGAGCCCACTAATATAGTTCTTTTTCCACTCGAAATTTGACATAAGGTATATTTTTTTTCTAGTTTTGCACAATCTTGTTGCATTTGGTTTAGTTTCATGCATTCATGTCAGGATTTCTCGAGACAGATATTTAGTAAAGCTTGTGCAAATACCGTTAAATTTTACTAGCGTTGTGTTCCTTTGGAGTTTTTCCCCAGGGAATTGCTAGGTTGGAGGCTTGCAGATGTCTTCTATCTGCTTTTTGGCTTCGGAGTTCGAAAGTTTTAGAATTTCTATTTTCTCGTTGCAATTCGATTCTTGTTGTGATGCCTTGGACAGTTCGAGAAAACTGCTCGATTTGCGGAAGTTGTTTTGGTAAAGATTGTGGACAAGACCTCAACTGGGAGTGAAGTTGTTAAATGTCATGGAAGAATGCTTTAACACTAGCGAGCACGTTAAGTCTTACACAAAATTGTCTTAAATACGAGTTTATTTATTAAAGATGGTGGTAAAGGTCTGATATATGTATCAGAACTTAAAGAATTCACTAAAACCTTAAATGTTCTTCAAGATTGCGACCTAAACCTTGCGACTTTATTTTCCTGAAGCCTACTTAAACCATCTTAAATATGTGCATTTCTTAGGATTAGAAAGAAAAAATAAAAGGCTTTCAACTCCTAATTAGACAATGAATAGTTGTGTTAATATCCCTTCATTTTGCCGAAATTTAGTTTTCTTGTGACTTGCGCTCAGAAGATGTTTCTCGCCCCCCATATAGATCTTTCATTTTGAATTTCAAGTAAATGTGGTGATTCGTTGTAGTTTTCTTCCTGTCTTGGGCGTTTGATACCTGACGATACGGTTCTAGCAGCGATTACCTGGAGTTCTTGAGGATATATCTGCATTTTCAAAACGAGGTTCGGTAAAGATCAAACAGTGCTTTTCATTCCATGATTGACTTTCCTTGTTTTGCATGAGATTAAAAGCTCTTTTCGACATTTGTTTTTTCTACTGGGAATTCATCCTATTCTTTTTTTTGGTTTTTGCAATAATTTTTTGCGATTTTGTGCTTCCTTGCTTTCGTTTGATGCAAGCGGGGGAAGGGAACACCAAATAGAATCGAAAGTATATATGTTGGAAAAAAATGTTTTTTTCTTAAATTACAGTGGGTTGTGTACTATTATTACTCACCTTTCTTTTCCCTTTTTAAAGTTCATATATTTCATGGATATCATCTTCCATTCATAGTTACCTAACTCATCTTTATAAACTAATAGGGAATATCATAAATTGTTTATAAATGTGTAGAGACTTCATGCAGTAGAAACAACCACAAAGAAACTCTACCCATCTTATCCATTAATTGTTAACATAAAACACTGCCAATAGGCTACACATTTGAGCTAGAAGGAAAAGAGTTATCAAAGAGAAAGAGAAAGACATTGCACTGAAGATGACAGATTATGCAAAAGAAGTAGTGAATTCTTTAGTTAGGTTCTTTGGTTTTCAATATATACAATGGCCTATTGGGATTTGGTGAAACTCCAGGATACTAAACTTCGAACCCTTTGAAAGTCCCCTTTGCTTCCTTTTTATCATTTTATTGAATGTTGGGATTTTGCATATTTTTGTGCAATTAGATGTTAAAAATAACTTGAAGGATCCCTTGGTTTTTAGGTGGTTGAAGATAATTAAAAGATCAAGCATCTAGAGAAACTGATTCCCAAGAAATTAGGCATGCTTGTTACACTGCCAATTGTTCTACCTATTCCCAGGAATTGGGTAGCCTTTTTTATGCTCTCTACATTCTCCTTGTGAACTTTACAAATTAATGTTTAATCTTTGGCCCAAATCCCATTTGTTATTCTTTCTATGTTTTACAGAAATAGATCCTCATCACCATAATGATAAAGATACATTTGCAGAGCCTTGAAAGAGACATCTCTAATAAGCTAGCATGGAGATCTATATAAGAATCATCTTGATCAGTTTTCTGAGTCCCTAATGTAGAAAAAATATAAAAAAATTAATTTATTATCATTTTCAATAGTTGCCACAAATGTCGAAATTCAAATTTGATGAAAAATGTGAGAACATGCCATTACCCTTTGAGGTGGCTTGTATTTGTCTCGATTTAATCAATTTTGTGGACAACATTAACTTTAAATAAATAAAAATAATTTTAGGCTCACTTATGAAGTTTATTTTCTCTTAAAAGCAATCCAAAGAATTATACTGAAACAATTATACATTTTCCCTTAGTGGTTTGGCTTTTGAGAAGAATTGAGTATAAAAATTATAGTTACATTTTTACTCATAAAAGCCTCATCTCCTCCAAAAATACATGACACAACATGGTGTGATGCCAATGTGAAAATAACAGCCATACCAACTATAGATTTATCAAGAGCCGCGAAAAAAATTATACATTTTCCCTTAGTGGTTTGGCTTTTGAGAAGAATTGAGTATAAAAATTATAGTTACATTTTTACTCATAAAAGCCTCATCTCCTCCAAAAATACATGACACAACATGGTGTGATGCCAATGTGAAAATAACAGCCATACCAACTATAGATTTATCAAGAGCCCCGAAAAAATATGATAAGGCATATGATTTAACCACCTTATTATGGTCCTCTAGAGGAAAGAGATATCCTTTAGAATGAGCAAAGCATTTCTATACTTATCCGTCATTGGTTCTAACCCTAGCTATAGCTTTTCCAACTTCCCCAATGATAAATACATAGGATGTTTCATTCAACAAGATCCCGATAATGATGTATCCAAAATGTAACTAACCCAAAATTTGCATATTTAAATAAATCACAAATCTATCATTGATTCTAACCCTCGCTAAAGCTTTTCCAACTTCCCCAATGATAAATACACAAGTGTTTTCCTTCAGCAAGATCTCAATGATGATGTAGCCAAAATGTAACTAACCCAAAAATTGCATATTTAAATAAATCACAAAACTTAGGAGCAAAGAAATTTATTACCATATGGAAAACATAATCATCATGCTCACCCAAAAATATAAGAAGCACTAATTCTCTCTCCTCCCACTAATCATCTCACCTTACCATTCATGGCTCACCACATACGTTTCAATTTAACATTACCATTACCATTCCACAAATCTTGTAAATGTTAAACTTGGAGCATTGTGGAATGGTGTATCATTACCATTACAAGATTTGTGGAATGGTGTATCATTACCATTCCACAAATCTTGTAAATGTTAAACTTGTCACTGCAGAAAATAGGAGCATTGAATCAGCTGTACCGGTTGAGTGATCTAGGGATTACAGCGTACAATGAAAATGGAGTTATTTACGTTGACATTCTCCGTCTTTTGGTGAGTATATGTTAAAAATCATTTATGTATTTTTTTGCCCATGAAAAAACGTGGGAGTATTATCGTCTGTTCGATGGATGGGTGGATGCGTAGCGTATGGCATATTTAAGCTAAGCCCATCATGATAGTTGGAATTTGAAAGTTAATGTTAGCTTAATGGCAGATTTATTGTCTTATTTTAGTGTTAACGTTAGTGGCGGTGGGTGGAGAATGCTTAGTTTTTCACTGATGTACTCTTACTGGGCGTGTGTTTTTGTTTTCTCTATCAACATATTTAAGATTTATGAATTAATTTTAGATATTTGAAATTATAATACCATATATAATATGTCAAAGAAATTATGTTGAAGCTCTACGTATCTGTGAAGTTTGTATCAATTTGCTTACCATGAGATACGTATACTCTCTCGTGAGACTGATTCATAATCATGGAATATCCAATATGTTGCTTGTTATTGGATAATTGGACAGGTAGAGTATCAGCGATGACATTATCACACCTTTTGGAGTAGTGAGTTTCGACTTTGGTAAAAGATTGTATTGAACATGTTACCTATCCAACATGCATAGCCTTCAACAAATGCTTATCACAATCTCAAAAATGTTTTGAATGGTGAACATTCTGAAAACATTATGTTTGAATGTGTAACAGCAACTCAACGGGAGCATGCAATACTTTGCACAAATAAATGTGAAATGAGGGGAAGCATGGCAATGCTTTATCGCCTAAGAACTTGTTGACTAAAATGGTCATCAATTGCCCCTTCGTTCCAAGTGACGCACTGTTGTTTTTACTAATTAGTAGTTAGAATTTATTTTATTGCATCTCCAATTTTGCTTATATGTAGTTTAATAAATAATTAAATTTTATGTGATTACAATTTCAATTTTGTTTTTTATACATTCAATTTAGTAAATACTATTCATACTTCAATTGTATGCAATATCGTTCCATCTCTGCCATTGTATTTATCACTTCATTTTTTCATTTTTTTATTATAAACTTGTTGCTATGTTTATGTTTGCTCTACTCTAAAACACTTATTACCAACAATCCCATCCACCCATTGTGCGATTTGATTATAGAGTATATGTATATGTTCAAGATTGCCCCAAATTGTGTCTCAATGCACTTTCAAATCGGGCTTTAAATCTCTGTTCCAAATGTCTTGATTTTACTAATTATATTTCCGCAAATCGTCATTGCAAGTTACATCCATGCCTTTTCGAAACTCAGTGCACTTTGACCACAATTCCCTCTTCCAATTCATTGTTATCTCATTACAATTTTATCCTCAATTAGTGCACCTTCATTCCAGATCTACCTTGCCTCGAATTCGTTCCTCAAGTCACCTTACATACTCGCCCAGATTCACCCTCTTTAACGTTGGTAAGGTTATGGTAGTTGACAACAATTTCATTAGTTTCTAATAAGTGCTTCTTTTGTGTGTTTATAAAATAAATAAAAATAAAAAAACACAAACATTCCCTCTCATAATCGCATCTCCATTCTCTTCATGCAAATCGATTAAACCATACCTCAGCATACATTCACAAGAAGTCGATTCCATCATACCCAACACTACATCCATAAACGCAAACCCTCTCTAATCAATTTCACCCAAATCTGAGTTATTTAGAGATTGGTTATAGTTGTAGATCATTTCCATACCAGTTTTCAATAATTCTTTGGGAATTGTACTTAATAAATTGATCGTTCAACACACAAAGATTTATTCCCATTATATTCGTCTTCCTTGACTGTGAATTTTTGACTTTGAATTTTTTTTATGAGACATTGCCAAATCGGCAATTTATCTGAATACAAAGATTTTAGGGTGCATTTATTTCCATTTAGCTTTCCATATATAAATTATTGTTTGATTTTGTTACTACACATATCTTCATTATTCTTTTATTCATTTCATGTGGATTCCATTCCTAGTGTTGTTGTCATTTGTGTCCACTTGAAGTATTGTCTCTCAGTTTAGTTTCATTTGCTTACAAGTCATTTTCAGATTGTCTTAATTGTCTTTTTAATCTAGTTTCTTTTGATTTGGTTTTCTCGTAGCATAGCTAACTGCTACACGAATAAGCCATTCAAGATCAGGATCTAACTCGGGAGATATGATCTTGCGATCCAATGTTAAGCTATATTGTGTGGTGTTAATTTTCATTTGATTTCATTTGAGCTTGTCTACTTATGTTTTGCTTTCATTCATTACATTTTGAAGTATGCTTATCGGCATTTATTTTTCTGCAACATGTTTAATGAATTTTTGTATGGATCGCTATTCAGATTGAAGATTCATTTGATACTCATGGAAAATCACATGAACACTTAAAATAGTGAAAGATTGTGATTCATAATCCAATAGCATCTAGTAAACCTTGCAATCCAATGTTGAGCTACAATCCTATGGTGTTAGTTGAATTAATTTCTTTTGGATTGATTTCATTTAAATTTTAAGTTGGTTTTATGCTTAGATTACTACAAGATTAAAACCTCTTAAGTCTCAAGACCTAATAAGCTATATAAGAAAAACCACATGAACATTGTTTGTTGGTAATGAAAGATTGTGGTTCTGAACTCGATAAGCATTAGAGTCCCATAGTCCAGTGACAATTTATAACCCTTAGTGTTATCTCTTTCCAACATTTTGTGTGTAGGATAGATTAGATCTTTAGTTTTGCATTTCTTATGCTTGCACCTCTAATTTTATGAACTTTCGATCGATAATTTAATGTTTGGAAATTATTGCATATAATTTACCCAACACTTTCATTTCAGTTAAATCGGCCTAGAAATCAAGTTAGGGCCACATGGGCAAGTTGATGGGCTTTGTGGGCTTGTGATGGGGTGTCAAACCCACGAAGAGGAATAAAATGTTCTAATTAATTGTTGAGTTTAGAAGGGCTGCCTAAACTCACTCATTGGACTTGTATAAAAAGGAGAGAGGTCATTGTGAAATTTCATCATATTGTGGAAAGGATGGAGTTATCAAAAGTGAGTCTCCACTTGTGTTAGGTGTCTTGGTGATATGAGCAAGGGGAAATTATGCATGGTAGAAAATTTGGCCTAGGAGAGAGCGAATTATATGAAGGTGTCCGTACAATGTTTATGTCGTTGTACGTGGATCGCAATGGGCTTAGTTGCATATGTACACAGATTGCAGGAAGGTGAATCACGCATGTATGCAGGTTAAATGAAGGTGAATCACATATACGTGGATTGCAGTGGGCACAATCGCGTATGTCAGCAAGTTGCAATACAGGTGAATCGTGTACATTTGTACAAGTTTTATGGGCAGGATAAAGTTCGTACAGGATGACGTCAATAGGTCATACATGTGGTATGCATCAGATTTGTGGGCAGAAGGTATTTCCATGGATTTGTTGGGGTTTGGTTTTCTGATTTTTTGTTTATTGGAGGACAAGGTTGTCCTCAGATTTTGGTGAAATTGTAATTGTATTAGCTCGATGGGTTGGTTTTACCTTCAGAATTTTTGAAGTTAACAAGGTTACGGAACTGAAATTTGTGTCTCTAGTGTATTGATGATTCATCTTTGATCTTGTTGTTTCCACTACATAAATTTTTAGTGTAAAATTGTTCAGTGATAAAAACTAGGGTTTTAGTGTTGGCTCACTAGGAAGCAATTTTCAGATCTGAAAATTAGTAACATAGAGTTGCGTGTGAAAATTGACAAGAAACAACTATTGACATCATGGTCGACGGACTTACAGAACTCGCAGAATGGAGTGTGAGTCATCGTTTGGTATTTCTGCAATGTAGGACATCGGGGTGGCACATGGCCCCACTGTCTGCATATTTCACACCATTTTGACTTAGTCTAGATGGAAATGGATTTGATGTTCCTGTCGCCACATAATTTGGAAGGACTCAGAACTCGTCTCGACGATGCTCCTAGCAACGACATGTAGTACACCATACGTGTGTAGATTTTAACCTTGTACAATATTTACTGCAAATAAATTTTCAGTAAAAGAACATAAAAGATACAATGGAAAATAAAAACATTACACAGATATTTTTCCCCTCTAAACCCAAACCAAGAAAACCAACATATTCTATATGTTAGACAACTGAGAGGGGGAGGCTGAATCAGTTGTTATTGTGCTTAAACAATTATACCCATTTTAAACTCATTACAGAACACTCAATGATGATCACAATAATTCATGGAAGTAAGCAATAGAGTATTCAACATCAATCACAGACATGAAGTATATAGAGACAAATATTCCTGAGGAAACCCATAAAGAGAGAAATCATCTTCTTCTTAATATGATAAGTAGTCTTTATTTTCTGTACATTACCATTCTTATGAGCACCAACTCTTTGTGAGGCTACCACCTCTGTTTTACAAGCTACAACTTGTTGGGAGAACCAACTCCCTGGTTTCTCTAGCACCCATTAGAAGGAAGCACCAACTCCACAATACTAAATCCAATCTTTTTTGTTGTTTTTTTTACTTTAGAAAATCTTTTGACATGGTTCCTAGGAAAAAACTTTGGAATAGGTTGGAGGAGATAAAAGTGTCTCTCAAGTTGAGGGTTGTTGCAATAAGGATTTATGCGAACGTTATTTCTAAGTTTAAAGACACTGAGGGATGGTCAAAAGATATTAACTGCAATATTGGAGTCCAAGAAGGTTGTCCCTTGTCCTCTACCCTTTTTGGCATATACATTGACAAGTTAGAAGATTACTTGGAAAAAGCAGGTTGTGTCGGCCCTACTCTCACTGGTATATTCATGAATATTCTTATTTATGCCGATGATATCATTCTTATGGCAAATAATTCCACATGATCTTGAAAGCCAACTAAGAATCCTCAAGGATTTTTGCTCCAATATGGGCATGACTGTTAATATTGATAGGACTAAGGCGATGATTATTAAATCCAATAATATCACTTATGATACCTTCATATATGACAAAAACAACTTGGAAGAAGTGAATTCATACAAATATATTGGAATTTATATTCACCACAAGCTCAATTGGAATTATAGCATCGAGAAAATGATTATTGGGGGATGGAAAGCTTATTATGGGCTTGAAAATAATTGTAAATCGGTTGATCTTTGGAGTTGGGATAAGAAAAAATTCCTCTTTGAGACTTTTGTTACACATGTTATTATTTAGAGATGTGAATTCTGGCGTTGTAATATCTCTCGTGAATCCTGGAGAAAGATAGAGCAAATACAAAATAATTTTATAATCTGTAATCTCAAAATTAAAGGAAGTACACCCTATCCCATCATCCTCTTAGAAACAAGCCTCTCCTCCATTGAGAGCATGGCTATGACTATATACCTAATGTATAAGAACAAGTTAAACAACATGGAAGAGAAGAGGCTTCCTAAAATTGCTTCAAAATCGAGTCATAACCACCATCGACTCAAGCGAGGATGGCATAAATATGCCTGGTCTTGGCTAAACTATTGGGGAATCATGGAAGACACCATTTTGCAGAATAAAGATACTATTAAAAAAACGTCAAATCAAAATTTAAGGAGAAAATGTGGTGTGATAAAGAGTTAGAGGAAAAAATAAAATTGAGGTATTATAAGGATGTAATCAACCCTAATATCGAATATCAAAATTATCTATCTATTTCTCCAAGTGTAAAGAAAAAAATATACATTGCTAAGATAAGAACAAATTATCATGAGCTCTATAGTGAAACTGAGCGTTGGTCAATTTCTAAAACACTATGGGATGAAAAAGTGTGTCTCCTAATTACATGAAGGTAGCTTGATAAGAACCACATGTTCCTTGTGCCAACTATGGAGGGAGTTGAGTTGTGGTTGATAAGATCAACCACAACTCAATAGTTGACTCCTTAAAACTCGATAGGGAGCTGAGTCCTTAAAACTCGATAAGATAAACCACATCTTGATAGGGAGTTGAGTCCCTAAAAATCTATAAGATCAATAAATACAAAACCATAACTAAAAGGGGAAAAGGTACTATATTAATAAAAGTCAAGAGAAACTTTCACAACTATATAAGTTGGATCCTAAGAAGTTCTGGAGCCAAATTCTAAACCGCAATACTAAATAAAATAACAGGATTCCCTTAAATGACTAGAATTCCTACCTTAAAAGTCTTTACGAGTTCCCTAATTCCATGGACACCATTCTTATTGTCCCTACAAAGGAAGAAGTTTTTTCTTTAGATAACATAGAGTTCGGGGTTAAGCGGCTTGCAAATCGGAAAGTTAAGGACATTGAAGGCTACCAAGCTGAAATTTTTAAAATCTAAGGGCCTATGCTTATCCCTCACATACACAAGCTCTTATATTTAGCAGTCAAGAAGGGCTTCCCTAAACTCTGGATGTAAAGCCTCATTGTTCCTATTTTTAAAAATGGGGATAGAAACATTCCCTCTAATTATAGGACCATTATGATTAGCCCGATTTTAGCCAAGCTTTATAGAATTATTTTGGAAAAGAATATTAGCCTTTGGCTAGGGAGTCATGGTAAAAGAGATAAAGGTCGGGTTGGGTTTAGGAGATATCATTCAGCTGTGGACAATCTTGTTACCTTTAGGATCATTTAAAAGGGGTTCCACAATACTAAAATCAATCTTTTTTGTTGTTTTGTTGACTTTAGAAAATCTTTTGACATGGTTCCTAGGAAAAACCTTTGGAATAGGTTGGAAGAGATAAAAGTGCCTCTTGTTTTAAGGGTTGGAGAGAAAATTATTATTGAGGGATGGAAATCTTATTATGGGCTTGAAAATATTTGTAAATTGACTGATCTTTCAAGTTGGGATAAGAAAAAAACTCCTCTTTGAGACTCTTGTTACAAATGTTATTATTTATGGATGTGAAGTATGGGGCTATAGTATCTCTTGAATCCTGGAGAGAGATAGAGAAAATACAAAATAATTTTATAACCTATAATCTCAAAATTAAAGGAAATACGCCCTATCCCATCCTCCTCTTAGAAACAAGCCTCTCCCCCATTGAGAGAATGGCTATGACTAGATACCTAATGTATAAGAACAAGTTAAACAACATGGGAGACAAGAAGCTTCCTAAAATTGCTTCAGAATCGAGTTATAACCACCATCGACTCAAGCAAGGATGGCATAAAGATGCATGTTCTTGGATAAACTATTGGGGAATCATGGAAGACGCCATTTTGCAGAATAAAGATACTATTAAAAAAATCGTCAAATCAAAATTTAAGGAGAAAATGTGGTGTGATAAAGAGTTAGAGGAAAAAAGAAAATCAAGGTATTAAAGGATGCAATAAATCCTAATATAGAATCTCAAAATTATCTATCTGTTTTTCCAAGTGTAAAGAAAAAAAAAGCATTGTTAAGATAAGAACAAATTCTCACGAACTCCATAGTGAAACTGAGCATTGGTCAATTTCTAAAACACCATGGGATGAAAGAGTGTGTCTCATAATTACATGAAGGTAGTTTGATAGGAACCACATGTTCCTTGTGCCAACCATGGAGGGAGTTGAGTTGTGGTTGATGATTAGTGGGTGGTGGAAACGTGATTGTTGTGTGTGTACACACACACACACACACACACACACACACACATGATGACCATGTTGATTTGTGGATATGCTCGGGATGGTGATCCATCCGTTACTGATGTGGTAGTTATGTACAATCTTGGCAACTAATGAGGAATTTAGTTCACAGGGTTGAGTTGTCGTTAGATTATGACTAAAATATAAATGATCTCAAAAACATGAATAACTAGCAACAACCACATTTAAGTAAAAGTAGTTGATATACGTCGATCGACCCCATTTTCCACCCTTTTTAAATTAATGGGGTCGATCAGGTATATCAACCACTTTCACTTAAATGTGGTTGTTTCTAGGCAGGGGCAACTAATAATGTATTAATACATTTTAAATGGAATAATTAAGTATGAATTAAAAATTAATTAATTATCATTTAGTAATTAATTAATAATTATTAATCGATTATTAATAATTTATTAATTATTAATTACTTATAAATTA
>JZKD02S2044368.1:252527-262992 GCA_000966675.3 Picea glauca | reverse complement strand
ACAAAGGTATCATAAGGGATCTTATTGGATTTAATAATCATGACCTTAGTCTTATCAATATTAACATTCATACCCATATTGGAGCAAAAATCCTTGAGGATTCTTAGTTGGTTTTATAAGAATGATATCATTGGCATAAAGAAGAAGATTGATGACTATACTAGTGAGAGTAGGGCCAACACAACCTGCTTTTTCCAACCATTCTTCTAATTTATCAATGTATATGCCAAAAAGGGTAGGGGACAAGGGACAACCTTGTTTGACTCCGATATTGCAGTTAATCTCTTTTGACCAGCCCTCAGTGTTTTTAAACTTAGCAATAACATTCTCATACATCCTTATTGCAGCAGCCCTCAACTCGAGAGGCACCTTTATCTCTTCCAACCTATTCCAAAGGTTTTTCCTAGGAACCATGTGAAAAGATTTTCTAAAGTCAACAAAACAACAAAAAATATTGGTTTTAGTATTGCGGAACTCCTCTTCAATGATCCTAAAGGTAACAAGATGGTCCATAGTTGAATGGTATCTCCTAAACCCAACCTGGCCTTTATCTCTTTTACCGTGACTTTCTAGCCAAATGTTAATCTTCTTTTCCAAAATGATTCCATAAAGCTTGGCTAAAATCGAGCTAATCATAATGGTCCTATAATTAAGGGAATGTTTTTATCCCCATTTTTAAAAATAGGAACAATGAGGCTTTGCGTCTAGGGTTTAGGGAAGCCCTGCTTGACTACTAAATTGAAGATCTTGTGTATGTGAGGGATAAGGATTGGCCCTCTGATTTTAAAAATTTCAGCTTGGTAGCCTTCAATGTCCTTAGCTTTCCCATTTGTGAGTCACTTAATCCCGAACTCTATGTCATCTAAAGAAAAAACTTCTTCCTTTGTAGGGACAATAGTAATGGTGTCCATGGCATTAGGGAACTCGTAAAGAATTTTAAGGTAGGAATTCGAGTCCGTTAAGGGAATCCTATTATTTTGTTTAGTATTGTGTTTCAGAATTTGGCTCCAAAACTTCTTAGGATCCATCTTGTATAGTTGTGAAAGTTGTTCTTGCCTTTTATTGATATAGTATCTTTTTTTCCTTTTAATTAGGAATTTGTACGTATTGATGTTATCAAGTTTTAAGGGCTCATTAGAAGCATCCCTAATGGCTTTCCTAGCAATTTTACATTCTTTATCATACCAATTTTACATTAATATATTTATACATTAATAATATATAAATGTATTAATGTAATATTACATAAATATACAAAAGAACTAATATATTTGTTAATAAATATATTAATCTTTTATTAATTAATGTATTAATACATAAAATATAATTAATATATTAAAGTATTAATGTAATAATGTAACATGTTAATAAACAAATACCTTAATAATATATTGTAAACATACATTGATAGTGATAGATTTGTAAAACAAGTAAATAATACAACCTATTAATTAATTAATAAATTAAAACATTAATAATAATGAAAAAATATACTAATAATATATAAATATTAATGTATAAAAATAGTGATATATTAATTAATTAATACCTTAATGTAATGTATAAATTAAGTATCAATATATTAATGTATAATGTAATGTATTAATGTAACATGTTAATTAATAAATACTTTAATAATATATTGTATTAATTAATTTATACATTAAGATATTGCAATAAGAACATGTGGCAAGGAGTCTCCATGATCTTGAAAACCAACTAAGAATCTTTAAGGGTTTTTGCTCCAATATGGGTATGACTGTTAATGTTGATAAGACTAAGGTCATGATTATTAAATCTAATAATATCCTTTATGATACCTTCGCATATGACAACAACAACTTGGAGGAAGTGACTTCATACAAATATCTTGGAATTGATATTCACCACAAGCTAAATTGGAATTATAGCATTGAGAAAATGATTATTGGGGGATGGAAAGCTTATTATGGGCTTGAGAACAATTGTAAATCAGCTGATCTTTGGAGTTGGGATAAGAAGAAACTCCTCTTTGAGACTCTTGTTACACCTCTTATTCTTTAGGGATGTGAAGATTGGGGTTGAACTTATCTCTCGTGAATCTTGGAGAAATATAGAGAAAATACAAAAGAATTTTATAACCTATAGTCTCAAAATTAAAGGAAATGCGCCCTATCCCATCCTCCTCTTAGAAACAAGCCTCTCCCCCATTGAGAGCATGGCTATGACTAGATACCTAATGTATAAGAACAAGTTAAACATGGAAGACAAGAGGCTTCCTAAAATTTCTTCAAAATCGAGTCATAACCACCATCGACTCAAGCGAGGATGGCATAAAGATGCACGGTCTTGGCTAAATTGTTGGGGAATCATGGAAGACATCATTTTGCAGAATAAAGATACTATTAAAAAAACGTCAAATAAAAATTTAAAGAGAAAATGTGGTGTGATAAAGAGTTAGAGGAAAAAAGAAAATTAAGGTATTATAAGAATGTAATCAACCCTAATATAGAACATCAAAATTATCTATTTGTTTTGACAAGTGTAAAGAAAAAATAAGCATTGCTAAGATAAGAACAAATTTTCACGAGCTCCATAGTGAAACTGGACATTGGTCAATTCCTAAAACACCATGGGATGAAAGAGTGTGTCACCTTTGTGACACTAAGAAGGTTGAAGATGAAAAGCGCTTTCTCCTAGATTGTCCAGCCTATACCCATATTAGATCTCATTTTCAAAATATTTGTCACACTACCAACCTTCCTAACCTGTTAACTCAACAAAATTATGGTGATCTTGGAAAGATTTTCTTAATTATTTTAGAGCACAAAAACAAAATTCTAAAGAATCACAAGTAATCACTTACCCTCTTAAGGTCTGATAGACCAATTCGGTCTTAGTGGACGTTTCAGTCTTAATGGACGTTAATCATCATCATCATAATGTAATGTATTAATGTAATATTGTAATTAGTAAATACCTTAATAATATATAATATATAATATATTGTATTAATACATTATACATTAATAAGTTGCTAAAGAACAAATACATTATTACATTAATCGTTAAAAAATTACTTAATTAATTAATACATTGATAAATTAATTAATTAATTAATTAATATATTAACAAAGCATCCATACATTAATAATAAAGTAATAAATTGTTCAAAAATATAATAATACATTAAAATATTAATGTATTAACCCAATATTCATACTAAAACTACATTAAAGTAAAAACATATTTGTAATACATTATTATTTATTCATTAATAAAGAATTAAATTATTTTTTTAATATTGTTTTCTTCTTATTATAAAATAAACCCTAATACAAATAACCCTAATCTAAATTTTAATAGGAATAATCCTAACCGAAATCTTTTCCTAATACTAACTCTAAAAACTCTTATTATTTTTTTAATACAAATTATTATTTTCTTCTTATTATAAAATAAACCTTGATACAGATAACCTTAACTTTAATAAAACCATAACCCTAATTTTAATACAAATAATCTTAACTTTAATAAAATCATAACCCTAATATGACTCTAACCCTATACCTAATAAGTATTAACAATAATATGATACATGTATAAATATATCATTATGACCTTTGGATTCGTCTTTCAAGATGTATCTTGGACTCCCGATGAAAATTATCATCTTGTGATGTTTGATATTCCTTTTTCTAATGGATTAGGTTTCCAACAAAATATTTAAAATTATGTTTTTATTATTACCAAGAACAATGGAATAACAAATATAAGTTGGTTTGAAGGGAAGGGAAATATTAAGCACCATGGAGTGAGTCAATCAATGGATATAAATAATGTGTATCCAATGGATAAGAGAAGACTAAAATTAAACAAGATTAAACCAATAATTGGCTCACTGCACCAAGAACTGAGACAACCATTTACTCACTCACCAAGAAGTAAACCAAACATTGGCTCGCTACATGGTGCTTAAAGTTACATGTACATCCAATGACTTCCTTTAAGTTTGCATCTCCTCCTATGGTATGATTTGCGAGAGGTTCTAAACATAATATTATTTGAGACTCACAAGGTCGTTGTATTAAATAAAGTTTCCCTGATCTTAAATGTGGTTGGAATTAGATTTATAATGTTTTTTTTTAAGAACCTGGTGTTTAAATGGGGTGGATTGAGTACCTTGTAATCCACACCCTTATAATAGAGTGAGATCAACCATTCTAAAATTATAAATATGATTGGAACTATGTCAAAAATCCTAGTTTCACCTAGGAATTTTAGCTGGAACTTTATTCCTAGGGTTTTGGCTAATTTTAAAACAACCCATGCCCATCCTGTTACAACTAAAGAAGAAGAATGTTTCAAAGGGAGTTATTTATTTTGGCAGGGTATTATTTATTCATAATAATCAGGGTATGGTTGGACGTTAAAATTTATATATTTAAAAGGAATTGCATGACATATTATGTCATTATGTTAATCAATACCAACCAGGAAAGATGACGTTAATCAATACCAACCAGGACTGGGACTTCCTTAGATTGATCCTTCACAAAGTTGGTTTGGGGATCCATATGACCAATTGGATAATGTCATGTGTCACCTCTCCCTCATTTGTCGTTCTAATTAATGGGGAGGCCACAAAATTTTTCAGAAGTGGAAGGGGAGTCAGACAAGGATTTCCATTATCACCCCTCCTTTTCATTCTCGTGATGGAAGGTTGCAACCTATTATTGAAGCACAGTTTTGAGGAAGGAAACATATAAGGGATAAAAGTGTCCAGATTGACCAGAATTCTTCATCTACTGTTTGTGGACGATGTTCTCATTTTATATAAGGCTAGCTTGGATGAATGGAAACTAATTTTGAGTCTTATCATTGATTTTTTCCCAAGCCTTGGGGATCGCAGTAAACCAGATTAAATCTACATTCCATTATGAAGGTCTCTCAAATGTGGAGCTGCCACTTTATAAATATCTTTTTCCCTATACTTTTAGTGAGATTTCTCTAGGCTTCTGTTACTTGGGGTACTTTCTAAAAACAGGAGATCAACGAACAACCGATTGGGATTGGTTGTGTTAGCACTTGGTAAATTTCCTAGAGGTTGAAACAGAATAAATCTACAAAGGTAACTTTATCCAACCTCTTTTAAAGATGGGATCTAGCCCTACTAGCTTCAGAGAGGGATCTCTCTATAAGATTTAGCTATGTTTCCAATTTTAAATATTAGGCTAGGTAAATAAATAGGTCGTTTTTGTCGTAAATGTGTTTTATGAAATGGTCGAAATAGTCTACACATCCATTGGGCTATGGGGTCTGCGTTTACATAAAATATGAAATACAACCATAAACGTGAAGAAAGACTTCCACAGGGTGAGATAATATAATCACTGGATCTTTTAATAGCTTAAATGATGGACAAAAGAAAAGATGAGAACAATAAATTCAACTAAGAAGCAGTTAAGAATTCCTTAATTGAAAACACCAGAAGATAAACACTAAAATCTTTCCAAGTCAGAAACAGGGTATCTAAGATAAATCCTGCAACCTTCACTACTCTTGAAGATTAGTTTCAGAAAACAATATGATCACAAAGAAAGAAAAACGTCCAACTTAGAGAATAACATCACCAGTGAATACACGCAAGAATCCTATAAAAGTGACTTCTTTTCATTAATGGTAGATTTCTTCAAAAATGTTACAGTCTGATAGCGCTAGGGTGTGAGAATCAACAACCCCCAATACTTCGAAAGGTGAAGTATTTATAATTCAAATTACAAACGTTCTTGTCATAACTGATCAGGACGTGCTCATTCTATTTTTAGTCTAACTAATTTAACTAATCAAAACTGCTTGATGACTTGGTTCAATTGCACGCGGAAATCTTGGGTAGACCGTTGATGAAGCCTTTGCATGACCTCATCTGACTGGACAGGTGACTGGGCATGTACAGCTCATCTGCTAATCGAGCAGATCGCAGAGTTCCTCCCATCTGAGATGACTAGGCACCGTGACTTTGAGCAGTCTCCGATACACTTCCTCCATTTCTGTATATTTGGCGAATGTGGGATTAGTGAGGAATATGTATCGAATATCGTGTTGGATGTTGATGTCCAACTGAAGAGTGTCCAGGAATGCTTTGCCAGTGATTCTCCCTTGTATGCCAACAAACTTGGAAATGTCCTTAGACACTTCAGCCAATCTCTTCTTGTAATCCGGAAGTGTCATCAGTTTATCATTAATGACTTTCAGACCAGGTAGGCCTTTCTTTTGGAGAGCCTCAATCTTATTAAAAAACATTTGTACCCCCTGGTCCATGATCTGAACCTTTTCTTCCAATTGAAGCATTAATCCTCTCTTGGTCAAAACTCTCTTGACCTCAAGGATGGTCTTTGTTTTGTATTCTATCTTCAGCTCTTCTAGCTCTTCTCTGGTCTTGGAATTCAAGAATTTGATTATATCATTTGTCTGAGTTGGTCTATCTCCCAATTCCACTCTGATCTTCTCAATATCATGTTTACTCCTATGGACCAACTCATTTTGTTCAAACATGATTTGGATCATGGGCCAGATCTCATTTATGGACTTTGTGATATCTGTCCATACATTCTCTTTGACCTCAGCCAAAGTCTTTCCTGCCATGGTTTGCTTTTGGAGTTGTTGTAGTTCCTTCCTAAGATGTTCAATTACCTGCTTTTCTTTGGATAGACTGGTTTGGAAAGAATTTTTGAGTTCCTGGAGGTTCTCAACTTCCTTCTTCAGCCTGTTGATTTTTGTCTCTTGCAGGTTCATCTTATCCATGGATTTGGTGAGGTCGGTTGTTCCTTCTTGTGGTGTCACTGGTGTTGTAGATGGAATTTTTGTTACTGTTGTTGTAGTGCTAAATCCTGCAATTGGGATAGCACTCAATGGAATACCTTCCATTTGCTTCAACTTCTCTTTCTCTTTCAATAACCTCTCCATCTTAGCTTCCATTTATTTGAGCTGAGCATTCTTCTCCATGAGCAACTTTAGCATCTCGTCCTTCTCGCCTTCTTTCTCTACTATTTCCTTCGTGCGAGTCCTCTGTGGGCGGAAGCTTTAGTTGCTTCCTCAAAGAGGCGATGTTTGCATTCTTCTTCTTTATCATCTTCTCTGCAGCTTTGACGTTTGAAGGATCATAGCCGATCTTTAGAACTAGCTCCTCCAAGGTCTTGATTCTGTTGTCCTTCGCAAAGGATGATATATTTTCCATCTTAAGTTGTGTCTAAGCATTGTTCAATGATACCTGTAATTTTGCTGCAGAAGCAGAAGCATGTGCCAGTGTATGGAAAACCATCTCCCCTGTCTGCTTGTGCGGATCCATCTGATCTGTTGGATGCACGTCCTTAATCTGGAATTCGAAGGTGGACCTCTTATAATCTATGATCACCTTGGGGTCTGGTACCTGTGCCTGAAGGAAGGCCATGTGCATCCTGCCTCTTTCTGTGTCAAACGAAGACAACAGCCTATGCTGCGCAGTGGACGACTGCTTCCGAAACTAAGCGTAAGTACTGCTGGTAAGGGTCTGATTTCTTTTCTTAATCAGCTCGTACTTCTCGAAAATGCTCAACCTGGGCCCAGTTTTGCCTTGCTAAGTGTCCACTAGAGAATCTCTGGATTTCTTCGATAATGATGTGGTGATGTCCTTAAAGATGCTTGAACTGAAGGATGGAATCACAGAATTGGTCATTGTGGTAGGTGGAGTCTCTTTTTCTTCTGTCTAGCCGGGGATTGAAACTGTCTTGGGCCTCTTCGTGTGTAGCTGGAACTCTTTAGATGACACCTCCTTGACAGGCGGAGACGAATCTGGTCAAGGCCTTTTTTCCTTGGGGACCTATGGTGTGGTCGTTGGTGGCATAGAAGTCGAAGGAATCTGTTGCTCTACTTCAACCAAGGTGTCAGGCACCCATACTGTCTGATTAGCAAATTTCTCAATCTCGGGCTTAGCTTCGTGAACATACGGGATATTTTTGTTCTTCACCCGCATTTTTGAGATTATCCTGTATGGATCATAGTGCCATGGGAAGCTTAAGAAAAACTTCATCTCTTTCAACATCCAGTCAGCTTCTTCTCCGGCACCTCGACTGTTGCAGATGAAGGAGCCAATCTGCCCCTTGATCCGAAGTTGTTGCTTTTTCTTTAATGATACGAAATGAATATCATCAGAATTCATAATTTGTCTTATGTACTCTAAAGAAAAAATTCTTACCGGCACATATTTGGGCAACTTATAGGGTGCCAACTCGCAACCGAATACTCTAATCTTGGTGTGGTTCTGATACAAGTACCAGTCCCCAGTCTTTGTATTCTCTAAGAGATGCAGAATTCTCTGGACTTCGTCATTGATGCGAGGCTCGGGCCTGCTTATCAACATGCTTACCACAGGGTGGTAGAATAGATCAATGAATGCTTTGAAGCTGTACTCTGTGGAATTATGCTTCAACAAAGAGGTCCATGCTGTGACTGGCTAAGGCCTTCCATCTGCGTCCATTTTCTGCATGGAGAAACTGAATTTATTTGCTTGGAAGTAGACAAACATGTAGGCCAATATTGATGAGTATCTGAACATGCCTTCTGTGCAAAAATTCATGAACTGTTCATGAATATTGTCGGCCAAGAAGGTGCTGTAATCAAACTATGTCGTGGGCTTTTCATCATTAGAGAAAATGGATAGAAAACCCAGAATGGGCTCATCTACCCACTGGTTGGAATAGTAACCTAGCAGGGCACAAAGGGAGGAAATGATTTGGTTTCCCTTGGTGGAGAACATGGATGACGGGTAAGGGGGATTGGTGGAAGGAAATTGAGTGGAAGTGGGAAAGAAAAGATCGAATATCTGAGCTCTCTAGGGAAAAGTCATCTTCTGATATAGCACGGTGAGGATTTCTAGGTTGAAAGGGGACGCAGATTCAGCACGGGGAATTTGCATCATCTGGTCTATGTCTTCAGGAGTGATGAGGAACATGGTGTCTCTGGATGAGGAGATGATGGCTCTCTGTTCGGAGATGTAGTGAGCTTGGCATTTAAGTGCGAATTCGGGAAAATGATGGATTTGGGGAAAAAGGTACAGGGGTAAATTGGACTCCCAGAGTCCAATTTCATCGCTCTGGTCTAGGAAAACCTCTCGGAGCAATGAATAGAGGTATGAAAAGTCGAAATCACACTTGGTATCAGCGATCAATCTGTCTTTGTCGACCAACGGGATTTTTTCCAGGTCGACAGGAGGTGGGAGAAAAGGATTCTCCTCTCCTTCTGCTTGTCTTGGCTTTGGCGCCATCTCTGCAACAGTACCTGCAAATAACACAGATTTAGTGGGGTCGAATAACTGTGGATGAAGGTGACGGGAATGCAATGGAGGATTAAGAGGTAATCTGGTGCGATGGATGAATAGTGAACGAAGGGGGAATAATGGTAGTTTTATTTAAAACTTGGGTCGGTCGGGCGTAGGAGACAGGTCAGCAAGACAATGGGTATGTTATCCAGTAATAAATGGACAATGGGCCACTTGGGGGTGAGATGGCAGGTGACGATGGCCAAAACATACGGACAGGTGACATGGCTACTAGGGATTGGAAATGAAAGTCGCGATAAGGGGTTGTTCATGAGTGAAAAGGGGTAGAGGACTGACAACAGTTATGGGGATGTGACATAACTCGGGATCAAGTGGAATAAGTGGAAGATGACGTCCATGAGTGATGGGAGTTGTCAGATAGTATATGGTGATGACTTTGGGACCAATAGGTTGACGCCACGTATGACAAGGGGCCCGCCAGAGGGGAGAAACCATTATGGACCCCCCCCCTCGATTAAAATCAGATCATCGAGGGGGGGGTCTGAAATCCAATTAGAGGCGTTGATCTACGTGCCCTCTTCCTGGCCGCAGATATCAGCGCAATGTTTATCATTCATTCTGGACCCCCCACCCCTCCGTTAAAAGCAGAACGAACGAGGGGGTCCGGAATCTAATCTGGATCATGGATCTAAGCGCTCGTTCTTGGACCGTCCAGATCTGTGCAATTCTTATCACTGATTCTGGACCCCCCCTCCCCTCGGTTAAAAGTAGATCGCTCGGGGGGGGGGCTGAAATGCTATGCGAGCCGTATATCTAGGCGCTGCGATGAGGACCGTTGAAATGTGCAGGAGGCATAAATCAGAAGTCGTTGGGGGAAAACTTAGGATAAACACATTTTATGGGTTTTTTCCCCCAAATTTTAAAATAAACAACACCATGGGGCTTCAAACTAACTATCCTCTAGGCTTCTGAGACATGTGTGACATATTACATCGAGTTGGTTTTATTGGAGTTAAACAATGAAGCAACTAACCTAAATGCTAACCTATATTCCTATGACAGTTAACCCAGCTTAAATTGTTGGGTTAAGAAATTACTCTACCCTGGGGCTATCTGGCCAGGATTAGACAGTCTGGCTAGATTTATTCACTAATCTAACCTAGACACTTT
>JZKD02S2044368.1:236876-252324 GCA_000966675.3 Picea glauca | reverse complement strand
GAAAAAATCATTTGTCAAAAAAAAAAAAAAAACTAGAAACAGATAATATCTCAGTCACCAGTTGATTCCCATAATTGATGGGGTGATAACAGGTTGGTTACTAGAGTTTCAAATAAAATTAATTTATGGAGAAATAGGTGGTTGTCTTTAGGGGGGAGATTCATCCTGATAAAAGTTCTTTTGGAAGGGCAATTGGTGTTTCGGATGTCCTTGGAATCTCTTCCTCAAACAATACTAAATAGGATAAGGAAACTGATGTTTCATTTCTTGTGGAATGCTCACTTGGAAGCCCAAAAATACCACCTCTATAGATGGGAGGTACTATCTAGACCCAAAACAAATGAGGGCTGGGGATTCCGTAATCTCCCTCTTTTCAACTTGGCTTTGAATGAATCCACTCTCTGGAGGGTATTAACAGTCCAGTTTATGGCAGACGGTTATTAAGGAAAAATATCTTCATAATGCCACTCTCTTAAACTGGATCAGACAACCAACTCATTGCAACAATACAACTTTGAGAATGTGTAATATGTTGGGTATGTGTTATATTCTTTGCACAAGTAGTAGTTTCTGAGCGTATGTGTCGAGCGCGGAGCCCCCAATTTTTTTTTTTCTACATCAAGACTGCATTTTGGAATAATCTAGGTCATTAGGTTAGGGTTTTGGATGTCGCTGTCTCCTATATGTATTTTGTATTGTAAACATTGTAACACAATGAATGAATATAGAATATGTTGGTTTTCCTGGTTTGGGTTTCCAGGGGAAAAATCTCTGTGTAATGTTTGTATTTGCCATTGTATCTTTTTTGTTCTTTTTATGAATATCTATTTGCAGTAGATATTGTACAAGGTTAGAAATTACATTTGGTTTCAGAGCTTTATTGGCTTTAGGGGGATGCCTTTGTAGTCAAGGGTTTGGCTCGGGACTGTGATAAGCCTTGTTACAGTGGGAGATCTGCGGTATTGTTTTCCAGGTGAAAAAAAATGGCAAACAATTCGAAGATGGAAATCAAGAAGTTTAATGGGAAACTTTTTGAGCTATGGAAGCTCAAGATGGAAGATCTGTTGGTGGAAAGAGATCAGTGGATCACGGTAGATCCAGGTACTGCACCTACAGGAACTTTTGAAGATGAATGGAAAAAGTTAGATCGGAAGGAAAAGAGAACAATCCAACTATGTCTCTCTGATTCAGTATTGTTGAATGTGTCAGAGGAAGCTACAACCAAGGATTTATGGGAAAATTTGGGGAAGTTGTATCAGTCTAAGTCCCTGGTAAATAAAATATTCCTGAGAAAGAAGATGTATAACGTCCGGATGAGAGATGGAGACTCGGTGGCAGAGAATTTGAATGCCTTCAATACTGTGGTAAGTTAAGTAGTATCTGTTGAGATTAAAATTTCAGCTAAAGATAAATGTATTAGTTTGTTGTGCTCTTTACTAGACTCGTGGGATAGTGTGGTTGTGGCCATAGGTAGTAATACAACTTCCTTGAAGTTTGAGGAAGTGGTCTCATCTTTGTTGTCACAGGAGATGAGATGAAAGAATATTGAAGGACATAGCACAGACGCATTATTTGCAAGAGGACGTTCCCAGGAAAGAAATAGATTTAATTTCTCAAGTGGGAGATCTAAGTCTAAGGGTAGATCTAAATCTCCTAAAAATTTTGTAAGGGTATGTTGGAGATGTGGGAAAGAAGGGAACTACAATAAGCAGTGTAGATCCAAAGTTGAGAAAAAGAGGGGATCTAAAGAATATTCTTCTACAGAAGAAAAGACCTCCAAGGAAGAAGGAGGGGATGTGTACTTGGCCTCTTCAAGTACACATGTGGATCATGAGGCATGGTTGATTGACTCTGGTGCATCCTTTCATATGACTCCCCAGAAGGAGTGGTTCTGCGAATATGAAATGTATGATGGAGGTAATGTTTTATTAGGTAATAATTCGACAACCAAAATCATAGGAAGAGGAAGGGTCAAGTTGAGGCTTATAGATGGAAGGATTATAACACTTCCTGGTGTTCTGCACATCCCAGGTATGGCCAAAAATTTGATTTCTGTAAGAAAAATGGAAGATGCAGGGGTAAAAACAATATTTGAAAAGGGAACTTGCAGGATGGTTCGAGGAGCAATGGTGTTGATGAAGGGAGTTTGATTTGGAAATCTGTATAAGATTCTAGGAATCACTATTAGTGTTGGTTGTAATAGCTCCATTGTTCTTGATATTGGAATTGAATAAGAAAGAACTCCTACAGTCTCTGGAGAAAAGGTTATGTTGTGGCATCAAAGACTGGGGCATATGTGAGAGAATGGTCTTCGACTACTACACGGTAAAAGTATGGTTGAAGGTATGTCTAACTGCTCTCTTGATTTTGATTTTTTTGAACATTGTACACATGGGAAGCAGAATCGGGTAAGATTCCCTTGCGGTGCAACGAGGGCAGAAGGAATTTTACAACTAGTTCACAGTGATGTTTTTGGACCTATGTCGGTCCCATCATTGGGAAAATCTATGTACTATGTCTCATTTATAGATGACTTCTCGAGGAAATATTGGATATATTTCCTCAAGAAGAAATCTAAAGTATTTAACAAGTTTGAAGAGTTTAAGTCTCTTGTTGAGAATCAAACAGAGAAAAGAATTAAGGTGTTGAGGACAGATAATGGCGGAGATTTCTGTGGAAATGAATTTGAAGAATTCTGTAAGAAGTGCGGTATAGCAAGGAAGAAGACTACTCCATATACACCTCAATATAATGGAGTTGCATAAAGGATGAACAATACTGTTGTGCCTCTTTTGTCACCTAAATGAGCAAAATAGAGGTGCTTACAAGCCTAGTTGGGTTAGCTAGGCAAGACAGCAGTGAATGCAAGAGTTAGAAACATCAATCATATGATATAAACAAAAGACTAAGCTAAGAACAATAAAAGAAATTAAACTAGAGTGCATAAGGACATTATAACAAGAATTAAACAAAACTCATGCCACCAATGGAAAGGATTGTATTAGTGGAAAGAAAACACCAAAGAGAAAGGGAGACTTTGGGTCCCCTCTTCCTCCAACGGAGGGCTCTTGAACCCCCAAGATTGAGCTCTTCTTACAACTAGCAGAATTGAAATAAATGGTGAAAGAATCCCAAGCTCATTCACTCAAAATGTGATGTCAATAGCTCAACTGAAATGATGCTTGTATGCTCTTGACAAGGAAAGATGATCCTCCAAGAGAATATAGGAAGCATAACAATACAAATGAATTCCTTGAAAATGTAGTGCACCCATGGCCTCTTTTTATAACATATCTTTGGGGCATTATTCAACTAGCCTTTAGTGTGAACAAGGGGCCATTTAGGGAACCCTTAGGTCTTTGACCAACCACCCAGCTGGATTCAAATGATATTTGGATGTCAAATCGACTTGGAAGCTTAACCATAAGTAGGTGGGAGGCCGACCAACATCATAAATGTGTTGTTTTGAGGGGTGCACGGTTTTTTTCATCCACAGTCGCACCTCAGACGCATGTGCGATTTTCTTGCACTTATGGATGGTGCATGTGCATGCGCTTCCTATGTAGTCTTAGTGCATGATGATTTTATTACTGGTTGTATAGTTTTGGACCTTTTGGAAATGCATTTTTGGTCCATGGGTGAACTAATAGATGTTTGAAGATGTTGGATTCCTATAACCATTTGTGGACAAATTTTCAATGATAACAGATGCCCCTTGATGGATGAGGTTAGGAACATACATATAGCAAAAATTCATTAATGTTTATTCTACTGAGAGTACCATTGTAAGAAAGAGAGATAATGAGAGTATCAAGAGAAACCCGTTGGAGGGAGACAGGAACCTGTAGGACCCAACCTTTCACAAGGTGTAAAAATAAATTGTATACAAACGAGGCGGGCATGCCCCATGCTCGTGTTATGTAACTTAAAAAATGTGTAATACAGTCACTGAAGTTGTGTGTTGGTGTAGATGACTGCGGTGCCCTCAGGGGCGTGTTGATAAGAGCAAAGGATAATTTAGATGGTGAATAAAATCTAAAAAGAGGCGATGACACTTAGAGAAAGTGTCGAGTATTCGCAGGCATTGATGGCCTAACAATGTTCAGAGGTCTTCGATAAATGTAAAAACAACTACACTAGTCGCAAGGTAAGACTCGCCGCAACATGAGAAAGTGTTGAAGTTGAACGTGGTGGGGGTCGATGACATCAAAGAGAAATGGTGGTTCTCTCTGTGCCGTCCAAGACTCCTTATTTTAAAGGTAATGAGAGTCAATATATTGTCACCCCGCTGGAAACTGTGTTGATGTTGACAGAATGGTAGACACGACTTCGCGAAGAGGAGGGCTTCATGAAATCCACTTGGACAAAATCAGGAACTAATGAGTAACATGGATGAAGTCTAGGAATAGTGAGACTCAATACTTATTTTGGTTGGGGAGAGATGTAATGTGGCAACAATCGTGAAACTGAAGCTAGTGTCAGGGGGACAACTAGATGGGGGTAAATTGTGCTAGAGGCATGACAAAATGGATAAACATAGAGATCAAAGGGTGTATGAGTTGTAGGATACTCGAGGTTTATGGATAATTTCATTGATGTCAAGAAGTGAAAAATGCCCCAACCAAGGGTGACAAGGGTTGCTGTGCTAGGAAAAGGCTAAAGGATACAACAAAAAGCTACATAAATGTGGGAAAAAGGGTTTGTACAATTACCAAAAGAATAAAAAATAAGTTGTGATAACTATGTAGATACAGAAATGGGCGCCCTAGTGTAAGATGGCTTGGCCTGAGGATGGTGCAAGCTGCTTGGAAAACAAGTGGAGGGTTAGGGCCCCATAGGCGGGTTTCTGTATTAGGGAAATGTATGAAGGACAATCTGCAGATGGACAAACTGACAGTGGATGAAATGATGGTTAATGATATTGTGGAGGTGCACTCAAAACTAGAACCATGGTGAAGTAACCTGGGAGTCCACTGGGCAAGCTAGAAACATGAGGAGAAGGATAATGTGGTTGGTTCTCGACACTATGTAAGACTATAGGGACTCCAATCCCTAAAAGGGTGAAAACAACATGAGTTTCAAAGTGCCAAGGGGGACTATGAATGGGAAAACTCATGTGGGGGAGAGTGCTACCGGGTGACAGTATCAAAATGCAGTGGAGGTAGCAATATGACAGTGATGGATGTAGGGATCCTATAGGTAAATATTGGAGGGTGTGACTGGGATATGCATTTGAGATTTAGAGGGAATGATTACATTCCAGTGTCGATCATATACCTGAAGGGGCTGCGCTAGTGTGTGATGACCAAGTACCTACACACATGAAAACCAAATACCCGACGTGAACAATATATGAAAACAAAGAACATATAATAGTTATTTGATAATTTTGAACATGAGAAGGTATACCTGAGTGTGTCATGGAAAAATGCTCCGCCAGGGAAAAGTGAAAATGATTGCCTGAGGAAAACGACTGTGTAAGTGGCTGAAAATGGTTCAAAAAACAACGCTTATGGCCTCCTGTACAAAAAAATGAAAGTGGGGAAAAGGGCTTAGATATGGATGGTGGGCCCATAATGCCATACCAGTTGCACTGACACTATGGGCGATCGGGTAGTAGTTTGGTGGGAGGACATGAACCTCCCCTTTTCTCAAGGATTGATGAAGAAAGATAATGAATTACATTCATAGGAGAATTGGTATGGAGTGTGGGAGGAATTTCAGGAAGATATGTGTGGCGTTCCATGGATAATGTGTGGTGGACGTATGGGATAGATGGGTAATGATGAGTGTAATTCCCATATTATGAACATATGGCACATGTGAAATTGGTTCGTATATTTTTTTTGTGTGTCTTTGATGACTCTGTAGTAGCATGGGATGCACTTGGTGGAGTGGCAAGCAAAAGGGGTGCTTAAGGAAGCTAGATAAAACTGTGTAGCTCACGAAGAGAAGGAAATTTGTGAGTGGGGTGTCCTTTTCTTTCACATAAGGTGCAAGGGATTTGAACTTCAGGAGGTAGTGGAGCGATGGGCTCTTTCGTCTTTCGTCTGCCCCCAGCCGTAGCAGTGGTGCTGGAAATTGGGGGTGAGGGTTGCGTGGCCGGATTTAGTACTGGGATATTCATCGGGATTCCCTCTGATTGAGGGCAGGATGATTGAGGTACCATGGTTGGTGGATGTATATACCATACTAGGATTGGAAACACCATATTGGGAAGGGTGAGCATTGCGACTACTAGGAAAGCTTGTACGCCTAGTGGAGTGTAAAAGAAGGGGATTTGAGTAAGGGCTTGGGGAGTGTCTCCCAAACCGGGATGTGTCCTTGGGGTAAGGTGAAATCAAAAACAGGTGAAGCTGGAGCGTTTTCAGGTAATTCCCTAGGAAGAAGCTTCGTGACTAGTGGGATGTCAGATATAAGAGAGGCCTCATTGGGAGGAAGGGTATCTCCAATTTCAATTCCATTGGATGAGAGGACACATACCGGATTGGAAGGATGAATGAGCGGTGGTGCTCCATGGTATGTACCTAGCAAGGATGGGTCTTTGAAAATTCCAGGACCCGTCTCGATGAGTGCGTAAGTGTCGGGATTAGCTTGAATGAAAGGGAGGATGTTACCGATGTTGGTAGAAGGGTTAGGCTCATAATGTGAAACCTGGTCGATGGTAATGATATTCCTGTTATGGGGGAACATCATGGTTCAAAATATAGAAGAGGCAACTGCCTTCATAGCATACATGTAGCTACGACCGAACAATATATTGTAATCAAGTGGGGCATCGATAACCTCAATGTCAATAAGAATGGTTTTTCCCCCGAGTTCGACGGGGACATTTTGGAAGAGCCCTTCGTGAGAATATGGTCATCTGTCATAAGATATTAAGGTAATGGAAGATGGTATGAGTTCGGGGGAACCAAGTTTCTTCCATACAGATTTGGACATGATGCATGTGGATGCACATTCATCAATGATGCATCGATGAATTGTAATGTTCCATATTTTAATTGGTATTTGAAAAGCGATAAGAGTGGGGAGGCAAGGTTCTCCACTATCAAGATCAAATGTGATGAGTCAGGTATCATTAGGGTCGACTACCCCTAGGGAAGAAAGTAATGACTTCTGCTGAGTGGGACAAGTTTGAAGGACTTCTAAGATTGGCAAGGTAGCAAGAGATTGTGCCAAGTCATCGACCAAATTGTAATTATGAGCCGCCCTAGCTTGAGGGCTGTGGACATTCCTGTGTAATGGGATGCGAGGAATATGAAGGGGCATTTCAGTATTAGGGAGAGGAAACATTAAAGGGGGTCTAGTTGTGACTGGGGCTACTTACGAGGTGGTGGGAGAAGACTCAGGGGGTGCGTTGTATTGACGACTGCACATTTGTAGAAGGAATTCTTCCTCACTGGTGAGGAGGATAGTGCGATCTGCAGGATTTCCCGGATTGGGATGTTGTCCCATATGCGGTAGGGAAGGTTGTATGTCTTGTTGGGTGTTCATCACCCCTTGGTGTGGGATGGGGTTTTGTAGCACAGATGGGGGTGGTTGCTGCACATATTGTTGTGGGTCATGTTGAGGGGCAGGCAGTGCTATAGAATGTGGTCCATTCACAGAGTCTTTCATCCATTTAAAGTTAGCGATTTCGGGGGAAGTGGTTAGTATAGTGACCAAACTCACCACAAAGGGCACAAGGGAAGTTAGTGCGAAGGTTGTTGTTATTTTTTTCTTGGAGTTTGTTTTTATTGCCCCCTTGAGGATTTTCGTTCCCTGGGTTCTAGTTGCCCCCAGCAGGTTGGTTTTGTTGGGGGTGATTCCCTCCTTGCCCTGGATTACTATTATTCTGTTTTTTTCCTTTCTTTTTGGCATTATTTGACTGATGGGTCGGGTTTTCCATATTCATTTGTTCAAAATTTTGATATTGCTGAATGGGAGAGGGACAAAAAAAATTAACCCCAGTGTGTGGGTGTCCTTGTGGTGGAGCCATGGGTTGTGGAGGGCTAGGAAAAGGAAAGTATGGATTATGTTGTGGAAATGATCCATAAGGGACGTAGGAAGGCGTGACACTTTCACTAGTGCTTAGGATATAAGCTGAGGTAGAAGGATTTCCAGAAGTAGGTTGAACAACCAGGCACACAATGGGTGTCGATAGGGGTCCACTTATGGGAGGAGGAAGGGCAACAGGGTATGTTTGTTGATAAGGGGGAGGGGGATAGTAAGGATTTTCTCCATATACTAGTGGATATGGAGGTGTACCATACGCAGTTGGTTGTGGGGGGTATGGATTGTAGTGTGACATGGTACCAATCAATCCATTAGTGGAGTGAGACATCCTTGGTTTATCTTGGCCAAATGGAATAGGTCTCGAGGCATATGAAAGTACCGTATATAGGTACCCTGACTGTGCATAAATGAGTTCAAACTATTAGGTCTTGCTAATGGCTTCTTCTTCATACTGGGGGAAAGTGGCAACCACATCTTTGGCAAGGAGGGAAACAAGTGATTTGAGAAACAAATTGAGACATTGTTGCAGGGTAGCGTTAGCTTTGAAGAGACTACGTCGCCAAGGCCATTCATGAATGTGGTTAGCGATGTGCATGGAGGAGGTTTGTTTAAAAACTTAGGGTAGTTTGAGGCCATTTTCATGACGAATTGGTAGTTGAAAGAAGGTAAAAAATTCTTTGGCCAAGGATGCAAAGGTCGCATGGGACCCTGATTTTTCTTCTACATACCATTGGGCTCAAGGGCCAGTGAGCGTGCGTTGAAATAACCTCAAGAGGATGGAATCATCCATGATGTTGTTTGAAGAGCACCATAATTGAAAGGTCATGATATGGTTGGCAGGATCATCTCCCACTTTTCCTTCAAACTTGGGGATGTCTGAAGGCAATTTGGTAGGCATTTTAGGCCATGTGGGGTCATGCAATATAGGATCACTAGTGAGTTTAGTCAGATCTGGTATGTTGAGGGAGGCTAAGTATGGCATATGAGGTGGTGGTGGAGGGTTAGTTATGGCCATAGTGTGAGTTTTGTGCGTACCTAACCCTTGAGGGCGACTAGGTGGGTTTGTACTTCCCCCTTGAGAATAAGTTGGCCCCCCGCTTCCGTGTAAAGAAGAGTGACTGGATGGTTGACCTTGTGAAGTGGACCCAAGTAAAATGGAACCAAGAAAAGATGATCCCAAGACAGTGGCACTCACAGGTGTGTGAGAAGGTGGAGTTGATGAGTTGGCAAGACTAGGAACTCCCCCTATAATAAGAGGGAGATTTAGCAAGCGTCTGGAACGACGGGGGTTATGTGGGTCCCCTATGATGTCTGACTAGCTAAGTGGATGTGTGAAAATGGTGATGAGAGCAATAAATGAACAAGAGCCTTTGCTGTAATTTTTTGAACCTTCACAATATATTTCACAATAAGATGTAATCAGAAGGGCATCATACATAAAGCATTTTGATAAAGAAGCATATATGTGGATAGGTGGATTTTGTCCGCGTGGGAGAACAAAGAAAACAATGCTTGTGTCCTAAAAGACATAACTTCCTTCCTCTCAAATAGAACTGGACCTTACAATAGCACTCGACAGTGGAGTCTAAAGCCACTAGAAGAGAAACTAGTGAAGAATGAATTAATCAGCTATAATGAGGGGTAGAGGGGGCATATCCCGAAAGAGCTGGCGATATTTCCCAATAGCCATACAAAATCTGATCAAGGTGCAATTTCAGCCCACAATTGCCACCTGGGTAGATGTCCTAAAATTTGGCCACTAGGTACCTTGGTAAAGGTGCGGCATTTAGATATTTGGCCTCAAAAATGGGTCACAGGATGGATCCCGTCCAAGAGGTGGGTGCCTCAAGGGGGGGCACATAGAACAACCAGACCTCGGCCTTCAACCCTTCACGGGTATCTCCCTACCTTGTGGTGTAGGAACACTTGACTTGGAGGATTTGAAATTTCTCTATTTGTCAACTTCTACTATTTTGACGATGTGAGAACCAGATGTTATCGGACTAATTGGTAGGTGCGGACACTAACAGATCTCCCTAGATCCACCTAGATCTAGAACAAAACAGGACAGGACATGACTCTTTCCCTAAGTTATGACCATTGAAATAGTTAATAAGGAGGAACAAGTGACATACCTTTGAATCGCTTCCTCGGGTCTTTGTTGCTCCCGCTTCACTCTTGTGTTCTTGTGAGGTCAAGACCGAGACAACACAAACCAACCAAAGTGAAGATAGCAAAACATATTCAATTGTCAACTTATGTGTATGATCAAGGAATTACACAATAAAGTAAGAATGAATTTATGGGAAAAGAACATGCCGTTGTATTATATTAATCGAAAGTAGAAGATACAACCTGATTGCCTTGATGTCGCAAGCTTCCTTTCGGTGACTCTTGGCTCCAACACATACACTTGCTCAATCCTTGCATGAAGAAGATCCAATTCCTCTTGATAGACTTGCTAGAGTCTCCAAGCTTATGTTCAAGTTGGGTTCTTCACACAATTCCTTCACCAATTCTCCTATTAATCTTGCTTAACCTTTTCCATGAGAATCCCATCAATATATAGGAAAAGATGAGATGGTTACATGGATGAAACTGATCCCACCAAATCAGGGAAACCAGTAAAATGATAACCATTCGAATGCCAACCCATTTTCTAGAAGATTCCCTTCTAGAACCATTGAGACTTAATTTTTTTCCAAGCTTGACATCAAGTTCGCACCCTAAGTATAGAGAACAGTGTGAGAATTTCGCACCCTAGCTGAAGGTAGCCTGCAAGAATGGGTCATTCTCGCACCCTAGGCTATAAGCAACCTGCGAAATTTCTTCAAAACAATGTTTTCTAGAAGGAGATGAATTCCACTTTTCTCAGGAGAAAGTTCTTGTTGAGAGCCTGAGTACACCATTATTAATACACCATCTAGATGAAAAAAATCATGGGTAATAGAATGCCCCCCAAAGTATGAGGACGCAACTAGTGACAGCCGAAATACTTTGTGAACTGCGTGTGTGTGTCGGAAACCAGGAGCACGCCTAATTGGAAACCTGCAAACAACCAAACATTTGTTGAATATCATACTAGTTCTGAGGTAGGCATTCCCATACTCATATCATGGACAGATGACACTGTAAGCATAGGTCATGGCCACCAATCGTACACTGTGGATCCATGCCACCAAAATATCGCATAGCCACGAGGAATACACTGTGGATCTATTCAAGAAAATTCAAATTGAGACGACATAGCCACAAGACATACAAAGTGGATCTATGTGTCAACAAATTATACATATTCCATTGCAACCTAGACCAAAGAGATAAGATCCAGGGTCTTCACTCTTGTCACCCAAAAGTACGAGTCTAACCATGTGATTACATGTGTCGAAGTTGGACATGGTAGAAACCACTTGATTACCGGTCATTGATGAAACCATTAACAAGTGCGAGGGAAATCACCATTAATGTCAATGACTCCCAAAGTAAACTAGTACAATCCACCAAATGTGAATAAATGAGTTGAGGTCGAACATCCGATGGAATCTCTCGATTAGGGGTCAATGATGAAAACCCACTGTCAAAAGCGAGGAAACCTGCCATTGAGGCATGCAAGTTCCAAGGTACCAAAGAATTTCTAAGTCTTGTTTCTGGATAATGAGTTGGAGTCGACGGAACAAAACTCATAATAGGAGGGCCTTGATGTATCCCCCACTAATGACACAAAATGAGTAACATATTTTGAAGGTGGAACAGAGAATGATGTAAATTGGAATGGACACAGGGAAGGCGAACACGGAGGGAATGGACAACTGCAGATGGCCGACTCAATAAAGGTTTCAGATGAACTTCTCTTGAACATATGAATGACACGACCAATGATTTGGCAGAATTGACTCAAAGACGACTCGAGATACGACCTTGTAGCAAATCAAATGAGAGACAAATGGATTTCCCAAACTGGCTTCAAATAATGAACAGGGGGGTGTCATTTTCAAGAGTGACATTTACTGCCAATAATATGAATATGAAAACACATCCCTTTCCCAAATTTCCCCCCACCATTTCTGGCGAGTACCTCTTTATTTTTACGCAAGCTTGAGGAGGATAACATATGCTTATTGATGTAATCTCATCCTTCAGATGAGTCCCTCAGAGTATGTTTAACGAACCCTAGGAAGGAGTGGTTTGGTCCCATTATGGGTCTGTCGATGTTTGTTTAACGAGTCCAAAGATAGAAAGCTCAAAGGTTTTTCATGATTATAGAGTTTGGAAAAATGCTTAAAAGAGAACTCTCTTAGTTCCTTTTTCGTAAAATAGTCTGATGAGACCGAAAAAGAGATAAATTATCACCCAACAGATGCTTTCTTCAAATACTTTAACGAGCATGAAAAGAGCAAGATCGCTCGACAATATTCTCATGTTTAGAGAGTCTGAAAAGAGCTTCAAGAGGACTCCAAGGGGGTTCCTTTTTCGTATAACCTTGTTGAGCCCGAAAAAGTGATAAAAGTATGCTCAATCGCATTCTCATGTATTTTCAAGCGTGAGAACGAACAAAGACCAAGCTCGAGGTTTTGTACAAAAACCATAAAAAACAATCAAAACATACGATGAAGAAGAGAAAAAATATATGTATCCTTGTGTATGAGCATCGAGGTCGTTACGTCTTCAAAAGTTTCACTCATAAGGGTACTAGGCATTAGGTTTAATAAATAAAATAATTATAAAAACCAATAGCAAATGGTAAAAGTAAATATAAATGAGTAAAAGCTCTTTTTACCATAGTCATTGTAACTTTGCCAATATTTTAGTCCAAAACCCCTTTTTTGCCCTTGAATTTTGGCACTCGATTGCGGGAGGTACGAGCATCCATTCGACGAACTGTCTCTGACAGTGAGGTAAGCTCCTTATCCTCTATCTTTTAATGGTTTAGTTTTTCATTTTCGTTGGTAAAATTCATGTTTTTGAACTTGTTTTAGAGGTTAAAATTATGCTCAGCCATTCTCACAGGCTAGCCACACGGGACCTGCAAGAATACATCATTCTCACAGGTGGCCCCAAAGGCACCTGCGAGAACCTCGCACTATGCCTAAAGGGCACCTGCGAGAACCGCAAAGTGAGAAATTTTTTTGAAGTTTTCTCAATGAAAAAGATACCTAATGTTGAATAGAGTTGTTGACCTTCTTCTTATGTTTCTAATGTAGGTATTTGGCTATCACCATGGTTCTAGAATGGCGTGAAAAATAACATGAAGAAGATGATGCTGTTGCCGGGAATGATCCGGGCACCGTTGCCGCTTTGCGAAACTGTGGGCTTCTAAAATTCTTTTGTATCCCGGGCATGAGGGCCCAAGTGAGGCTATTGGCGTACCTTGTGCATATGTGGGACCCGGACCAACAAGTATTCCATGTAGGGGTCCACACATTGTCCTTGGATATTGAGGACAGTTACTTCTTGACAGGATTTTCACAGCGTGGGTACCACGCGAGCCTGACTGGTAGCAGAGGTGGTGGGCTACCTATGAGTGAATACTATCATTTGCACTGTGTTCCAGAGGTGGAAAGGAGAAAAGGAAAGGTAGCCATTTAGGGGGTGTGGGATTTTGATCCGATGCAGGATCTTTTATGATTATGGTTGAGTTTAAACTTGCATGAATAATTTAACCATTTGAGAAATTAATGAAAGAATGAGGAAAGAAGAGGATTATATCAGTCAAGTACACATATGTAGATCTGAAAACAGTAAAGACCAGCAAACCATAAGAACGCAGGTTGATAACGGAGTTCGGCACAATGTTTGCCTACGTCTCTGGGCCTTTTTCCTGTGGGGGAGGCTTCTTTATTTCTGATCAAGTGCTCAAAATTACATCTCAGCAATGCCCAAAGGCTACAAGACTGATCTGGTCTTGTTGACACAGATCTCTAGAACCCAATGCAAGAAACGGCACGCAAATCTGATGCTCCAAGCTCCCAGAAACGATCCGACATCGTTTCCACCTCAAGGGCTACCCTGCAACAAAATGGCTTTGGCTTGGCTCTCCAACAGCATAACTCTGCAAATCTGACTGTCCATTGGCCTCAAACAGAACTGGTTTATATAGCTGAGGAGTTGGTTTCACATCCCCAACTTCCTCCAAGAATATGGCCTCCAAAAAAGCCCAATATCCCCCAAAAATGGAGTATTTCTGCTAATAATAGGCTTATTAATTAAAAAGAAACCAAATTCGTTCATCCAAAACCCACTTTGGACTATATAATAGGGTCGCAGCCCCCAACTGGCGCGCTAGCCCCTATTTCGTGGTCATATGGTGGCCATAGGGCCACGCGCTATAGCGCGGGCCCCCCAACTTTCGCTCCAGCCCTGGTCACCCGGCGCGTTGTATGGAACCGTGGTTTTAATCGCGTGTTTTTGTTTTTGGGTTAGCTCCGGTGCGGTTGGCGTGATGTGTGGCCATATGGCCACGGGCTATATGGTTACGTAACCGTGTGCCATTGTTTACGAATAGGCCCCGTATATATAGCATGGTCATGTGTGTATACCCGGAACCGTGGGCTGATCATGCGCCCGTTATAACACTCTCCGTGCTGTTGGATATAACGGAACCCCGAGTTTTCGTGTCAACCGCTCGCCAAATCATGGAACCATGCCACACGCGACACCAACCACCAACAATGGGGTGCCACGTGGCCTCCCCTGAGTGGGCCATGTGGCGCCCTTTTTTTTCACCAACCCGAACAGGACACGTGTCGTAATCTGATTGGTACACCTGTCTCCACGTAGACCGCCGTACAATCCACGCGTCGCTCTGCCGTGATGCCACATCAGCGATGACGTCACCTTGTGCCACGTGTCGCCCTGTGAGTGGTGACACATGTCACCTTGATATTGGCCCGTTCGCCTGCCAAAAATGCCAAATCAGCATGCCACGTGGCACTCTATGGTGCTGCCATGTGTCCCATGTACGGACCTTCCACGTCATGCCACGTGTCACGCGCCAATTGGCCCACGTCATCGTACGGTCGCCACGTCAATGCTGACATCATCCTGCCACGTCACTGTACGGACCGCCACGTGTCATCATCCTGCGCTGCCACGTGTCGCCTTCTGGTTGGCCCACGTCAACTGTACGGACTGCCACGTGTCACTGTACGGACGTGCCACATCAGCATTGTACGTACTGACGCGTGTCTGTACGGACTGTACGGACATGTACAGTCAGCATCCCCAAAATTTGCCTGTTTGGCTTTTCAGACAGAAGGCGATATCTTCCTCATACGGACTCCGTTTGCGATAAAAATTATACCACCGGATTCAGGAAGACGAGACAGACGCAATGGTACAGGTTTCGTCGCATTCTGAGCACTTTCATTTTTGAGCATTTTTAAGCCCTATCTGGCTTCTGGATCTGTTTTCAGATCACACCTCCCCACAAAAAGACCTTTTGGTCCCCAAA
>JZKD02S2044368.1:216230-226822 GCA_000966675.3 Picea glauca | reverse complement strand
CCGCCACTATATCAAAAGAAGCAAAGGAGAAAATTAGGAACTCTTTGGAATAGTCAGGACTGGTAAGCACAGGTGCCTCTGTCAATGCCTTTTTAATTTGGTCAAAAGAGGCCCTAGGCTCAGCGGTCCATTTCACTTCGTTTCCCTTCCTGAGCATGGCCGTGATGTGTTTCACTAGATCGGAAAAATTTGAGACAAACCTCCTTAGAAAATTAATTTTCCCCAAAAAGGCCTGAACATCTTTTTTAGACCTGGGAAGTGACAAGGCTTGAATTGCCTCCACCTTGCTGGGATCAATTCTCACCCATTCTGCCGATACTATGTGTCCCAATAACTTCCCTTCTTGCATAACAAACAAAGATTTCTTGGGGTTCAGGGATAGGCCAAACCTTCGACACTTCAAGAAGAATCTCTTCAGATGATAGCGGTGCTCCTTGTCTGTCCTGGAGAAGACCGTGATATCATCCAGATAGATCACTACGAACTAGTCCTTTTCCCCGATGAAGGCTATATCCATGGCCCGCTGAAACATTGCTCCTACATTCATCAACCCAAATCGAATTTTGGCATACATGAACGTGCCCCAAGGAGTGGTGAAGGTTGTCTTCTCCCTGTCTTCAGGCATGACCGATATCTGATTATAGCCAGAAAACCCATCGATCATGGATATCCTGGAGGCACCAATTACCCTCTGCAGTATGTGTTCCATCTTAGGTAGGGGGTAATTGTCTTTCTTTGAGCTTTTGTTGAGATTCCTGAAATCAACACAGAGTCTGATTTCTCCACTCGTCTTTCTTACTGGGACCAAATTGGCCACCCATTCAGAATATCTCAAGGGGACAATAATTTGGGCATCTAACAATTTCTTCACTTCTTTCTCCATGACAGGTAGCAACATGGGATTTATCTGTCTCAACTTNNNTCTGAATGGTTTAGCCTCTTCCTTTAGTGGGATCTTGTGCTCAATGACAGATGTGTCATAGGTCTTGAGGTCTTCATACATCCATGCAAACACATCAGCGAACTCCTTTAGCAACTCAGTATATTTGGCCTTCAGTTCTCTGGTCAAACTGCCTCACAATTTGACAAACCTGGGCTTCTCCTGTGAACCAATGTTGCATTCGGTTGTCTCGGTATCTTCATTTGAGATCCTTCCCTTTACTGGCACATCATTCCCATCGAAAAATATTTCTAAACGGACAAGTCCTCTCCGAATGTGATTACTGGGCAGCTGAATGATCTGATGATTAGTGATTTTATTTAAAAACTCCTCAGGACAAGGGTCACCTTCCAAATCAGGATCTTGGTCAATATGCAACGTAGAAAATTCGTCCACTGATTGAAGAAACCTTTCAAGTTCAGAATCATCCTCGAACACCTTCCAATGCTTGACATTGTCTGGCACCGAGGGCCTATATCTTATATCAACATCATTGTTTATCATAGGCGGCAGAGGAAACTTGAGCAAACTAGCTGAGACAACTAAAGAATCAGCCAAAGTATTTTCTCCCCTCGGAATGAAAGAAATGTTAAAAGCTAAGAAGAAGTTATCAATAAGGTCCCATACTTCATTCTGATAATTCCTGAGCCGGGGATTATGGGCACGATAAGTATTCCTTATCTGCTGAATAATCAACTCAGCATCTCTGAATATTGTTATCTCTTCAATTCCCATTTCCTTTGTGGCCCTCATACCCAGAACAAGAGATTCATACTCTGCCACGTTGTTGGTGACTTCGAATTACAGCTTGTATGACAGGGATACGACTTCTTGACAAAGTGATATGAAAACCACTCCAGCACCAGCTCCTTCGCTAGAAGAAGCTCCGTCAAAAAACATCTTCCACACAGAGGAGCTTTGGGGGGAAATCAGGTGATCAGGGCTGGGGTGTTTTCTGATTAGTAAAGAACTTTCAGGGGCATCGATAAGCTGCAGTAAACTAGACCCCAAGTCGGTGTCAAGTGCAAAGATGGGGTGATTGATAGGGTCTGCTTCATCACTGACAATATAGGCCAGCTGGGCTTCTCTGTATAATCTTCTTTGTTCCCCTTCGAAGACCAGAATGGTGGCATAGGTGAGATCCATCTGTAGTGTCCCTCCAAGCTTTTTGATCCATGATCTAGACAACAGAATACCAAATTTAGGGGGGACGTCGGCTACCACAATATCCATGACCACACTTTTCATGGGCAGCTGAAACAGGGAAACCACCAGGTCTTTGATGACTCCTAGACACTGCACTCTCCTTGAATCGAAATAATATAAATCATGATAATTCCTTGTCACCTCCAGTCCCAATTCTTCCATGACTATTTTTGGCATAAGGTCATGGGAAGCCCCCGAATCCATGAGGCAGTTATGCAGTACTTTATCATGTATGTTCAGGGATGTGTAGAAGGGGGGGGGGACAAGTCATCTCTATCTTCTACCATGGGGCCTAAGATGATGGTTGGTTTCTCATCTTGAAGGTTTATTGGCTGGGGGGATTCAGATTGTAGCAGCTTGGAAAGGGACCTTTTGAAGTCCTCATTTTTAACTAGCTCAGAGAGAGGGACAGGAATCCTAATCTTCTGAATCTCATGCTCAAAATTGAAGGAGGGAGTAGGTTTAGGAGCTTATCTTACCTCAGTGACAGGCTCTCTAGTTGTTGGTGAAGCACTCTGAGTCTTCTTTTTGTTAGTTGTGGCTGCTACAGTTTTAGTAGGCCTCTCTGCTATGAGGGGCTGGTCTGAGATGTCGAGGTCTCCTTCTCTCCTTCTCGATCTGAGAATATACCTGTTAGAAGTGTGATTGGCCCTCTGTTCTTTCCCCAACTCATGAATTTGAGCACTCATAAATGATTCCTCATACGCAGACTGCTTCAAATGAGGAAAAGGGGGAGCTTCCTCAATACAGTGAATTTCAGGGCCAAACTCATCTATCTCCTCTCTCTCCTCATGATCAATTAGGTTATTTTGGAGGGGGCCTTGAACCCTTTGATCTTCTCTGTCCTTTCCCCTTTGTTCCCTCGAGAAAACCTGAGGCATATTGTTAGCAGGTCGTCTGAAACCTCTATTATCATTGTTTTTGGGACTTATGTACATGGGCTTCCCGTCTAATTCCAAGCTTTCTATCTTGTCAGCAATCGATTTTATTTCTCTAGCTGTCTCATCTGTCTTATGGGGTAGGGGGGAGGAACTGGATGAGGAAGATTCATGCCTATTCTTGGACGTACTTCTATCACCTGTGTTTCTGAGTCGGTTGACAACTAATATGTTATATTCGACCTCCATGGCTGCATCCTGCATGAGGGCCAGTGTAGAAGCTCTTCTCTCTCTCAACAGTAGGCAGAAATTAGGATCAAAAGCACTGGAGTAAGTGATCATTGCAGAGGCTTCGGAGTGTTTTATCTCAGTAGGGATCCTGTTATACATTTTATTAAATCTCTTGGAGAAGTCGGAGACAGACTCTCCTTCTTTTCTCTTCAACGACCCAAACTCTGTCATGTAATACATGAAATCCTTCTTATCTCCCCATTGCCTTAGGAAATCATTATCTAGGGCGTCAATTACAGCAATAGATATGGGAGCTAATCCTCTAAACCATTTCCTTACCTCACCATCTAGGCTCTGGACAAAAACCCTCATCCAGACATCTTCATCTCCAATGTTTAGGTTATCAGCATAACTGTAGAAAGCAGCCAGGTGCTCTTTTGTAGTTATGTCCCCTTCCTCGGTGAACCTGGGCATATATTTCAAGTAATCTCCAGCAGGGAAAGGATTCGTGGGATTAGGTAATATCAAGGGAGCATACCTAGCAGCAACTATGGCGTCCATTCTATTCAGAGGGGGGTTGGCACCGTCCATAGGAATATTAGGTGGAGGATAATTTGGAGGAGAAGGAGTTCGCGAAGGGGCTACCGGGAATGAATCTCGGAGTGGAGTGGGAAACAAGAGGTGATTCAAGGAACGAGCTACCGAGATCAAGTTAGCAGGTGCTCCTCCTTGTGCAAGAGTGGGGAAATCTTCTGTGGTCATGGGTCTATGCCAAGGTATAGCTTCAGAGGAGAGGGGAGTGAGAAGTATTTCTCCCTCCAATCCCAGACCAGGAGGGGAAAACTCAGTAGGAACACTCCCAAAATTCAGGAAACGGGAAACTTGTGAAGGTGGTCTATCAAGAAACTGAGGGGGAGGAAACAGAGTTCTTACAGAGGGAGATGGCGGATTACCTATTTCGACGGTGGAAGCTTCCTCTTCAGGGGCCTTTCCTTTTCTGAGAACCACCTCTGGATCGGTTTTAGGTGTAGCTAGGGGTAGCTGTGGATGAGACCGCGTGTGTTTGCCTCTAAAAGCCACATTTGATAGAGCCGGTTCTCCCCAGCGGAGTCGTCACAATGGAGTCTCCAGGTGCACAGCATCAATCTCAATAGTTCTGATCTCTGATGCACCTTCAGAATCAGCTAATCATTGTCGTTCAATCCTGGGGAAAATATTCAACTTTGTCCCCGAAAACGGCGCTAGAAATTTTAGCGACGGAAGCCACTCCCGTATTGCTATCAGGAGCAGAGCCCGACGCCCATCAGTTTTATCTCACGGTTTTTTTTATAGATGGGGTGACCGAATGGAAGCCAACTAAAAACGATATCATTCCAACTCCAAACTAGGCCAGGCATGCAAAGGTGAGTGAGGTATTTATATACTTCAGACAGTGAGTTGTAGTAAAGGGTGAACAGGCGGAGGACTTATATGGGAAGAGTGCAAAGGTCTGTTATAAACAACAGGTTCCTAACACACTGTAGAAGAAGGCATCCAAATGCAAGGTCTTCTTTCACTTAAATACATAAAACCAGAGAATACAATAATGCAACGATAAATCATTTATCACAACAGAACTGCAATAATTCGTGCGACTCAGTCTATCATGAACTCTCTTAGCATGAGAAGAAAATTAGATGGAGTGAGAAAAACTGTCTGTCATAAAACAAGATATCTCAAATACAGATGCATATCCAACAAACTAGAATGTCTATTAAACTTTACAGTAGGGAGCTCTGCTCTACCATCGATGATTACAAAATGGCAAAAATGCCTACATATACTCTTCCCCTCCTCTCGTCCAATGGAGGCATCTCAAAACTTTCAAAGGGTGACGTATCCTCAATCAAATCTGTCCTTCGTTCCCCTGTAATACGCCTCTTTAATTCAACATGGCTCATGCCAGGGTGGTAGCTGGTCCCTTTGAATATTGAATTGGCGTGTGCAGGTTCTTCTGGCGAGTTGAAGACTCAGCGTGACCTTCCTGAAGAGAACCGGTACAGGGGGCCTTTCCGGGTAGACTTTCGGCCGGGACCTCCATACTCTGCAATAAATGAGTGATGTGAGTTTTCAACCATCCTCTCTTTTCTTCATTAATCTCCAGTAGGTACTGGGATTTAGCCCACATTGAATTGGTACCTGGGACATTACCGTTCCTTCCTGCTTTCAGGATCGTTTTAAATCCCCTCTTCTGAGCCGAAGCAGCTCCTTAAATTCCCTCGGGAATCACTGCTGCAACAACCTGATCCACAGGTCCTTTCCAATCCCTTCACGGCCTTCAGCACCTGACCGTGGTTATCCCCAACTCTATATCGGGGTTCGGGGTTTTGCAGTTACTGCTATCGAGAACTCCTTACCTCCCCAATCCCCGATCTACGATTATCTCCTTTCACGCGTGAGCCCTCCCGAGGTTAACTCCTGCCACATATGACCATGCCTCTGCGACCGTGGCCTTACCCTCCTATCGGAGTTTCGACACTTGCAATGTCACGATTCACAAGTCCTCCAGACTTGCAAATCTCTGATTCCCGATGGCTCATGGCCGCTGACCTATCAATGGTCCCTTCCCCATCATGAAATCCTGCCACAAGTCCTCCGTCGACTTCTGTGGCCCCACACTCTTGGTGTCGGGATATCGCTTATTGCGATATCACAGTGTTTAATGCAACGGTTCACTCGTCCCCGGGATCCCTGATATCCCGATGGCTTCAACTCCGATGGACGCTTCCCTGTCGGGACCCTCCCCGATAACGTTGATCTCCTGCCACGCGTCCTTTCCAGATGGACGGTCCCTATTAACTCTCCGAGATTCAGGACTTTCGTTGTCTTGTTTCTACTTCTTGTCTCGAGATAAGAAATATCACTAACACATTGTGAGAATCATCCTGTTGGACGAGAACCATACAATAGTGTAATCTGAGGCTACGAGGTAGAGGAAATAATCGCGACTATAATCGAGGGGGGGAAGAGAAGAGGAGCACGTGTCATGGATAGTTTCAAAGATTCAANCTGCCACGCGTCCTTTCCAGATGGACGGTCCCTATTAACTCTAGGGGATTCGAGACTTTCGCTGTCTTGTTTCTATTTGTTGTCCCGAGACAAGAAATATCGCTAACACCTACCATTGCATGATTTTGTTTCCGAGACTTGTCAATACAGGGTTTTGTATTAGCGTTAGGGTTAACAAATAAGTCATGCATAGCGGTATCAATTAACTCAGGATTGACCTTTTGTTGTTCAAGTGAAGAGTGACCAGTTGTTGCCTCGTCATGAGGGTTTGTCTTCAAAGGATTTGGTTGTCACTTGAGAAATTGAAACATTTCTCTATCATAGGCTTATTCAACACAGGTTTCTATAAGAAGGGATGTAATAAAACCGTTTCGAGCTAAGAACCCATCCCAATCATCACCCAAGGTTTTCAAATGATGAATCAATAGTATTTCAATTAAACCATGGTGAAAGAGGCTAGAGTCGAGGCTATGCTTCTTGTATCTTTTCGACATTTTGTACATACTTCTTAGAAAATAAAACAACACATTTAAATGGAAGCCTATAACATGCAAAAGAAATCACACATGGTAAATAAAAACCAGGCCATAACGACTCTCACAAGTAATAAATTGTTTAAGATTGATAACATATCATGGCATGTAACCTTAAGCAAGGAAACAAGAATACCTTTCTCACAACAATCAATCTTTCTGGAGCTCATGAAAAGACTCTAGGGCACTTCGTCAATCTTCGAGTTCTTAAACCACTTCTTACCGGAGAGAGGAAGCTCCATTGCTTCACTCAAAAACTCTTCAGTCACCTTCAAATGAGTATCACCAACCTTCGCTCGGTATCCATCAAACATTTGGTCAAATTCTTTGGCCATGTGAAGGTTATACCCTTTGAACTTCTTAATGAAAATATCCCAACCCTGGCCTTTCAAATCTTTGACTGCATCATCATGGGACAACAACGTTTGAGAGACATTCGACTCTATTCGGACTACAGGAGCCATCAAGGGTCTGACCAGACTGTAACAAGGGTGACTCACACTACTGTGAATTTAGATGTCAGAGGTAATAGGGATAAGTTTGAGCGGATACAATGGAAACAAAACAAGTAGAACACCTGGGCGATCACAACAATACACATGAAGGTCTTGGTTATGGATTTTGAACACTCTAAGTAATGAAAGCCTTGAGTACATAACACTACAGAAACCCTTAACTCGTAATGAAAAGGTTGTTAATTCATTCTGCCAGCCAAATTGAAGTACATGATATGGTTTTGGTGCATTTAATTCCTATTTCATGTAATGGATATAGCCGATTTGCAAAGCATTGAAATCAAAATGTGAATCAATATTTGGCATTATAGTTGATTAACAAAGGATTCAAATAAATAAGCTTACAGTCCAAATGCAAATCAACATGGAAATTATATCAATATTCAATAAACTCAAAAGGAAAATTATTCAAGTAAGAAATATGACCTTTAAAAACCAGGATATAATATGAAATTAAGATTCCATGCTTGATTCATGCTTTCAGTCATGAATCAAGCATGAGAAAATGCATGAGAATGTATCATCTTAAGGAAAAAGGGTGGTAGAAGTGGAAGCAACATTAAATCCATTATTTTTTTACACAACTCTTAATTATTCAAGCGCATGATGAGCCTTTGGAGGAAACCCCTAGAATAATTGTTAACTGTGAATATATGACAATCCTTGTAGCCAATGTCATTGGTTAAAAATTAGGTTTGTCCTAATGAACCTAATGGCTTAGTCATAATTGAAAATCACAACAACTTTTAATGAAACTAAAATAGGTTGTTAAATAGATTTTACTAATTATTTATGTTATAACTTATGGTTAGGAGTGAAAATTGCTTTTAGTCTTAATAGGGTATTACAATAACTTTTGATAAAACTGAAATAGGTTGTTAAATAGATTTTACTAATTATTTTTGTTATAACTTCTCATGAATTTAACTATTTCCAAGAAAAATTAAATACATTACACTAGTAGAAAGAGAGCTCTATAAAATATTAGATTTTACTAATTATTTTTTTTATATAATTTCTCATGGACATGTGAGGTGGCTCACATATATGTGAGCCGCCTCACATATATGTGAGCCTGCTCACATGACTTAACTAGTAGAAAGAGAGCTCTATAAAATAGTTTTATTTTTAGAAACTTTATAAAACATTTTTTAAAGAAAAATAATGTTACACTAATACTTACTCTCATTTACTAATTTTTTTTATAGGTAAATAATATGAATGGGTGTTTATAGTGATGTTATACATTATATTCTATTAAAATTTAAAAAACTCCACTCTTATTAAAATGTTATTTATATTCTATTAAAATTTAAAAAACTCCACTCTTATTAAAATGTTATTTTTAAGTAAGTAGATAAAATTTACATAAATAAAAATTGTATATTATGAAAATTTATTGGATCTCCTACATCTTATTATTTTACACTTCATTAAAATTTGTCATGCATGTACTTTTAATTATTTTTGGAAGTTCCTTGTTTTTTCAATTTTATGTGGCACCAAACATGTCATGAAAAATATTCATAATTGTTTCTTGCCTTTCATTATACCCTTTCTCCCACCACTCAATCACAAAAAAATTATTGGACAATTTATTGAGCAAAATTATTATAATTGTTGATCTATTCTCCTAATATACTCATATAGAGCTCAACATGTCACATGTGGCAATTAAATCCATGTGAAGATAATAATAATCATTCCATCCAATCATCCAAGCTAAAATCAATTGACTTCATTTTTATTACTTATCTAAACGTTATTTTGAAAACAAATTAATAATTCAATAAATCAAAATAATATAAACAAATAAAATAATACTAAACAATCCAATAAACCCATTTAATTCATCCAATTTATTTAATTCAAAAATATTTTTAACATTTTTTTTAGAATATTTTATACATCATTTCAATTTTGTTATTAAAAATAATTTGTAAAATCAAATCTCTTATAAGCAAGACTGGAGTAACATATACCTTTCGTTATACATGAATTAATAATGACTAAATGGAAAATGATGAATTACAATGCATTGCCATTCATCCTTTTCCATTTAGCCATTCTGAATTCTTGCATAACAATAGGTATATGCACTATGCAGCCTTTGTTTATGTTGTAATGACTCTCATATTTGGTAGTAGCTACGATGTGAGTTAATGGTCTGTGAATGTTTATTTTTTAAAGCTTTGGAATTGGCTCGATGGAAATTGGTTTGATTTGATTTCTCTATCTTCCTTGAAGGTACATGATCTTATCATTTGATAACATACAACATAAGGCTCTTTGTTTGAGATCGAATGTTTTTTTGTTTGAAGAGGGATAGAATATAACCATGCTTTGCTGCTCCATGGTTGATTGCATTGATGCCCCCCCTATCTCTTCATTGTTATTTGTTTCGCAAGTCGTAGAATTACATCGGTATGATGGATTTTAATTATATGACGTCAGATGGTGGCTTACGACTTTATGCGTGTTTATCATATATGCTAATTTTCTTTATAAATTATTTATCATATATGCTAATTTCCTTTATAACTTTTTTATCATATATCACAATTTCCTTTATAACTGAATAATTTGCTTTAGACAGATTTCTCTAGTTTCTTTGCCAACTTTGGTGAAATAATTTCGTCTGTTGTTGATGTCTTCACAAAAAGTATCAAAGCATTCTAAAAAAAATGTTGTCCCTCATGCTTTGACATAATTTACATTAATAATTGTTCACTAAATTTACAAAATATCAATTTAATGTGTCGATTGTTGTTTATTGATAGATGATTTATAACGCTTCCATTTTCTATGTCCACGATTGTTTTAGGATTTAGTATTATCATGGTGGGTGAGAAAGAGGACCATTGTCATTTGGTTCTCCTATTTCCTATCCTGGGTTTACTCTCCCTTGCACAGTCCCATGGAAGTTATAACCCACGTTTCTCTTTCCCATCATTCGACAACAACAACAACAACAAAAATCGGTTGATATACATGGGAGATGTTGGTTTTCTCATATGGATTTTCTAGATAAATCTCATGTGATTTATGTGTGCATGTTGCTATGTTCTTGTTATTTTTATCTCTATCACATTTTATTTCCTAACAACAAATACAAAGTGATAAAGTATGAGATTTTGTATAGAAGGGTGCAATGAATGCTATCTAGTGAACATTGATGTGTAAAGTTGGCATTGAATGTACTATTGAGATTAAACACTAAAAATATGTTGGGGATATACTA
>JZKD02S2044368.1:172922-184249 GCA_000966675.3 Picea glauca | reverse complement strand
AAAGTGATGGGGTTGAAAGGAATGGGAAGAAGTTTCACCTTCAGTCTTTTTATGTGCATCAGGAAAAGAGTCATCGAGAGGGATTTTGAGTTTGGTGCAGATTGATACAATGACAGTTTCAAGTTCGTGTTTGACTTCCACCATGGTAGACTGCATGGCTACATTGACAGATGCATTTATGGAATCATTTATGGAGGCATCACGGGATGCAATAGTAGCACTAAGTTGTTGCACTTCTTGTTGGGTCTTAAGGAAACCAAATTCCAAGGTGTTGAGGCAAGACTCATGTTCTTGGCTATGCGTATGGTCCATGACGATGGGTGAACTGGGAAGGGAGCGTGCGGGTCATAAATTTTTGCCGAAAAAATGATATGGATGAATGTGACAAGGGTGAAGATATGAGTCTAATGGAATAGGTCTCAATCAATAGTGAAACAATGGGAGCGGTCGGGTCAGAAATTTTTTTGCCAAAAAATGATATGGATGAATGTGACAAGGGGGAAGAGATGAGTCTAATGGAATAGGTCTCAAATAATGGGGAAATTTTTTTCAGTCTTTTTATTTTTTTTTACTTTTTTATTTTTTTATTTTTTTTATAGCTGCGAGGTTATACTTTGTCCTGAAGAATGCTGTAGTGCTGAAATCCCCAAATTCTGAACTAGAGAGTATTTACTTAGCAACGCAAACACAAGTGTGCATCAATAGATCTCGCTGGTTTAATTTGTTTATGTTGTTGTTTATGTTCCCCAGGGGTTAGGTATTCAAGGGTTTACATACAAGGGTTTTCCCTATGCTATAGCTCTCTGATATACATGTGGGGTCCAACAGTAGTGCTTGGCCCAATATCTCAGGGAACTAACTAAGGAGGATAGACCATACCCTTAGCCATACTACACGACTACCCAGGTACTAGAGAGTATCTTCCCGAGTGTTGTTCTCGGTGACACTATAGCAGTTTGGCGGTCGATAGGTTTATCTAAAGAGAGCTTCAGGAAATCTAGGCCGATTCGTACACAGGTGTTGTCTGATGCGCTACCACTCGAAGGGGTACCAACAGGGGTTACAAGGGTGGCCAACAGATGTGCGCTTAAGAACCACTTGTATTTCGTGCGTGTATGAATCCCTCAACCACGGTTTTATGCGCGTAATGACAGATCTCTGTGGTTTAAAGAAGCCGGAATACATCTCTACCTTGAAAAAAAATACCCACAATTTCTGCCAAGGAAAGTGCTCTGATACCACTTGCAAGATACCAGATATATAAAATATGCAGAACATAAATAAAATGCTAGAAATAACAGAATGACAGTAAAATATCCAGCATAATCTTCACAATACACAGAAATGATATACGCAATAGCAATAGAAATAACACTTTGATTCAGATAGCAATGTTCACATGCCTCTTCAAGGGGGCAACCTCCAGTTGAGCAGTGCTCTGTTACAATAATCTCCAAGCTAGGGTTTTCATACCCTCGACCTTTATTTATACTAAATGTGTCTATTAAGAGAAGCATCTAGAGGAAGATCCTTCTAGAAGGGGAAGCTTCTATTAGGTCTTCTTACATCTGCCTTATTCTATTTTATTGAAAGGTCTTATTAATATTGACCTTTATTACATCCTAATACATTGATCTACCTATGTGCAGATTAGGACCTTAACAGAATCTGTTTGTCATGGTGAACATAATTCTTCTTGATATGTATTTGCATCTTCTTTAGCATTTTTTGAATCTACGATGAGTGAAGAATATATGTCATGTAACTTATCCCAAAGTTCTTTGGCTGATGAACATTTACCAACATTTTCTCTTACCAGATTAGGTAATCCTTCCCGGATGAAATCCATTGCTATTTTTTTATTCTTCTTCAATTCCTTCTTGGCTGCAGTCTTTTCCCTTTTTGGGCTATCATATCCTGTAACAACTGATAGCCAAATATAATGTCCATGTGCCTATAAAAGTACTTTCATCCTTCTGCTCCATGTATCATACTTAAAACCATTATGACCATTAAACATTGGTACTCCATTCTCAGAATAATCCATGATATCCTTCCAGTGGTTAAATTGTTTCTTGAAGGAACAGGCTCTGATACCAATTGTTGGATTACTGAGAGGGGGGGTGAATCAGTAATAGAGCAATTTGATCATTTTTCACCATAAAATGCAAGTGTTATATCAATGTAGCATTATCATCCAATAGTTGTAGAGTAAATAAACAATGAAAAAATGAACAATCACACACATACATAGTACACTAGTGGTTTACGTCGAAACCCAAAGAGAGAGAAAACCGCATAAGGTTTTTTCATATATGTCTTTAAGAATTATATTCATTGGAAGCACCAAGTTCCTTTGTTTTCCATCTATAACTAGAAGGAGTCTCCAACCCCCTAGTTTCTCAGGCTACAACCTGATAGAAGCTCCAACTCCCCAACTCTCTGGCTACAACCAAAAGGAAGCTACAACCCCCTATGTTCTCTGGCTACAACCGAAAGGTGTCTACAACCACCTGTCCTTGTCTCGTCCAACCGCCCCGACGTATAAGTAGAATGATGGAACCACTATCACACTATCACTGTGAGATATACTGCTGTAAACATGTACCAATCAAACTGCACCAAACAACATGTACCAATAACCCAAACCATACGTCAATCATGCATCAACTTGTCCTCAACCTATAATCAACCTATACCATAAACAAGTGCATCAACCATGCACCAACCTATACCAAACAACCTGTAATCAACATGTACCATAAATAAGTGCATCAACAATGCACCAACCTGTACCTCAACTTGTAATATCAACAAGTGCATCAACCATGCACCAAACATGTACGAATAACCTGTCACAACAACCTGTCCAAACAACCTATCACAACTACTTGCCTCATCAATATTATCAACCAAATCAGATCTACTCATCAAGATGTGCATAAACCAAGCATAACACAACAACTCATAGTCATCACCAAGATCAATATGTGCTTCTAATAATATACCAATACAAGTATGATACATCATCCATAAACCATGTGTCAACAATACTACTAAAAATTGTCTCCAACCATGTACCAAGTATGTACCAAACATGTATCAGCTACTCATCAACTATGACTCATAAAGATGTACCAACATCATCAACTATACACCTCATGTATGTGCCAACTCATCAACTACTTGTCTCAACCATGTACCCAACATGTACCTCAACCTAAAGCCTTCATCAATTTCATTATCCAAATATGATTTGTAACTATGTAATAGAACTGRTGTATATGATCACATACTTGCAAACCTTCCTTAACTTTAACAAGAGACTAATTTTCATCAAACTTTAGTTTAGTCTCACATGACTAGTTTTGGATTAGTCAACAACCCTAACTTGAAATAATCATAACTATGTACATGTAATAAATAAAAATCTAAAAATAGTACACAATGTTCTTCAGTGTGTTTTATGCAATTCCTCCAGGTGTCACTACTTGGAACCTCTCAACAAAGGAGTTATAGAAAAAATGGCATACCTTGTTGAATTATGGCTTATTCTAGAGAACGATCTTGTAGAGCGTGCCTCGCACGAAATATTTGTTCTATGGATATGAAAATTGTACACAAATTAATACAGATTGTAATATAACAAACACATTTGGTCTTACTAAATTTGGATCTATTATGAAGAATTTATAACATTTTTTCCTGAAACACTTGTTTTAGACTAGTTTTAGGACTAGCCACAAACCCTATTTTCCACAGAGTGTAACTCCAAACATAGAATGGCCCATAAGTTGAAATTTGTACCAAAACTACTTGGATATGTTTCCTCAACGGCCTCCCAATTTCACAGTATGGATCATTCTAGAAAAAACATTATTGTGAAAATGCTGAGATGACTTGTAAATAACATACCTTAGAAAGCATCATCAAAAGAATTTATCCTCCCTTGAATTTCGACCTTCTTTACTTCACCTTCCCTCTGAAATTTGGCTTAGATATCCTTTGGTTACCTCAATCACTTGTAGATATTCAATATGTTCAAGTGTGATTAAAATAAGAGAACCTTGCCTCTTATTTATACTTTCATGTAGTTTCTTCAAGGGGTTACATTTTACCCATCTTAACCCACTTTCCTTATTTTAGGTTTAACCCACTTCTAACCACTTGTCCACTTAGTAATTTCTCCATTAACTTCATTATTTAAATAATTTCTTTTGTATCCACTTTGATTTATAGTTTCCTCATCACTTCACTTTATTATTTAAATAATTTATTCTTTACAAACACTTTGACTACTTTGACTTTTTGGGGCTTCTAGATGACTCATGAGGGTTCTCCAACTTAACATGGCCATAACTCTCTAACCGTGAGGATTTATGTGACATTTCACATACCAACTAGAAATTTCATCACATGTAATATCCATATAGAATAGTCTTGCCTACAAATATATCAAAACTTGTACCCTTATCCATCAAACAAACTTGGGTCTATTACCCAAACCTGGGTTCTCCAACTTCACATGGGCATAAATCTCTGACCGTGAGGACTTATGTGACATTCCACATGCCATAATAAATGGCACGACATGTAATATCCATATAGAATAGTATTACCTTCAAATATATTAAAACTCATACTATTATACATCAAACAAAATTGGGTCCATTACCCAAACCTTTGTGCTACCAGAATTCGCTACCATACTTTATCCAAGGGTTGACATCAATCACTAAGGGTTGAAATCAATATACAATATCACTCTCCAATGGTTGACATCAATGACAATCAACAATCCATACCAATTTTCCATTAACGTAAGACAATTGTCTGACAGACTTCTGTAAAATATCCTAAACTTGTTGACAGATGTGTTGGATCCGCTCAATAAACCAGGTGGCTTTTTCATATTCATTTGGAGCATGGGACAAGTATTTCTCGGTGGTTGCAAGGGGTAGTGAAACATCCATGGGATCCAATGATTGAAATCCCAACCCCACCTAAAATGGGTTGTGGTCGGTTGAGCTATGTGTGGCTTTGTTCTAGCTGTGATGAACATACGGTAGACTCTCATCCCATGTACGGGGGTTTTTGGAATTGTACATGCATCGGATATGCACAATCATCCAGTTGATGACCTCGGTTTGGTCATCCATATAGGAGTGGAAGGCCATGGATTTGATGAGCTTGGTATCTAGTAGTGACCAGAGGCTCAACCAGAATGTGTTGAGGAACCGACTGTCCCGATTTGAGATAATGGTTTGTGGGATCCCAAAATGTACCCATGCTATTTCAAAGAAGATATTTAAAGTGGCCTCCACTATGATGCTCTTCTTGCAGGTGTCCATAATCTCTATCTTGGAAAAGCGATCAACAACCACAAAACCAAAATCATTTCTCTTCTTGGTGGATGAAAGGCCTGACATGTAGTCCATTGAGATGGATTCTCAAGGCCTGTTAGGAGTAGGCAGAGGAGCATACATGCCTTGTTTCTTAGTGTTCAGTTTGGAAATAGTGCAGTTACTGTAGGACCTAATATACTTGCTGACATCCTATTGAATTTTCGATCAGTAGAAATGTCGTTCCAGCACTACCACTGTATTTTCTACGTTGAAGTGTCCTGCCACCCTGTTATCACCTAGCCTAGGGATAACTAAGGAGATCACGTCTTGAGGCCCATAGTGATCTGGATTTTATGAGAAGAATGAAATGAATACATATTATTATCAAAATATCATTAACACAGAATAACAGATATACAGTAAAATTGGTTTCTATTCAATAAGGAAATAAGCTGAAATTGTAAAATGCAGTGGAAAACGATCTTGCTAGAATGGTGGCAGCTTATCTCTGAGAAGAGATGTGATAGTTGTGCTCGTTCACAAGAATATCATTAAAGTGAGGTTGTCAAGGCCTTTTTACAATAAACAGGAAGGTAAAAAACCCTAGACATCCAAAAGCCTAACTCTAGGAGATGAAGCCCCAAAAGTTACATGGGCCTCGTTTGTGTAAGTTAGTACATCAACTTCCCGAGGTCATAACTTTTGCATATGATCTCTATTTTAGGTGCATGATAGCCCATTGGAAAGGTATATTAGAGGAATACATATGTTGTCTATGGAAATCCCTACATATTTTAACTGTGCTGATCCCTAAAGACGTTGTTTAGGGCCTCAAAATAGCCTCGGAAGTCAGGGACCCAAAAACTAGGAAAAAATTGTCGAACTGGAAAACTGCCAAAATGAGCCAGTTGGAATAGGTGGGAGGCCACCGAAATCCATCTGGATAAATCCTCCCCCCTTAGGAATCAATGGTCTCCATTATGTTGATTTCCCCCATTAGATGAGGAATTGTCTGTTGAATTTGGCCTCGGGTGAGCCAGTTGCCTTGGTGTAGGAGTTGCCCTACTTTGACAACTCAATAAAGTTGGATCCTTTGCTGATGATTTCCATTGACCTTTTTTTCAACAATCTGATCACTAGATGCTTGTTGTATGCATTCGAGGTTGAGCTTTTTTGGTGTCAGTTGTTCTTCTATCTTTGAGGTGTCCAATAATGGTGGGAAATAAGATCAAAGGAGATCCACATTAAACAATAGGTGCAGGCCAAGGAAAGGAGGAATGTTGAGCTCAAAAGAATTATCACCCATGACCTTGGTGATAGTGTATGGCCCATAACGGAGTGGGTGAAGCTTCCGATGGGATCCGGTAAGGCGTTCTTCTACAAATGAAACCAAACTTTGTCACCCAGCTGAAACTTATATGGCACCCGGTGTTGATCATGACGTTGATTGTACTTGTCATTGGAATTTTGTAGGATATATTGAACCTGTTGACAGATGTGTTGGATCTGCTCAATGAACCGGGTGGCTTTTTCAGCTTCAGTTGGAGCAGGATATGAGTCGGTCGAGGTGACCACAAGAGGTAGTGCAACATCTATGGGACCCAATGGTTGGAATCCCAACCCCACCTGAAAGACGTTATGGTCAGTTGAGCTATGCAAGGCTTGGTTGCAACTATGCTAGATATAGGGAATACTCGCATCCCATGTGCGAGGGTTCTTGGAATTATACATGTGCAGGATATGCACGATCATTCGATTTACGACCTCGGTTTGGTGATCTTTCTGAGGGTGGAATGTCGTGGATTTGTTGAGCTTTATTTCCATCAATGACTAGAGGTGCGACCAATATCTTGGAAGAGAATCTATCCAAATGATTGAGTTTCATATCCAATAATAGAAACATCTTTAGCAAATTCAAGAAAAACAACATCTCTTGAAACAAAAAATTTATTGTTTTCCTCATCATACAATCGATAAGCTTTGGAGATATTAGAATACCCCAAGAAAAGACATTTTCAATTTCTTGCACCCAATTTGTCGTGTTGTTGTTTAGGAATTAAAGCATAACATGGAGAACCAAAAACTCTGAAATGTTGAACAACAGGAAGATGGCTATACCACAATTCATATGGGGACTTATTATTGATGGTAGTAGAAGGACAACGATTCCGAATATAAATGACACAAAGTACTGCTTCTCCCCAAAACATCAACTTGACATTATGAAAAAACATCATTGACCTTACCATATTAAGCAAAGTTTTGTTCATGTGCTCTGCTACATCGTTTTGTTGTGGAGTATAAGGAATGATGGTCTGATGTTTAATACAATTATCTTGTAAGTACTTTTCAAATTCATTAGAGGTGTATTCACCACCATTATCTGATCCTAGAGTGCCAATATTAAGTTGAGTTTAATTTGTAATCCATAAATGAAAATTCTTAAAAGTTGCAAAAACCTAAGATTTCTCTTTCAACAAATAAACCCAACACATCCTGGTGTAGTCATCAATAAAAGTCAACAGATATTTATTACCATTTGAAAATTGAAAATGCATGGGCCCAAATAAATCATAATGTATGAGACCTAACTTCTTTGAAGCTCGGGAAGTAGATCCATAAAAAGGTTGTTTACAATGCTTGCCTAAAATACAAGCGTTACATCAAGAAATATTTCTTGGAATAGTAGTAAGCCTTTGAATACCTTGTTGTTTCATAATACGGATACTATCATAATTAATATGACCAAAACGAGCATGCCATAATAAGCTGGAAGACAAAGTATCACTATGCTGAGCCAAAAGAGCTGAATTAGATTTAAAAGAAGATGTCCCTTTAAGTTTTAAAAGTTTGTCTTCTTCAACACCAGTCATAAGAATCACCTGATCAGATACTTTTCTTATTTCAATTTTACCATCAAACATATGTATAGAATGCCCTTGCTTCCTGATATGTATGAGAGACATCAAATTTCTTTTTAATTGAGGAATATAAAGAACAACATGCAAAATATAATCAACAAGTCTTGGTAGGCAAAGTCGAATAGATCCAATTCCCGAAGGCTTTAACTCAGACCTATCAACAAAATAAACTATTCCATGAATGTGATTACTGAATGTCTCAGAAAATATCTTCTGAAGGTCATATGGAAAGTGCTTCCAGTATCTAAAATCCAATTGTCTTCCCAAGAAGAAAAATAAGTGCTAAAAACTTCTTTGATACTAAGATTACAATGTGCAACAATATAGTTGGCATATTCAGCTGGTTTTCCTTTGTCTGGAGGTTGTTTCTCTTTCTTCTCACTAATCCTTTCCCAAGGAGTGTGACAATGAGAAGAGGTATGACCTAGTTTACCACACCTATAGAACTTAAGAGATTGTTTATCATTCTAAAAATGTTTTTGTTGTCTATCATCTTGTTGTCTGTCTCCTTGATGATAATGACCCCCCCTGCCTATAAATGGTCTCCTACCATGACCTCTTTTACTATTGTCTAATCTAGCACACTCTCCTCTAGGTTTCTTCTCTTTCTGTGAAAGACACAAAGTCTCAACTGTGGAAGTGGAAAAAGATTCCTTCTTCCCAAAATCTTTCTCTCTTTCAGCAATTTTTTCTACAATTTTATCAAAATTCATGGCTTTCATCTGTCCACTAGCTTGAGGAGACTCTAAGTAGTTTGAATAGGTAGGATATAGGACTTTAATAAATGTAGTGAGTTGTAAATCAACTTTGACACTAGTTGAGTCAATATCATGAAAAACAGTTTTAATTTCATAAGATAACTTCATGGGATTATTATATTTCAGTTTGAGATTAAACAACTTCATCAACAATTGTATAATTGCCATCTTTGAATGGGAGTCATAAATATATTTTAATTTCTGTAATGATTTAAGCATTGTGGTGCTGGAAAGAATATGTTTTCTTACCTCTTCAGTGACTGAGGAAAAAATAAAAGCATGTTCCTTTTTATCATTACTCTTCCAAATTTCAAGTTGTCTGGCATCTGTAGCTTGCTTTGGGTCATTGTCATCATTTCCTTCACAAATTTCCTCCCATAAATAATTAAAAATAAGAGTATTTTTTATTTTTCGAAACCATTCTTGGTAATTTTCTTGTTCAAAGAGCACTATTCCCACAATTGATACTAATGAATGCATTGTAAACTAATCTCTATAAATTAAATTCCACTTGCACATGAAAAAAAAATCTCACAACACATTTGACCTTGGTTGCTTTATAGACTGCTCATAGCGGCTCTCGTACACAAGCCCAATGATTGGACGTTGGAGGCGGCTTTAATCAATGTGTTGGAAAGATGTCGGGTGCGAGCTCAAGACCCTTTTGCACTTTTCCATGCAAGATTTTTGACCCTACTCCAACGTTTTGTGACTAGGTTTTCAACTCGCGGGACCAGGTTTTCAACTTCCGGCTCCTCTCGAATCTGGCGCTGCTTCACCAATGCTTCACACGCACTCGTTGTCCCTCTCACGGAGGCACACAAAATAGCATGGATTTTTTAAAAGTGGTTCTGATACCACTGTACACAAGCCAGATAAAACTCCACAGTTAACACAGGACACAAAGATCAAATCGGAGGAAATAAACTCTTATTTTATTAAAAACTTGGATGCTTTGTTTAAATGTATATGCAGACAGTTATGCAGTTGGGTGAACAGTTAAGAGGATTAGTTAAGAAATGATAACCGCCATATTACATAAATTCTGTCGGAGGATTAGTTAACATCTTTTGGATGGAAAATTAATATTTTAAGATGTCCATCTTCATTCCACATCTCACCAAATATTTTCAACGATCCTGTAACTCCAAATCTGAATCACTCGCTTAAATGTGTGAGTACAACTTTTCCATAGAAAAATGAATTAGTTATGATTCATATGTTTAAAACCTTTGCTATGAAAAAGGCAATTTTAGTTTGTTGGTGGACTCTTAATTTGGTTGCACAACCCTAAAGGTATGAAAAAGAGAGTTTTAGTTTTTTTGGTGAACTATTGATTTTGTGAACCCTAAAATTTGATGATGTATATTTATATTTAGTTTCATATGTATGATGTATATTTATATTTATATTTGTGAAAGAACTCTTATTATTTTCTTAATATAAATTATTATTTTTGTATTATTATAAAATAAATCCTAATACAAATAACCTTAACTTTATTAAAACCATAACCTTAATTTTAATGAGAATAACTCAAACCCTAATATGACTCTAACCCTATACCTAACTAGTATTAACAATAATTGAAATGTATAACAAAAGTGATAACTTTCCTTTAAATTTTAATGCATTTATAATAAGATTAGTGTCTAAGGCATCCTAAGCTTGTATTGATATTTTTAATATTGTGAAAAATATGTTATTTACATGCATAATGCATTAATAAATACATTACATTATTACCATAAAAAACAATAAATATTTATAAACATTGATATTTATAACTCATCTAAGCTTGCATTTATATTTATAATATTGTGAAAAACACTATTTACATGTATAATTTTACAAACACTATTTATTATAAATAAATAAATTATTAGGTTATTAAGAAATTAAAACCTTATTAATTAATACATTGCTAAAGTATTACTACACTAATAAAGTAATATATTGTTGTTTTCAAATTTCTGTGGTGAGGGGCTTCAAAGGTATTCTGGATAATCCACAGTTTGTGCCATTTTTTGTCATCGAAGTTTCTAATCCGAATAAGGATTCATCATCATGACTAATCCTCAAATATGAAAAGACTAATCGTCAAATATGAAAGCTCATTGATCTACTCAATTATTAGAAATTAAACATGTCTGCTATCTAGGGTTAATACATTAATATATTAACAAAACATCCATACATTAATAATACAATAAAATATTAATGTATTAACCCAATATTCATACAATAAAACTACAATAAAGTAGAAATATATTTATAATACATTATTATTTATAGCATGGATA